>JAWZYV010013842.1:0-600000 GCA_038373885.1 Cheiracanthium punctorium | reverse complement strand
ATTGAAGAAGCAACTTGCCGGAGGAGTTTCCAAGGATGCCGTCGTTAAATGGCTCAGTGACCTGGAACACAATTTTGGTCAACGCTGGAATTGATTGATTTACAGTTTTGATGCCTATGGAGGCTATGTTGAAAAATAATCTGTACCAAATGTCTTACTTTGTACCTCTTGGATTGTGTGAATAAACTTTTGGATTAAAGGTCTTGTTACATTACTTTTTAAGCCACCCTTGTATATTTTAAGTCTAAAACTACACACACTACTCCTACCGCAGGAAATTTTCATCAACTGCTCACTTTTTTTTCTTAATATTTCAATATAAATCAGAATTCCCAAATTCTGCAATCATTCCTGTGCCGATATAAAACACTAAAAAACAGGATACATTTTTTTCAAACAGTGATTGATTTCTATCCCCAGACGTTTTGCAAATCTCAGAGAGATCATGTTAATCTAAAAGAGAAAATGTTACTTTATCTTTAAACTAGTAGTTTCGCTAAGCATTATTTTTCTACAAAAATAAGCATTACTTTTGGGTATAGCGAACACCGAATTTACTTGGCGACAATAACCTTACGCCATGATCGAAACTATGCTCAAGGACTGCAAACGTCTATAGGAAGGCAAACATTTTAACGAACTTTCACTACCACCATCTTGGAGATATATCTTGGTGACTTGGCAATTGAATTTCAGCCACCTCTATAACCCTTGGTACAAAAAAAAGCTGTTATGTTATTGTATTTAATACACAATCAGACTCATTAGAATTTATTCATATGGTTTCAAATTTAATGCTAAATTAGAATTCCTAACATTAATACAGTACTCGTCTACTGACTTTAACATTTGACTTTTAAAAACTTTTAGACTTTCAACGTGTAAAAGTCTATATTTGCATCTTTATTGTTTGCTGCATTTTTTTCCATCTCAATAAATATACTCGTATATATTCACATATTCATAAATCAACTCAAGTATCTGCATAAATTTACTTATATAATGAGAAATGGCGCAACGTATATTATGGTTAGACTATAAAAACAGCTGTCTGTATAGTCGTATGAAGATTTATACAACTGAAATATTCATTTGCAAGATTCACAGTTATCTGCTCTGTTAACATTTATATGATTGTAGTTGATATATTAATGTTTTCTGAAAAACATTACTTATTACATGTGAATATTGAAAGCTAATGATAGGAATGTGACAAACTTATTTTATTTTGCCTCTCTAAGCTGCATGTACACATGTTAAAAATTATGCATTGAGATCTTCTAATGATTTATTGTTCCATTTTTTAACATAAATCAGGCTGGCAAACTTTTATTCAAGTTGTACTTTCTCCACTAACAGAGTTGATTTTTATTTAAATGTACATAAACTTCTAAACCGATGAATAAATTTTTTCTAAAAGTTACGTTCCGAAATGTTTTTCGATTTTTCTTTAAATATTCTTATATATTTAGTCTTAAAATTCTCTGAAGTATTTTAGATTTGTTTGAAAACTGCGGATTAAAATTTTTTAACTATATTTTTATGGACAAAAGATGTATGATATATAAGTTTCAATTAAATATAAATTACCTCCTTACATGGAGCCATAATTCTGTAACAGCTGCTTTTGATTATACTGAAATAGACTGCGTTTTCAGTTTATTTCGATAGCAAATTCTGACGAAGAATGAACAAATTTATACTCTCAATAAAATTCTTGCTTAAATACATTGGTCAATTCCATCGTAACTGACATAGAATTTGATGATAAATTTTAGAATTTATGATTTTAGAATTTATGTAGAAAATTTATTAATACAGCTAGAACAATTTTTTACGATTTAAAGTATTTCTTATTCAAAATACTTAATACCCGCATACCTTCAGATTTTTTTTCATTCTCTATTTATGTCTAAAAAATTATTTCAAAAATCTGTAATTGATGTAACATAAAATAGATAAACAAATTTACATCCATATTGAGGTGTAAAAATTATCAAAACTATCCAATTTTAAAAAATTGTTTTATGCTTTTAACATCACTAAGCAATGACAGATTATAATAGTGCCTTTTTAAATTAATATATGAACTGCAAAGAAAAGAAAAATGGTATTCACATGTGTAACTGATGTAACTTTTATAGTGTAACTGATATAACACTATCCCTTTACAAAGACAATAATGGCATTTAACTTAGTTTGCGAACAGTAATTTACAAAGTAACTTAAAAGTACCCCCGGAATTAATTGGCAGCGGAACTGAATTCTTTTTCACTATGTAGTCAATTTTGTACCATATACAGTCTGGATGAGATGGCCAATTCCAACTACTACGCCAAAGATTCGTCACATTTTAAGTTCATCCTCTTGAATTTCTTCTTCAATACCTGGAAAGTATCATAATTCACAAGCAGAAAACCTCCAATTTTGAAATAATTGTTTGTATTCTGGTAACTATGCTCTTTATTAGTTAAGGGTTATTTAAGGGTCTTTATTAGTCTTAAAATTGAAGTCAAAACGCTTTGAAAAAGGATTAACAGCAGATGTATCGATTTCATAGCAACTGACATTTTTCAGATAATGAATTCTATGAGTATCAGGAATTTTTTTAGGTGGCTATAAACCAAATTCTTTTTCGTATTTTTCTTTTGTTTCTTCAACTTTTCTCTTTTGAAATGTAAATAAAATTTTATCTTAGGTAGAACTTCTTTGGATACATCAAAGAATTAATGAGCTGTGTTTATAACAACACGATTCTGCATTGTTCGTCTCCAAACTGTTCTCTTGACAGAACCTCTAATTCCATCAATAGCCCCTTTATCGTGGACTGTACTAAATAAACTCCAATCGGTTAATTTAAGGGATGGATTAAATCTATTTTTAAACTGACTTCCAGCTCCATCAGAAAAAAAATGCAAGTTTGTAAAAAGTTCATCTGTACTCAAATTATTATTTAAGATGGCAGAAGTAAAGCAGATAACCGTAAATTTGTCATGTGCCAACTCGTCACTGACAATTACGTAAGAAGTATTAAGAGATTTGCGATACACTACAGCAATAAAAATGGTAGCACTTTCCGAAATCCAATGAGCTGAGATGATTTCATTTTGCTGCTGAACATTAAAATTTTCATAAAAATCGCATACAGAACAGATTCATCCTCTTAAAAATTCTGGATTCAAAAATTTTAATTCCTGAAGTTGAGTTTTTGAAACAATACAGTGTCTCCGTAACACTGGCAGCTCTTTTAAAACTTCTTATTTTGCATTTAAAAGTGTGGCTTCAGTTAAAACCTTTTTATTCCATTGATAAAATGTTACTGACATTTCTTTATCTGATGTTGGAATTAGGTTTCAAGAAAATAACTGATATTATTGCAGTGTTCACTCATCCAAAATAAGCAATTCATCTGCCATTTACATACTGATTTGACAACTAATGCATTAGTGTCAACTTGCAAGTTCTATACGACTTTACTAATACCAGTTATTAGCAGATCTCCATTCGCGTGATAACAGCAGCAACATACAGATTGATCCTTTTCAGAACTAGCTGTTACTGCTGGTGGTCGAAGTGCAGCAAATTTAGATTTTCCAATTTTTATGGATAGATTCTCTTCTTTAAAAAGCTTATATGTTTCCATAACTGTCAATAGTAATGCTCTCTTCTGCTTTCTTTCAATTCCATTCTTAGTTTTTACTCTCTTGAAATCTTTTTTTCCTGTTAATAGTTTGGATATTAAGTCACTGCTGTAAGGGGAAGTTACTGCTTCAATAATGTCTATTGAAATAACACTTATATTCCCTATTAAAATTTAGCGGTTGGAAGGCTCAAGCCAAACCTTTCTGCAAGTTTAACAACTACGGCTCGCTTTTTGTCTAGAAGTACTAGAAAGTGACTTGTTTACTCCTGACATTGCTCGGCCTAGTGACTGTTTATTGTAAAAAACCTTAATTGGTGAACATTCATGAAGTTCAGTTTGTGCTTTCCAGTTTTCACTCATTTTACTCATTCTAACCTTGGAATCAACAATATCAGTTTTTTTTTCTTGTGAATGCTTAAATTTTCTCTTCTCTGTTGTTGCCGTGATTCTGTTTTCATTTATTCTGCCATACTTTGCCTATATTACTTCATTCTTTCGGCATCTGACTTGGCTGGAGCCATCATCTAATTTCTAAAAAAGAAAATCAATTACTTAGCAATTTTCTACAATGTGGAAAAAAAATATATAAACATGTTTTGGCACATGTATATTGCTGTATAACATGAGTTATTTTAAATACTTAATGGCGTTGATTTTTCTTATAAACTAAATTTTTAAAAAATTAAACACATTTATCAAAGTTTTAAATTTATTTTTACTTAAATTAGCTTGTATAAACAAAAAGGAAATGTGTAGCTGATGTGACCATGTGACAGTTACATTTTTAATTAGTCTTTTTTAAAACTGAAATTAATAATTAATTTACCATGCGAAGGGATTTTGAATGATTTAAAAGGTTTAAGAATTAAATATTTTCTAAAAATAAAATATTCTAATTAGGCTTAACTTTTCACTAAAATATGTAACTGACGTAACAATCAAGACTTATTTTTAAAAGAGAATTAATAAAAAATATTTTATAAAGTTTCAAAAACTATTGAAAATCATCAACTTTCCTTTTTACTTTCTTACAAAAGAAAAAAAATCATCAGATTTCTGTCTTGGAGTTGCTGCATGTACTTACAAACATGTACAAAATTTGTTCTTGTGTTGCTAGATTATTTGATGCAATCTACACTGTGCAAGGAGCTCAGCACAGTTGATATTATGATTTGTTTTTGTAAAACATAAAAATACAAGTTTCAAGCTTCCTAATCATACCCATAATTAAAATTTTTATAAAATTTATTTTCCCCCAAAATGGGAAATTTCTGGGGAATTGATCCACTTTTCATGTTCAAAAGAGGTATGAAATAATTCTGTAACAACTGCTTTGTTATAATTGTCCGGAAACAGACTACTTTCTCAGTTTATTTCGATTGCTTGGTCTGTCGAAAGACGAACCAATTTATATCCTCTAGAAGATTCTTGCGCACCCTTGGGCCTAAGGGAAGTTTACCAAAGTTAAACTTAGATGATCTTGAGAAGTTCCAAAGAGCGGTTCCCAAACTTTGAATACTGCCCCCCCCCCAACAAAGGATAACTTACGATGTGTCCCCTCCTCTCGCATTTCTCAGTATACATACAGTTTTTTATTTTTCAACAATGAATATTTAGTCGTCATTTCTAGAAAATAGCGGTATCGGTATAATTTAAACACACATTTTAAGCGAAGATAGTCATGTTTTAGAGTAAAAATAAGAATAAATAAGATGATTTTTTAAAACACTAATTATCACTTGTATTTGCCTGTTTTTCTTGCCCATCCCGCAAACGCTCAGTGGCCCCCAAGGTGGGCGAGCACACTGGGAACCGTTAATTTTGAGAGCATCTTTATGTGAACGTAACTACAGATATTCAAATATTAAATAGTTGAAAAAAACTTTATTAAACACCATGTATTAATAAATTATCATTTTGTTTATGGATTTTGTACACATAAATTCTCTTTTGCGAAGAGATTTTCAAGTAACAGCCATAACAGTCATAAAATTTCTTCATACCAATATTTCCCTAACATTGATACAGCTTGTGATGAAGATCACATATCTAATATAATAATCATTTACTTTTGCTTTCTTTAATGTAATCTATCCAAATTTCAAGAATTCTAAATCGCTTCTGTTCTCATTTTTCTGCCATTTCGGCTTTTAAATCTGTATATTTACTTTTCCCTGTATGCACTATTCCTTTTGTTCTTCGTCTCTTCAGACCAGTGTGCTAAAAATAGATTATATTACGTCCGTTTGCAAAATCAACGTATTTTTGATTTCCCTTCCTTTGGCTTGGAGTTGGCGTTTTTTATTTCTTGTTGCCATGCCTTGTCTTTAAAATTATTTGCTCCCGATTACGTCATTTTTTATTTTATTGGATTAACTTTTAGGGTTGCTCTGGAATTGGCGTTATTGATATCAGCCAAGTGTTTGTTCTCGCCAATGTGTAATTCTGTGCTGGCGTAATTTTTAAATCATTCCACCTTAATTTCACTGTCCATTTAGGACGTCATTTTATTTTCGCTGAGCCACCACCGCCCGTTATAGTAATGTTTCAATAGTATATGTTTAATAAAATAGTTTCAAGTATTTAACATCTTTTTATTTTATTGCAACTATAAGTGTATTCAAACCTGGATTATCATGTATCACAACGCAGTCTTTAAATTTAAATCAGCCCAACCAAATAACTTCTTTACACAGCTAGGAACCACTTTTAATAAGAGAGAATTGCTCTGCAAATTAGTTTATTTCTGTGCCTCATCCTCTATATTCTGATATTTATAGCTGTTATATTGCGTATATGTAATATGAAGATAATTTTAAACTGTTTGTTTCCCTTTCTTTTGGAAATTTTATACCACAAAATTGGGATTTGAAGCTATCTAGTTGTCCACACTGTTCTGTACAATAATTCAAAAAGAAAAATAGAGCAATAATTCTCCTCCATTATAAACAATATGTTTTTTTACAGTTTAAGTAAAAGCGCTGCATTTTGTTTTGAAGTGGTACAGGTTCATTTAACCCAAATGGTTTGTAAAATGCCCAAGTGAATTTTCACACTGGAGAAAACTTATTGTTCGGAAAAACTTCCTGCTTTCATGTTTCACAATATTTTGTATACTATAATCTTTTACGTTTCAAAACTGGAGTCATAACAGTGTAAAGTCAATGTCATGTACTGCCGAGATAAGAGAAAATCTAGTATTTATTTCATTGCTTAAAACAATTGTACTCTAAATTCAAAGTATTTGAACGATCATATTTATTAATTGTAATGTTTTTAAACACAAATATTTTTAAACTTTTAAATCTGTTGTAGAAAAATGTATTTTTAATATTTTTCTTTCAAAGATACTTTTTAAGTGTTCTTGCGTTTATCACTGAAGGATAATGGTCTGAAAAAAAGTTTAATATGATAAAATTTAATGTGGTTATGCAAGTTATGCAAATATTTTCCTTATATCAGAGCCTCGTAAAATGTCTATCTACAAAAGTACTAAATAATAACTTACTAAACAGAATAAAATTATGAAATCAAAAATAAAAAAGGTTTCTTTTAGAGATAAGTGGGAAATGCAAATTGAAAGAATGTTCAAAATAAGGTAAGAAAGAAGACTACCCCAAAAACAAATTCCTCTCCTAGTTTTAACAAAGCTAAGCTTGTCTAAATTTGTATTTGACACGTGATAAAAAAATCGCTATTAGTAAAAAAAATCGCTATTAGTAATCGCGATTAGTAAAAATCGCTATTAGTAAAAATCGATATTAGTAATCGCTATTAGTAAAAAATCGCAAATAGTAATCGCTATTAGTAATCAGTCCACTAAAAATTGCTATTAGTAATCGCTATTAGTAAAAAACAATCCCTATTAGTACGTCAGCTTATAAATATATGGGGAAGATTTTATTAACTAATATTTTTTATTTATTTATTGTGTACGGAGGTCGTATACAAATTGACAAGTGTATCTTTCTTGAAAATTAAGGACAAGATTCTTTTTTAAGCGTAATCTTTTTTCTTACCTTATTTTGAACATTTTTCTATTTTATAATGTCCACTTATCTCTAATGGATAAAGAATTAAAGCATGTTATCATCTTTTTGTGGGGACACCCTGTATATATCTTTCGGTTATGCTCAGTTGAAAATTATACTTTTAAATACTCACAACTTAAAAAAAATATATTGAATTTTCTTTCAAACTTATTTTTTACTTTTAGTTTTCAAATTCTCTTAGAGTGTCTCATATATAAATCGGTGTAAAACTCTCAAAAGTGACAAAAGATCTCTAAAAAATTTTTTTAAAGGAATTATTTACATTTTTATGTGGTACTTACAAAAATTTGCACGGTTAGCAGGTAAATTAAGTTGAAAAATTCCAACTTGTTTAAATCAAAGTGTAGTTATTTAGCATCAATGAACAATAATCTATATAAAGCGAAACTGATATCAGTACTAATTTCAGAACATTGCTGAAAGCTCACAGTTCACACAAATATAACTAAAATCAAAACTAGCTGTTAATAGACATATTATGCTCTCAAAACTCAACAGCAGGTCATTTTTAGCATTCTTTTTTTCTCGTTTCAGTTTCCCTTGAAAATTTTTATTCATTGAATGGCAACAGACAGAAAGGCGTATCTCAGTCACGTTGCCGCAACCCTTCTCCTAGCGTATCATTACACTCCACACGCTTTGCTTTTGAACACGATAAATCTTAAAAAGTGTAGAGTTAATCACGCTCTCTTCGGTGAATTTTAATAAACGGAGTCTGCCGTCAATGGTGTATTATCACTGTCATTTGGGTTACTTTTTTTTATCTGTTTATCCCCGTGATAAATGGACAGGGGTGACGACTTCATGACGAAAAAACCACGGGGTGAGAGGTTGGTGCAAAATATAACAGTTACGACACCTATTTTTGTACGTTTCCAATGCTAAGTATCTAATAATGACACGTTTCAATTCAGTGTCAATCAAGGGCTGATATCATCATGCATTGCACGTCATACTTATTTTTGCATGTATTTATTCGTCTTTCCAGAAAAGCATCACAAAAAACAGATAGCTCTAGTTTTACAGGATGAAGAAAAAACTTTCCTCCAGTGATGAGAAAAAAAAAATCTGGATTAACAATTGAAAAATAACGATCAATATTTAAGGACGAGTGACGAGTGAAAATGTACAGTCCGTAGCCACGACTAAAGATATTGTTAATCAAAATTACTCATTAAAATTTGAGATCATAATTACTTACTAAAATTTGCGATAGTTAGTAATTTAACAGTAGGTAAATAACAATAAAAGATGACACCGAATGACCTAACAGTCAGTATGCTAGGAACCAGTTTTTCTTTTTTAAATATCAGGCAAATCAGGCCAATTTAGACAGTCGACATTTTTGATTTTGTTGAAATTTTCAGGATATATTCTTCATTTAAACTTATTAGAACTTTTAAAAAATACTTATAGTTTTATGGTTTCGAAATTGAAAATCGACCATTATTTTCAGAAAAACAAATCATGAGCCAACACGTTTTGCACCAAGAGTGAACCATAGCCTTGGCAATTATTCTGTGTTTTATTTCATCACTGACTGTTACGACATTTAGTCTTATGGTTGGCTTTTGTCACAAAAGTAAAGGGTTATTCAAAATTCTACAGGAAAGGTCTTTTTCTGAAACTTTGAGTCAAAAAACTCTTGTGTCAAAAGTGAAAAACAAAGGAGTATATTTCAGCGAATACATGCTAATGATTAATACTGAAAGAGGGTAAGATATGTGTGGTTGATATTTGGCGTGCAGAAATATTTGACTTTAAAATTGTAGAAAACAGAAAATATTGAGTCAAACATAAATTGAGTCAACAGAAAATATTGATTCCATTTTTAAGGTCATCTACTGCTTATGCCAAGTGTGGCGAGGTATGAAATTAACTGGAAACTTATACTCGGAATTAAACTGAAAAATTAACTCGATACTTTGTGCTGAAACACGTATTTTTATACAGTACAGACTTTTTCAAAATATGTCCATATGGACAAATAGACAAGTTATGGGCACAATTACATGACCATTATCAAAGATCTATAAGTTATTCAAGTTTTATATATACAGTTAAATACTCTGTGCTGAACCCAGACAGGACACTTGCCCATTTTATGTCAATTTCAAGAAAAACTTGTCCAGAACATGTATATATCTATTATAATATATCTCATGGACATCATTCTAATGAAGGTTTTGGGAAACTCGTTATATGTCTCTAACGTGGCATGAAATGGACATTGAAAAAAAACCTCAATTTTGTTTCTATATTGACAAAAACGGGCAAGCTTATCTTTTAGATGACCTTCAAAATCATGAAATTTTTGTGTTTTCTGCAATTTTAAAGTCTAACATTTCTGCACTCCAAAAGTCACCCACACATATCTTACCCTTTTTCAGTAGTTCTCATTTGTACGTACTCTCTGACATACATGCCTTTGTATTTACGCTTGGCACAAGAAGATTCTGACTTTTGAAGTTTAAGAAAAATGCTTTCTCTATAATTCTGAATGATCCTTGGCCTTTGTGCTAAGAGTCAACCTCTTGACTGACTTCTTGATTGTAAAGACATAAAATTCAAGAAGTCTGAACATAAAATAGTTGCCCATGCCATATGGATCACTCTTGGCATAAAAAGAATTGGCTCATTTAAATTTGTGTATTTTTCTTAAGGTGATGAACGATTTTCAATTTCGACCCCAAAACTATAGTGATTTTTATCTTTTTTTTTAAGGAAAAAAATGCACGACTCATGTAAATTTATTAAATTTATATGAAGAACATATTCTGAAAGTTTCATCTAAACCAAACAAGTCAACTATCCAAACGTTCCTGAATCTTAAAAAAATTGGCTCTTAAATAATAAATAGGCAAAATTATTTATTAACTCGTCAGTTATTAATATCTGTAATGTTACATTTGCAAATTTCTATCAAATCAATGCCTCTTTCGATGAGTTTATTTATGCTTTATTTTTTTTCCTATTAACAATCTGTTATTAGAGTTACTTTTCCTCATAAAGTTACTTCTTTTTATCTACAAACCATTTTAATTCTACAAATCGCATTAACACTGCTTGCACAAATAGTACTTTTTCAGAAAAATTGTATTTGTAAATAAAATCTTTTTCTTTCAGTGGAGCTTAACTTTTTCAGCAAGTTAAATAATACGGAAGTTTTCGAGTACTTTTTCCGTTACTTTGGCAAGTAATGAAAATGAATAGTATTTCATCTAACAGAGTTTAAGAAAAAAGAAATGCTGAAACAAGTAATTTTTCTTGTATACTTCTGTATAAACTAATTTTTCTTGTAAAAATTACTTTATACAGAAAACTAAAAAAAGTTTTATAGAGGGAAATTTTGCTATTGAAAAAGAATTCTAGGTAGCTTTTTCCCTTTTTTAATATTTTATTTTTAATGAAGAATATTATGTATAATTTGTTATTTATTTGATTTTGGATGGCAAGAAAGCAAAATAAAGAAGATGTATAAGGACTTAAAAAATGTACAAATTGTATTCAACAAAAGTTTGACCAGCTATGATAAAGTTACAATTTTTTTTATAATTTTCGAAATCAAATTATCTTAACTTTTTTTCGAGATAAATTATTGAATGATTGTCTGGTTTTTGAAACTAAATAAGTCCTCTGTAAACTTTATTAATAAGTACATTTTAATCCTAAATTAATTAAGAATTAAATATTACAAAATAGTAATTAAAAATTACATGTACGCAGAACAGAGTTAACAAACTAATGAAGTGATAAATGCACATTTTTAAAAAACTTTAGTTAAAATAGCATTTTTGTTTTCAGTATGTGTCCACATTTTCATTTTGTATCTGTCACAAATACTCTTCTATCGTTATTAATGCCATATTTTATTGATCTATCACATGTTTACTTATTAAAAACAGTATCCAGCTTTCAAGCACGAAGTACCAACAACAGCTTCAAACATTGACTTCTCAGATACATTAACAAACTTTGACACAGTGTCACAAAGTAAGAACTTTTGTAGACAATAAATGTTTGAAAGACATTTTAATGGCATTATTACATTTCAAGCAAACAGCTTTAGTTCATTTTTGTTACGTTTATAACTGTATACTTTTCAATGAAAATGGTGAACATAGCAGCGATTTTTTCTTGCATTAAAGTTTCAGGGACTAAGTCAGTAGACAGGGGATGATTCGAATTTTCAATCTCAACCCTGAAATTTTGCCTGAGGATAATACGTTAATATATGGCTATTTATTTAGATGTCCGTAATGTAAGTAATTCAAAAAACAGATTCATCATTCTCGAACATGGCTCTTGGCATATGATCAGGATCATTTTGCATATGGAAATGTAGAAGAATATGGAGTAATCAAATTATAAGTACTGTTTTAGTACTGTTTTTTGCCTCAGAAGAATTGAAAGTAAATGCTGCAGAGTGATTGCTACATTTGAGGAGCTAGTCAGCAAAAGGAGTTTTCTGACATTTTTTAGAAAGTGCGTCTGATATATCATTTCGCTTCTCTCGTTGAGGTCTATTTGATGGTAAAAGAGTTTTGGGCCTAAAATGAATTTTTCTTCCTCAAAAACTGCGTTTAGAAACAATTTTTCCTATCTCGATCGCAGCTCCAGAAAAACGTCTTTATTGGATATTCAGAAAACACGTTTTGAATAACTCCTCATTTATTTTATATAATAAAGTGTTTTGGATATATATTATTATGGCATATGAGTAAGTAACAGTTGATATGCACATACAAAATTATACTCAAATATAATATTCAAAATACAATTACTATAACATTCAAAGGCAATGATTGAAATCATTAATTTAAATCACTTTATTAAAATCATCGATACGTCACAATCATTGTCAATCATCGTTCTTCACAAAACATTGTGTATGCTATTAAAAAAATTTAAAATGAAAAAAAAAATAGATTTTCAAAAATTAAAGCTATAATCACAACAAAATAATAATAATTATAATCATAATTGCTTTCTTTTTCTGTCGAAAAAGGTATCAGTACAATTATGAGTGATTCTAAATTTTATAATATCTGATGAAACATATTCTTCATATCGTTTATAAACCATACATTGTCCAACAGCCTTACTGTTGGAAAGTACTATGTAGCATACACTCAAACATTGTAACTTTTCCCTGTAAGCATACATTACACCTACCATATAAGTTATGCATAAAATGTTTCTCAAACATTCGTCTTCATGCCTAATTGCTTGTACTTATCAAACTTGACACACCATTTCATCTGTCGAACGGGTCATTTTTAGAAAAATTATCCTCCTGGACAGGAGTGGAATTATCAGAGGAGCAGGGGAATTTTTCAATCAGCTTGTTCAATGAGATGATAAATGGGTGAAATATCCAGTTCAAAGACAGTAATTTTTGCTCCAAATTATGCCGTCTTCAAGCTGAGATAATTACCACTTACGGGTTTTCAAAGTAGTCTGAATGCGTGCAGTATAATTAATAATTATCCACATCCTTCTGCTTGCTGCGAATGCTGTGTTAAGGTGACATAATAGCACAGCGAAACTGTTAAGACAGAAATATTTGAATAATGTAGTAGTTTTTTTTAAATAAAGAATGTAATAAAATGTTTTACAAAAATGACAGAAAGGGGCATAATTCAAGTAATAATTGTTTCACATTCTGAAATATAAATACGTAGATGAAAAATATATATATGCATATATATAGATATTAGTAGTTATTTTAAGATGACCTCTACGCCTTCATCTTATTTCTAGAAAAGCTTTTTAACTACCCTGCATCTCGTTTTAGAATGCATTATGCTATCTTCTCTGTCCGTAAATTCAGAACCAAAGAGCAAAAATTTCAAAAAATGGTAATACTTTTCCTTCACACGATTTTGCTTGAAATGCCTTTTTGAAAATTCGTAAGAGTTGGAAAGAAAAATATTTTTATTTATATTATTGTCATGAGATCAGGAAACTGAGCATCCACCTATTGATGAATCCAAATGAAACACTAATGAGATCCATCCAACAATAATTCTGTAAGAAATCAGCTCACGCAAAAATATATGAATTTCAACTCTGGTGCTGTTCAACCTCACTTTCAAGTTTTATCATAAGTTCATTTTTTTTTCTTTTATAAAAACAGTAAATTATGCATTTTATTTTTTTTTTTTAGATTTTACATATTTTTCAAATCTCCCCTAACCCCAAATACAAAATATTCGCAAGGTAATCGACATTTAAAATGCGCAGACACATTCTTTTTAAATACTCTGCTGAGTTATTTATTTTACGGAATTTAAAACACCGTTTAATCTTATCTTCCAATTTCGCTTCACTATCCAGTCTGAAGCAATACTTGAGATATTAGTAGGTTCTACCTGCACCAGCACATCCTCTCAAAGTACTCTTTTCCACTAATAATGAGGACAAAATCCATTATTTACTCCCTTTTTTGCAAATTCCTTTCCTGAAAATAACCTTGTTGATAGGCGATATCGCATCGCCAATACTGCAAATGTCTGACTTCATTCTTCTGTAAACTATCTAGCTAACATTTTTCGCTGCAATTCAGAAGTTATAAGGTGTATAAAGAAGGCAATTCTCTTTAAATTCTATTTGTTATCGCTCCGTTTTCGTAGGAAGAAGTAGTTCGAAATTTTAATTTCTACAAAGAGCGCTCTCCGTTTTTTTTTTTTTTTTTTCGCTGATTCTTTGCGTATTGACATTCTCAGGTTGCACATAGAATTTTAAAAATAAATTACTTGCTATGCATCGGATTTTGTTTCCTTTTAAGAAACAGTACCGTATCATTTTGCTGATTAAGCTGCAACAGAATTTTATACTTTATCTGTTGCAATGTTCCATTCACCAAATTAAATGATTTTTTAACTCTGTAAAAGATCACAAATCTACAAGGGGATCATAAAAATACTACTACTATATATGGAACCTGTTCAACCAATCGAGATGAGATTTCAGATATAGTTATTCAGAGAAATACGCCGAACCCGCTTAATGGAATACCGGTTGAAGGAACATCACGCTTATCGTAATAAATTTTCAATATATTAAACCGTAATAATTAATCAATGTGATTCAAGATAAAGGAATATCCCTCTTACTTGAAGAAATTTTCCTGGCAAATTGGCTATTCCATTAAGATGGTTCGACTGTACACAATGCCAAAGTGTACCATAGTACCGTCTAACTACGTTTAGAGTGGAAAATTGGCACGCTGCCAGTAAAGGTGAATCCAAATGAAACAGTCGAGGAGGGGAGAAAGCGAGCGTAGTGAATGCACGGTTTCCTCTTGTTCAATGAATTCTGATTCTTGGTTCAATTGATTTGACAATATCCATCTGAATTTGCGGTTGTATTTGTAAACATAATATTCCTAAAGAATAAAATAGCTGGAACATCAAAGAATAAATCGTTCAGAAGTGATTCGGCCAGACCACATCTGACTGGCATCCCGAACAACTTATGGACGTGCCCGTTTCCGCCTCTAAACCGGAAGTTTACGTTTTTATGTACTCATTAGTCAAACAGATGTAACACGGTAGGGAACTGAAGTAACTCGTTCTGAGTTATTTCAGTGAGTTATTTCATTCTGAGTTATTTCATTCAAGCATCTGCACTAATGCATCTCACAACTAAGTCTACATTTCTGATGGTGATATTCACCTTCTTTACAAATGACTCCATAATATCATACTGACATATTGGCTCATTATTAAGCCCTCTGTTATGCAATAAAGCACTTATAAAAAAACGCATTTTAAAAAAGTTGTTCATCTTAAATAAAGAGAGTCGTATTATAATCGATTTCTAAGTAGCATTATGCTCTGTTATGATTGTCCGGTGAAGTTCAGTTTAAATGGATTAATCATTAACTAACAAAGGTGAATAAAACCATTAATGGAGTTTTTATACTTAAAAAAGGTGAGTATCGATATAATGAAATGCTAATGGAGCTGCATTTTTTCGTAAACGGAAGTTTTTTGGGTAAAGTAACTCGATTAAAAAACTCCTATAAGACTTTGTTATCGATGACACGAAATCGATGAGAAGTAGAAAAAAATGGGGCTAGTTAGAAAGTTTTTTTTAAAGGAAATGTATAATTAATAGCTTTTAAAAGAATGGCTTAGTTAGTAAGTAAGCGTATTTTATTCAATAATCATTCTTTTATATTATCCCTTGTGTTATCTTCTGTTTAAAGTAGTCTTCAAATTTTGTCAATTCACGAAGCTCTTAGAAATGTAAAAGCTATTTTTTCACTTACAGGTTTATTTTAATGTCAAATCCGTCAATATGTCCGTTAGTTGTTCCACTTCACTGTCAAACCCCCTAATTTATTGTAGCACCTACTCTATCATTTAATTTTAGTATTTTTATTTTAGCATTTTTATTTTCAGCTTGAAGAGCACTGGTTGAAATCAATCCCCAAGCAATCTTTTTATTTCTTTAAAATAGTACAAAAACCTTTCTTGAACCTAACCATAGGTAAGTGATTTCTCTTTCCTCTAAAGTAAGGTTATTTTTTTTTTAAATAGAAGTTTAAATTTAACAGAATCGGAAACACTTTTATTTAACACAAGTCTCTACTCGACAAAAATTCCGATTAAGTTTTGTTTTACTAATTTAGAGCTTACTTTAACTGCAATGTATTTAAAAGTGATATACGTAATACGACTTTTTTCCTGGAGATTTCTTGGCCTCTATCCTATGCATTAAATTTATACTAAAACTGAAGAATTAAAAACAAGCATTTTAAAATCGGAGCATTACTTAATTGGTTAAACGAATTCTTTGAGGTACACTCTTCATTGGAATGACCCGTGTAAAAATATATACTTTATTAAATCTATATTTGTATTTAATGCACTCTAAAAAATCACCAAAGTAAAGTATGCATGTGATCGTGTTTTTCTGAATGAAATACAAAAAGTATTATTTAGAATATTTGGATCGTTTGGATTAATTGAAAATGGTGAGTTCGGAATTTGAATAATTTGCTCTTTTTTCCTTTCTTTCTTCTTCTAATGGCCGGTCTGGCGCATCGGCCTTTCATACCAGGGCCGGTGTCTTGAAAGATCGGAATGAGCCTGTGCTCTCTGAGCTTTCATTATTTAGGGGTAAGTTGGGAGCCGGTCTAGTCAAATTGCCCGAACCGATTTTTCAGCAGTGCAGTCCGACCCGTCATTCGAAACTACTGTCCCGCAGTGGTCTCGGCCCTAAACTCCGTTCCCATAAGAACACGGCAAATGCAGCAGCATCCGGCTTGGCCAGTGCTTGGGAGGGTCAACTCCCTCCCTGCTGGACTGCTGTGGGGCCGTATACGCTAATGGGAGCTGGTGCACGTAAAATCCGCCGTGGCTCTAATGTCCTCTAATGACCTGCCGATTTCAGGTCGTGGCTGGTCCGTCATCTGGAATTGGTTCAAAATTAGGTACCAGCAAGCAGACGTACAACCCCTTTGAGGGCAATGGCATCAATCTTCAGAGGATAGGGCAATCTTCTATCCCTGGACACGACAACGACAACAGTAACAACATTGGAAACTACTAGACCGGAAGTACTGTTCACTGTATTATGGAGACACCTAGTAGGTGCACCATTGTTACCTCCTATATAGGGACGGACGAAACGGATCCCAAGTCCATGGCGAAAATCGAACCCTCGATTGTAGTGTGGTATTGTGTTGTGCTACGGCAAAGCTACGCAAGTGTTATGCACCAAAGAGGGGGCTGCCTTGGTCGGCGGACATGTTAAGGAATTCTAACGGGTTCTCATGTTACGTATGGGGAGAGGCTAGCCAGAAATTTTTCATGGGGGGGGGGGGTTACGACTACAGCAACTCACATATATGCATATATGTGTGTGATAAGGAAGTGAAGAATATACATTTTGTATGGCAAAAAATTCCTCGGGTGGGGGGGAGGTATTACGGCCCTGCGTCTGGAAAAAATAGACCAAAACTCCAGACCGTTCGATCGACAACCGTGAGACAGGCAACGTTGGACTTTCACGATTCAGCCGCCAAACATTTTCAGTGCCTTATCCACTCAGCCATGGTAAACCTAAAAATTAGGTCCTAGAAAACTTGATTTTCTAGCGCGTGGGTATCGTTAACACTTCACACGAGGAACGAACCAAGATAACTTTGTCAATAATCGGACTTGTCAATCAGTAAAGAGTTACATCATTTTAGTGTATCATTTGTATACCATTTTCGATTTAGAACAGGATAGTGATTCAAAGCAAATCTCGAAAATGGTGAAAAATCTGTTTACTACTGAGAGAACTAAAATTTTTGACTGGCTGAGTCAGTCACCTAACCTCAATCTTATTGAACATCTTTGGGATAATGATTCAAAGCAACCTTAGAAAAGACTTATGCAGTGAGCTTGCAAAAAAAAATAACTCAAAATCGGGTATAAACTATGCTCTTTTCTATCTTGGTTGTTGAAAATTCTAATCCGTCAGAGCTAAGCTCGATATTTTTAAAAACGTATCGTTAATACTTAAAAGCACTGCTTTTACATAAGCAAGCTTTCTACTAACCTAACTAAAGGGCGAAACCTACATCCTTTCAGTAGGTAACTCTTTTTATAAGCAATAAAAAGATAGTTGCATTTAAAGTAAGCCATTAAACTGTCATTTTTTTTCTTTTATCCCTATGGGATTGATTTACAAAAAGAAAATCATCTAAAGCAAATATCTGAAATAAAATCTTTATCGGTGAGAAACTTGGAGGTGCTATTAAGTTATTCCATCATCATCAGGTGAAGTCAACTTAATGGATTAATCGTTAACCAGGAACAGAAAAAACAATTAATGGAGTTTTACATAAAAAAGGGGAAAATTCCAATATTATTTAATACTAATGGGATAGTATTTTTTGAAACCCGAACGGTTTTATATACGTAACTTAATTAAAAACTTCATATGATTTTAAGTGATAGGTACATGTCATAAAATCGATGAGTAGAAAAAAGAAGGTTTGTCATGATGTTTTTATGCGGAAGTGTATGATTAATGGCCATTTTAAAGAAAAATTGTTTAATTAAGAGGATTTTATTGAATAATGACATTTTGCTTTTGCTTTTCTTTGAACTACTTAAAGGCGATATCTATCCTATTTTCTTTCTCAAATATGAAGAAATTCGGAGTTCTCTGTAAGTTAATTTTGTATTTAAATAACACACGCATTAGAGATTTTAATACTGTATTTTTAACAGCTTTATTTTCTAATTTTTCTGCTGAAATTAAAACTTGGAGAAGGTATGTATGAATTTTGTTTACTGTAAACACGGTTTAGCAGTTCTCTTAGCTTATTTATTAATTAGTTGCTTCTTTAAAATGTTGCTCCTGGTAAATTGGATTACTAAAACAGTAAAGGAGTGTTTTATAGCTCATACATATTCACACAGGTGTCCCTTGAACTTCATTTTAGCATTTACAGGCAGAAACCATTCAGCATATAAAGAAATTTTCAACTTATCCATTTGTATCTATTTGTATTTATATGCTTATTTCAGGCTTAAAAAATTGTTTAAAATACCATCGAACTAAATAACGTTTAACAGGGGAAAATGTATAGCAGGCCGCAAAAGTTTTGAGACTACATGATTTTCTGTGAGCAGAATTTCTTATAAATTAGTAATTTGTAGATTTAGTCCTCCTGCATGGTGCGTAACTAATAAGTGGGAGAACTGTTAATTTAAAAAAAATATCCACGCGAAGTTGAAAATTTCAAAGCATAAGATTTGAGACTATTCAGTTTTTCTAAACTTTTATTGAAATTAATTTTAATGTAAAAAATTGCAGAAATATTTATTATGTAGTTGCGCATTTTTTTTGCTTTGAGGACCACGCTACAACGTCTGTGCATGGAATCAACGAAGCTTTCTAAGGTGAACCTAAGGTGTTTTGTTCATTCTGATTAAAGATCCTGAAGGATCATTACATTTGAAGAATGTTGCCGTCTTGTAACTTTTTCTTCCTATAACCTTTCTTCCCAAAGGTGCTCAATAAGATCGAGGTTAGGTGGCTGACACGACCAGTCCAAAATTTTTATTTATTTTTTTATTTATTTATTTAGCTGTAAATTAGTTCTTCACCATTCTGAAGGTTTACTTCGAATCATTATTCTGCTGAAACCATCCGCTGGGCATATTTTTACGAATATAAGGCAGGATGGATGCCTCTGCATTGTTTGTACAGGTCCCTGCTTAAAAATCTCTCATCTGGGCAAAGAATCGGAAGATCCGATTGAAATTTGTGAAGGAGCACAAATCGAGAACGATAAAATATTGTAAAAAAAAAAAACTTGGTGTGGTGAATACAAATTCAATTTCTTTGGAAGTGGGGCCGACATTATATTCGTCGTCCAAAAAGCAACAGGATGAATTCTCTGAACCAAAGTTCAACAGTAACTCAGAATTAAAAAAAAAACAAAGTTACAAAAAAATTCAGTGATAAATTTCAGTTGTATCTGACCTTAATTTTTTCTATGGTTAAAATGTCTACACTTGGAGCATCTGAGTAACTTTCGTTCCACTTACATAGTAAATATATAATCACAGTAAGGTAGTGGTAACACATTGAACTGGTCCGGAGTTCCATTCCCAGATTGGGCAAGGTGGACTCAGCCTTTCATCCCTTTCGTAAGTCGATAAAATGAAGACCAAGTTTGCCTCGAGACTAAACACTGAGGGCCCCGCGTGAGGTTGACTATGTGGTCGGGGCATGTGTTTCCGCATCCCGAGGCCCATGGTAACGATGGTGTGGACAAGCAACGTGGACCTTGGCGTCATATAGTCTGTTGCGCCATTGAATTTAGTTTTATATAATAAATATAGTTCATCTCAATTATCAGGCATGTACAGGTGGACCCAGAAAGGTGTTAATATGTTGTAATTTTTTATCTATTACAGATAAGAGGGGAAATGTAAATTGAATATTTTTTAAAAATGAGATGGGAAAAAAAATTGGCTAAGAAAAAATTCCTCTCGCTAATTTAAAAAGGTTACGTTTTTTTTAAATTTGTATACGACCCTTGCACAAAAATTCCCAATTAGTGAAATGTGCCCCATACACTAATGAAACACCTTGTATAAAGCTGAAATAGTCGGGCATACGTGTTAAAATTAATAAAAAAATAACACAAATCATTTTTAATTAATTTTATTAATTTAAAATAAAATCCATAATAATTTTATTACATGTAATAAATGTAATTTTATTTAATTAATATATGTAATTTTTTCTTAGCCGTAGTCTTTCTTCCTATCTCATTTTAAACATTTTTTCAATTTACATTCCCCTCTTATCTCTAATAGATAAAAATTACAGCGTATTAACACCTTTCTGGGACATCCTTCAAATGTGTGTTAAGCAAACAACACACATATTTTTTTTATGACAAACACAGACAGATATAGTCAGTTGCACGTAACACAAACGAAAACATTTGCAAACGTTTTATAGAAGCAAGTCATTTTCGTTATTCTTTTCTTCGATGCAAACGAACTATAAATCAAAAAAAGAAAAATTACTTTTCAAACGTTATGCTGATCATGGAATAAAACTTATTATCGCTTTTTATTACTTCATCTAACCTGTACTTTAATGTGTTCCAAATAGCCAAGACCATTTTTGAGAAATTATTCAGCATTTCTCTCACCCACATTCCACCATGAGAAATGAATCATGATTCGAAATAATTCGAATTTGCCTCACGATCACTCGAACTAAACTAAGAAGTAAAAAAGAAATTAATAAATAAATCAAAATAAAATAAAATGAAGTGAAAATAAGAAAAAGGATAATTGGCAAGAAGAAGTAATAACAGAATGTGACAGCTACAGAATGCTAAAACCATTTTCAAATAAAATAGGATTATCCAAACAAAAAATAATAATATATTCCTTTATTAAATTAATTTTTGACGGTTGCAGAAATATCGCCCTCGGGTTAATATTCAGCCTAAATGCTCAGCAGGGGGGAACTGCGAATGGATTCACGAAGCAATTGAATATCAAAATAATTGAATAACCTTTTGTTTAATTAATCATACCTTTTGGTGGGTTTTCATTTGTCACGTTTCCCGTAAGATTTATTGTACTAAACTTAAAGTGAAGGTTTGATTTATTGGTTGGCGTTCATTTTTCAGTCTTACGAATTCCGCAGAAAAAGACGTTATAATGAGAATCGTTGTTAGATTGCATGGCAATAATTTCAGCGCATCCTTAAAAATTATCTTTTATACTTCTTACAATATCTGGTGTACACTGTAAGAAATGCCTGCAATTTTTACCACACATATTGCTGTAAAATAATACAACACTGTGTGTTGTAAATTCACATAAAAATTAAGTAATGACATTGATAAGCAATCATGAAGAACCTATAGCATGATTGTATGGCAACTGGCACAGTCTACATCACAACGTGTTGGCGTTACGTTTACTCACACGTTGTGATGTAAAATAATACAGAACTGTGTGTTGTAATCCATTCGCAAAATGACGCAACGAGTTTATAAGCCAACCACGAAGAGCACTGTATAGCAAATTGGCACATTCTGCAGCACAACGTGTGGATCAGGGATGGGCAAACTTTTTCGGTCGCGGGCCAAAAATTAAAAATAAAAGTTTGGCGGGCCAAGATAAATTTTTCTAAAATTTCAAGAACAATATACAAGTATTACAATTTACATATGTTAATTAGATGAATGATATTGCGATTTCATCTTTAAAAGTTCCTTATATTGAGGTTCGAAGTGAGATGCACTGATTCTAAGGAACGAGGCTCATCTGTCAGTCTACTTCTGAAAGAATTCTCTCCAAGGTTCATAGTTGAAAACACTTGTTCTCATATATAAGATGAAGCAAACACAGCACTGATTTTCTGGGCGTGAGATATTAAATTTGGGAAACTTATTTTCGATAATGATTTGTAAAACTCTAACTTTGGCATATTTAGAAACAACTGCTTGAGATGATTGTTAGATTGCAATTCAATTCATTCAAGCTGCAAATCTGACCTCACTGCTTCACAATCTACGTTGAAAGGCATGGTAAAAATATCCAATTCTGTTTGAATGGCACTGAAATCTTGAAATCTGCGTTCGAACTCAAAATGCACTTTTTTCAAGCCATCTTCATAATTCTTAATATGGATATATAATATATAAATATATATATTCTTTCAATTTCCGTCAGACTGGCGAATTAAAATTCCACCCGTTGGCAGATAAAACCTTCCGGCGGGACGGATTTGGCCCGCGGGCCGTAGTTTGCCCATCCCTGGTGTGGATAAACGTAATGCCAACTTCACAACGTGTTGGCGTTACATTTACCCACACTTTGGGCTGTAATCATTTTTTTCGGCGTACTGAAAAGTAATGTCGTTCTTTTACATTAAATTCAAACAAATGCATATTTAACAAAGCTTTAATGACAAATATGTTGTGCTTAAACAATGGATTTACGTTAGTTACATTTTTTTAAAGCAAGAATCGTTTAGAAAACTAATATTATTTTTTAAAGAAATATATCTGAGTAAAATGAAAGGCTGACTACCCACAATTCTTGGAGGGCGAATTGCAAAATGCGCTAAAATTTATTTTTAGGTATTCATTCTTTGTTACATTTTTTCATCAACGATATTATAGGTGTCTTCTTTCTTTCTTTGAGTCTTGGAGGAAGAATGGTTTGGATGTTATGTTAGTGATGGGGTCATCTTTATGAGAAAATGAGTACTAATAAAAGATAAATATAAGCAGGGGGTCTCTGAAAGGAAAAATGTTAGGAACCGCTGGTATAGAAAGTACCTCAAAAATAATTGTACAATAGAGATACTTTCTGATATTTTTAAATCATAGTATAAGTATATTTGTGTATATTACATATTTCATATGATTCTTCATACAAAAGTACTTAAACATATTCGTCTATTTGAAACAAAACAAAATTGATATGTATTATAAGGTTTATAAACTGATACTCTCCATCCCAAATAATGTATGTATCACTTAAAATTCTTCTACGTTAAAACTCAAAAATTCCTATACGTAACGTTCTATGCCAGTTTAGCTCCATTCATCTGTTTCAAGCACAATTCAAAGTATATACAGTGGAACCTGCTAAAGTGACCACCTTGGTAAAGAGAACTCCTGTCTAAAGTGAACACTTTTATGAAATTTCATTGTAACTCATAAAAAATGTATGGTGAAAATATCCTGTAAAGTGACCGCCTGCGAAAACTGTATAGTGACCAGATAATCTGCCAAATTTAAGTTTTTTTACCTGTCAAGTGTGACCACTTTCCACTATAAACTGCCTCTTAAATATAAAACACATTCAGATAATATAGAATGCTATATCCCTTTTCAGTTGTTTAACCCAAGATTTTATCTCAATACTGATTCTCTTTTCTGTAACACTTGTTCTCAATAGATGAATAAATAAAACAAAACAAGAAATTAGATAAATAAATTAAAAAGGAAAACTTGTTACACTTCGACACTTCGAATTCTATTCCCAGAGTTCCTGGGTTCTAGGGCCTCAACTCCGCTCATAATATTTATATTAGCAATGGTATATAGTTCAGTCTAGATTATTCTTTTATATTTCTGTTGATGCTAAAATTGATTCAGCGTGGTTTCCGGTAAGAGGTGTGTAGGATGCAGTTAATCACATATTTACAATTACTTTTGATGAAGTTAATCACACATTTATGAGTACTTCTGATTTCCCTTTACCTATTCTAAATGTAATACTCTTGCCATTTTAAATCTCCCATCTGTCAATAATGATATTTAACTGTTTCTTAATTTACTTTGGTTTTAGCCTTCGTAATGATTTCGTTGGCGTCTGTAGTCTGAGAATATATTTAATTTTCTTCCTTTCCCACAGGATTACAATAATTTTGTCTAGGCTACAAAAACTGTATTCTGATCACCCCTTTGGAGACCGGCCCTTTTAGAACTTTGCTGTTACAGCACAGTGTGTTATCTAAATGTGTTCTTAATGTACACGAGTGAAAATTGTATCATGAACAATATCTATATTTGTGCAAACATGAAAACAACCCAAACATTCAAACTGTAGTTTAGTAATATGTCTAGCTGCAAAATGGAAATTTATATTTTTTATTCATATTTATTATTTTTTATTATTCATTGTGACCAAGAAGTATTAAAATACATATTGAAACGTAAGTATAAGGAAGTCGCACACAATTTGTATGCAATGTGCATTTTAATGTTTCAGTATTTTACTCCCTACATTCCTCTTTTTTGTTCATCGATATTGATTTTGAGATCTTGTTATAAATAAACTGTAGAGTGTTTGTGCAAGTGTTATTTGAATTTTAATCATAAACAAATTTATCAAGTGCTACCTTTCTAAGGTGACCAGTTTTGTCGTTCCCGAGAGTGGTCACATTAGGCAGGTTCCACTGTATAGGCATTTATAATAGCTTACTCTTCATTTAAAGCATTGGCTACTATGCAGTGGTTCGCGAACCTCAGGATTTCGTGAGGTGTGTTAATAGAGAATATGACTTATCACACACACAAACACACACGCACACACGCACACACACACATTGCACAAACGGATCCACAAGGAATTCGACAGTTTCTTTCAAAAAAGGTTCGGAACCACTGATTTAAAGGATGGAAATAACATTTAAAACTGGTTTATAAGATTTTATAAAATTGCATCAATAGAGATATACAGATTATTTGAATCTTGAAACCTTTTTCTCCCAATTCGGCACAGATAAGCCTGTTTAGTTGGAAAATGTTTCATAATCTATGTATTTCGTGTGGTTTAACTTTTTTGTTCTCACATCAGACTTGCTTAAGGGAACGAAGAAGCCCGACCGAAATATCGAAAGATTTATATTTCTTCCGATTCCCTTTCCAAATATTCCTGACAGTTAATCAATTGAAAACGAAGAAGTGATCGGAATTTAATTTCCAGCGAACTCCGCCAGACGGTGTCAGGTCGCAAGTATCCTTCCAGACGCTACCTGATATCCCCCTCCCTCCCCCTACCCCTCACAACATCGGAGATGAAAATTATAATGGTTTTAAAGTGATTGACCTGTCTGGATATTAGACGCCTCGAACGTTCATCAATGAAGGGCCCTGCGTCGAATTTCGTGGACGTATATCAAACGGGACGTTCAGACTTTTTAAGAACTCTCCAACAAGACTCTGGGTGCTTTAATTTATACGAATTGTCACTCGGAGGGTGTAATTTGGCGCGTCTGGAAGCTGTACTTTTCGTAATAGGTAAATAACGATGATTACGAGCGGAATATTAATGGAGTTTATGAAGACGCGAGAAGTAGTTTTATAGAGGTCTGAAATTTCAATGTAAAACTAAGTTGGATGACGTCGAAGTTTGACGGCTGAAAGTGATTTAAAAAGAGAGAGAGGTTATTTCAAAGAGAAGTGGTTCGATTCCTTCTAACTGACCTCGAGCACTGCAATTTTTCGTCATTTGACTTTTCGTCGTTGATTATATACATAACTCGTAAAAATTACTCCTTTCTTTAATTTGCAGTTGTAAGCATAAAATTAGTTTTTCCCAATAAGAATTTTAACAGAGTGGTTCCAGAAATATTTGTTAACACTGGCATCAGTCGATATTGTGATAGTATTTAGGTTTCGACGTTAAAAATTCGCTGCACTACACCGCCGACTATGTTTGTGAAAATACGTTTTTACAGTTGTATATGACGGCACATTGGCAATAGTTGTGAGTTGAACAGAGAAACTTGCTTCAACCGCAATATGAAATCTTTCATTTAAAATGATTTTTGTATGAATCAAAATTTTTTACAAAGTATATAGAAGACATGCATATAGTCACTTACCCAACAGATTTTTCAAGTGGGTTTTTAATAAAATCTTTTTAAAAATATCCATTTATTCGAGATAGCTCTATGATGATCAGGTCATATTTGCGTATTACATGAGAGTCGATGTATACGCGTGTTTCTGGTTTTAGGTGGAAGCTCTCGTTATGTGAACAAAAACACTTGACTCCTGACTTCGGTTTATATCCAAGAACTAGTTTTACTGCCATCACCATAGACACCTGGGAAAGTAATCACAATCTTGGTTGTAATATATTGCTGTGTCTTTTCGCATAATAAAGATGTATTTCTATATTATCTGCCTGAATCCTGTTATTGCCACATCTTCTTTTCAGCTTGCCTTAGACCTATCTCAAATCGTGGATTTTTTTAATAAACTTTTCTGCCAAAACGCGTACCACTTTCTTCAAAATACCATTCATATGTAAACAGCCCATGTTTATAAAACAACGAAATTTTCAGGCTCTTAGACACAAATCGGAAGATATCTTACATTTTGAGGAAACACAATTGTCGATCTTTGAACCCTCGCCTACCTAGATTGCTAAACTCAGATGTAGGACCAAATAGCTAGAAACACTTGGTCAGGTAATTAAGGATTGCTCATCAATTCTGAACCAAAAGATGTTTACGCCTAGGGACATATGGAAAGTCGCATCTGTGCATGCCTGTTACTCTATAGAGATCGCCCTGGTGGTGCTCTTATTATTTAGACTAATAGAGGCCAGCAAACTTGCATTTCACGTTTGCCAGAGGGCACTTGAGGTCTCTCTCATACGAATAAGTACTGCAGGTTTCTAAGATCTGCACCAAGTGCAGGACTGCCAAAGCATAGCCCGCTCGTATTTTATAGGGCTATCACACTGAGAAAAATCCAACCAACTTTCCTTGCAAATCAAGTTTCAGGCCGATTTCCTCCGCCGTTACCTTGACGAC
The DNA here is from genome assembly GCA_038373885.1 of Cheiracanthium punctorium. Classification (NCBI taxonomy): domain Eukaryota; kingdom Metazoa; phylum Arthropoda; class Arachnida; order Araneae; family Cheiracanthiidae; genus Cheiracanthium; species Cheiracanthium punctorium. The sequence goes on along the minus strand of JAWZYV010013842.1, from coordinate 572,472 downwards.
CGCGAACTCCAACTTTTTCCTTTCCGAAGGGAAAAATCCGAGTCGGACGAAATTTCGGCCAATCAGAGTACTTCTTCCTGCTACGTCATAAGCAATTTCGAGCAATGGCGACTATGTTCGAAGCTTGTCAGCTTGGCTCGATGTCAGAATCACGTGTAAATAAAATTATGGCCGCGTTCAAGTGGACTTTGGAATTAGAGATTGCTGCCCATCCGATGCTGCCGAAATTGCTGCCGATCCGATGTAAATATACCAACGCACGATAAGTAAAATAAGAACCTGCACGCCAAATCAGCGATGCGATGACTATTTGGCGTCGGCGAGAGTTTGTTTACTTTTGCAACCCTTAAAGATAACCACGCCTTCAAGTCCGTCGGAAAAGTTGGTCCAGCGCGAAGTTGCTCGGATTTTCCCTTTAGTGTGATAAGGCCATAAAACTGCTTTGATTTTAATTTCGATGAGGTTTTTACAAATCATCTTCTCTTTTTAGATTTACTGGAGGTCTATGGACATGAACTTGGTCTGAATTGGTAAGACCATTTCGAAGGTCAGAAACAACAGCAACCAATTTTAGGATATCCAAGACACTAGAAAATATGTTAAACAATTCAGACTGCAAATTACACTTCTAAACGAAAAGACCTAAGACCCACGCCTAATGAGTGAAATGATAGCCACTTTACATCTTATCAAGATGAATATACTGAATCTTCACAAATTAATTTGGTTAAAAGATGTCTTTTTATACACTTTTGAATGTTTACACTTTTTAGGGCTTTTTTGTTTTGGCAGCCATTTCACTCCTCAGGAGGGGCAAGTAACTCTTTTAGAGTGAAAATATCACTTTTATGAAATAAACATTTTGCTTTTTTTTTAGTCGGGGGAGACAAAAGTAAAAAGTGGATCGATTTGTAATGCATTAAAGACAACAACTACTTGAGATTTTTAACACTTTTTTTTTTCTCTTTTTAACAGAGCACTAACCCACCACCTTCACGGTAGCTTGTTCTAGACACCCCAACAATCCATTTACGCTTCGTACGAAATGCACATCACTAACCATGCACAGATATAAAGTGTGATAAAAAAAATTAAAAAACGAAGGAAAAAAATCCGATCCTATGAAATGTAGCTGCCTCATCCCAAACCCGAGTAATTTGTCATTGTCCGGCAACTCCGTTTTCATCTGCTGAATTGCGAACAAGTCCGTGTCTGTCAAGAGCAGTTATTAATTCCGCTTCTCCATTATATCATTCCACTGAACTTTACTTCTTCGCTTTTTCGTTTTGCTGATACAAATGCAAATAGAATTCCGCGGAACTGACTTTCCGTTGAGTTATTTTGATGGTGTTTGCTGGAACGTCTTCTCACAGAGGTCTGGCGGTGGTTTTCTGGCGAGTTATTTATCGTTTTCTGAAAAATTAGATGAATGAGGGAGAAGGAAAGAAGCTTGGGGGAAGGAAAGGGGACAATAAAATATTTATTTATGAACAGTTATTTCGAACACTGTAATTCTATTTCTGAAGGCAGGTATAGATTTTTCTTTGATTTATTTGCAACTTATTAGAAGTTATTATTACTTATTAATAGTCGGTAAATCATCCTGTCCTCGTCTTGGGAAAAAGAGCAAAAGCTTTAAATAGTTCACTGAAAAAAAGAAATATGTTTCTGACACCTAGAAAATAATTGGTGGAACTTGAATTTATGAGTCTATGGGCTCCGTATAAATACTAGATCATGAAACTAGACTCTTCTGAACCCGCTTATCCAATTTTTAGATCTCTCCTCTATAATCTAGTGCTTGTACCCCGATGAAAATATATGTAAATCGCTGCGTATGCTAGCGGGTAGACTTAAAAAAGGTATTTCTAGTGTTCCAAAAATCGAACGATAATTTCTCTTTACACAAACTAATCATTCTATTGTAATTATCCATAATACTACGAACTAGAAATTCTTGGCTATTTTGTCTGTCCCAGTTGTGTGCATCATCTACACGCATAATTCTACGATCTATTCTGCTAGTTCTGGGACACAGAAAACAGTCATCTATTCGTTCTGGATGAGAGGGGTACTTTTTTTGTTCTTCCTGTTGTTGTATTTGGATCATTTGTTTTTGGTCTACTGTGCTTGGTTTCAATAATCTTCTTGTAAATCCTCTCCGAATAAAGTGGACAGGTTTTATTAGCACAGAGAAAGGAAATTTAAGCAGCCAGGGGAGTGAATGGGAATCGAACCCACGACAGTATGTTAGGCGATTCGCGTGTAGGAGGACAGGCCCTTAACCTTCAAGCCAAGTTCTACTTCACTGCTCGCACTGCTTTCCTGCATTGATTGTTGAATACTCCACTAAATGCAAAGCTCGAGCCCAAGAGTAGAATTTCAAAGATCAATTCCGGAAAGAAACGCTTGTCACAGAAGGCTCTTCTTCACCGTGGTGTTTTTTGATTGATGGTAGTGAACAATTCTACATGTTGCATCCAGTTTAGAATGATGGGGGCTAAAGGCCTCCTTCACTGCACGTGCTGCTATCCTGCATTGCTTGTTGAATACTCCACTGAATAGAAAGCTCGATCTCAAGCATAGTATTTCAAAGACCAATTCCGGTTAGAAATGCTTGTGACAGAAGGCTATTCTTCAACATGGTGTCTTTCGACTGACGATCGCAAACCTGTTGCATCTAGTTAAGAATGATGTGGGTGAAAGTTCTCATTCACTGCCCGTGCTGCTTTCCTGCATTGCTTGTTGATTGCTCCACTCAATGGAAAGCTCGATCTCAAGCGTAGTATTTCAAAGACAAATTCTGGATAGAAACGCTTGTCACAGAAGGCTATTCTTCACCATGGTGACTTTTGATTGATGATCGCGGACAAGTTACAAGTTGCATCTAGTTTAGAATGATGAGGGTGAAGATTCTCATTCACTGCCCGTGCTGCTTTCCTGCATTGCTTGTTGAATACTCCACTCAATGGAAAGCTCGATCTCAAGCGTAGCATTTCAGAGACAAATTCTGGATAGAAACGCTTGTCACAGAAGGCGATTCTTCACCATAGTATCTTTTCATTGACGGTCACGAACAAGTTACATGTTGCATCTAGTTTAGAATGATGAGGGTGGAGATTCTCCTTCACTGCCAGTATTACTTTCCTGCATTCATTTTTTGTACACTACACTGAGTGCAAAGCTTGATGGAGCAATTTCAAGACCCATAGCTTGCCAAAAATTTTCGATATTGAACACAAATCTAATTAAACAGAAGTGTAATTGAAGTTCTTTTGTGGTTTTGAAACAAAATTAAGGAGATGCATATACCCCTTTTCCCGCTACCAAGTCACTTTTACGAGCATGAATTTTTGAATATAGAATATGGAAGTTTCTCAGATTTTAACCCAAAACTTTTTATAATTTGCAAAAAAATTCAATGATAATGAGTATCATCTAATTTCATATTTGTTAGAATTTTGAAAATCCGTACTAATGGTCTCACATTCATACATTTTGATAAAATACTTAAGCTCATAGGCAAAGTACCTGTATATAAATAATGCCCTTTTGATAGAAAATCTCTTGACTAGTTTATCATCAGATTAGAAATACCTAATTTACAATATTTGTTGTCCCATGATGATATCCTGTAACTGCTGGCAAATACTAGGACTCTGAAATTTTTCTTGATATTATCTGAAAATAAATTTAAAAATAAACCAAATTAATGCATAATCAAACAGCTACAAAACACTCTTATACAGGGTAAAAATTAATTTTTTAAATATTTAAAATTTATAATTCAACCAAAATGAAACTGAATTGGCATTTTTAGCAGAAATTATATAAGTTCAAATCTTTTCTGATTTCACAAAAATAAATAAATAAACTAGCTTTTATTCTTTGCTTTCCCAACTCGTTGATCAGGAAAATTTTGAAATCGTTAATTTTACATTAACAAAAAAGGCTTTTGAACATTTAATTACAAGAACAATTTTAATAAATGAATATCAAATTAATTTCAGGAACGCGCTGGCTAAAAAGCGTAATATTATTCAGTTGCTGCACATAACTGGCATATCTAATTTATTTTCATGTCAAAAGAAATGAAATTATTTTATGTGAAAGTATAAGAACACACACCGACTGCAGTAAATCAATATTTAATTATCTGTTGAGAAGTGCAGACATATAATGTAAAATTCCAGGTACGAAGACAATTAAAATTAAATAAGAGTGTAAATGCTTTGTGTATGTAATCGTAGTGAAATATTGGATTAGGTTTTCTTTGTGAATCGAAAACATTGTGCCAAATCATTTTTCATTTGAAAGTGTATCATAATTAATTTAATTTTTGTATATAAAGCTAACTTTTCTAAAGTCCTTTAAAGCAATATTTAGTAAGTGTTGCATTTTTATGATACACTATTTTTATTATCATAAAATGTTTATGGGATAATAATTTGATACTGCTAAAATTGAAATTAAACGCTTGGTACTTTCTTACGATGGGGGAAATTGTGGTAACACGGGGTACAATGAAGCATACTATCTAAAATCATTAGGATTTGTCTTAGAAAATTGTAACTCACACACTTATTATATGAATATATTTCCGGTTACTGATGTAATTTGGAGGCAGTCACATTTTTACAACAAGAGGTGAGGAAAATTATTAGATTTTCATGATTGAATTTAAGTTTTATTATTAAGAGAAATTTTGTTTTAACTCCTTGTTCCTATATGTCTAATTATTTATTTTTCAAATGTTGTGATCCCTATGTTACAGTCTTTAAAGTTCCTAAGTTATAGTCGTAAAGCCAGAATTTAAAAAAAAAGTCTTATGAATTATCAAAAATTTATTTATTTTGTTGTCATTTCGCTATGAGGGTGCGTATAAAGCAGATCAACGCTGCCCACAATGAGCAGTCTTCTAATTTTGAACCAATGCAGACGAGAGACCTAGCCCCTGAAATCGGCACCCCCAGAGGTACCATTTGAATATGGATGGCATTGGATCCAGGAACATATTTTACGTACGCCAGCTCCTATTAGCGTGCACGGTCCCACAGCAGTCCACCAGAGAGAGGAGTTCACCCTCCCATGCACTGTCCAAGCCGGTGCTGCTTCCTTTTCCGTGTTCTTACGGGAACGGGGCTGAGTGACTAGGCCTCTGCGGATACAACCAGAATAATTAAAATAAAATAAATATGATGAATGATGGGTAGACCCCATGCATGTAATGATGTTATTTGTAGAAACATTAAGTGAGAATGATACCAAAGGTACGCTAGTGACAAAGAAAATTGCACTCAAATTCCCCCCTTACTTTTTTAGTATATTTTCCCTAGTTTTCAGGAAAAGGAAATTAAATACTCATATCTTGTTTTAATGTGCAATACGTATCTGCTGCATAATATCTGCAGAATAAATTGCGTAATAATAATCCACTATTTCGATTTCTATAAACTGAAATTATTTTTCTTACTTTCTTTCCATTTCATGTTATCATTCTAGATAAAAATACTACATAGTTACTGATAGCTAAGATGTTGACACTAAAATTACTGTAATCTCTGAAAGAACGCGCATACACCCAATGCAATTCTGATTTTCTAAAAGGAAATAAAAAGGAGAATGAAAGGAATTAAAAATTTTTTCTAAAAGGAATTAAAATGGAGAATGGAATAAATCTGATGTCCCTATGAGCGAACAAAAACACTAGCTCCTCCCTTTTCTTTTTCTCTAATGGAAATTCTTCATATATTCTTTGTCGAAAAGAAGCTTTAAGTCACTGATTCCACTTTTATGACCCTTTTAGATTTTTCAGTTCTAAAAGAAATAAATATTTAATCTCATGTACGTTTACGATGACCTCAAACGTTTTTTTAATTATTAGGTCGTACCGTTAAAAGATTCCGGTTTATAAAAGCTGGGTCGTAGAACTTGCAAGTAATCGAAGTATTTGGGTTGTGTAACAAGGTGTGCACCGGCAGTTATAATTCATTATTTTGTTTGTTAACCTTGGGTAAGTTAAATAATGGAAATCAATATTACATAAACATTATACAATATCTCCGCACCTCCGTTTCAGGTTCGGAGTTATTCCAAGGCAATAAGGGTTCCGTTATTCCAAGGCAATATTTCTCACTAAAGGTGCTTCAAGAGAAAATACGAGTGCAAGCTCTGTATTGAAATAGTACTTGTTTCCATGGAAGTATCCGACTGTGTCATCACTATCAGTAAATATCATCGTGATATTTAAATGCATTGCACTCGCGCTACAATGAGATCTACCTTACGCGATGGTTGGTTGGTTGGTTGTGTGTGATTATGGCAACGCTACTCTAGGGCGATCTGCCAAGAGGGGGGTGCCTTTGTAGAAGGACTTTCTAAGGGGTTCTAAGGGGTTCGTATTCACGTTACATCTGGAGAAAACCTACCAAAACTCCAGACCGTTAGATCGACAGCTGCGCGATGGGACCCGAACCCGGGACCTTCACACTTTGGCCATCTACCATTTTCAGTGGTATAACCACTGTGCCATGGTGAGGCTCTACCTTACGCGAATGGATATTGCTCCTAGCCTACACAGCGAGATTTTTTGCCAAAAATAAAAAGTGGCAGCATTCATTTATTCATTAATTCATGCAGGAAATGGTAATACAGTCAATTCCGATTAATGGAATACCGGTTAAAGTAATATCCCGCTTAATGGAATATCGGTTAAAAGAATATCCCGCTTAATGTAATAAATTTTCAATGTGCCAAACCGTTTTAATTTCTTAATGTAATCCCGAATAATAAAATATACCGCTTATTAGAAGAATTTTTCGTGAGAAATCGCCTATTCCATTAAGCGGATTGGACTGTATATATTTAGGGAAGGGAACAGTTTAAAACAGTTTGACGGTTGTTTATGAGTGCCCAAAATATTTGTGTATGTGTTTTGAAAATTCTTTTATACGAAATTTTCGATTATACGAGGATTCTTGGAACGTAATCTTGGCGTAATTTAAGACGCAACTGTATTACAAATGTTCTGATTGTTTAAAAAAAAATTAGAACATAAGTCATCGTTATCAGCATCCTCGATTTAAAAAATATATTTTTTTTTTTTTTGTTACAACTAAAACTTGTTTTTTTTCGAATTGATTTGATTATCGCTTTTTCAAAAAGTTCCTTTCCCTAAAGTCTTATTTCAAAAGAAAAATACATCTCTTCTGCATTATTCTTCCATTAATAATCTACTATTTAAATTTCATTAAATCAATCTTTTTTTCTTGGTTTTTACCATCTTATCAGCGAATTGTGATGTATTTAGGCCAGGAGCTGCTGACAGAAAGAAGTTGGAAATAAAATTAATGTTATGCATGAAAGATTGTCCCCTAATTTAATTCTGATTTTTATACATGTGGAATACGAAATAAAGGAAATCCCGTAACCTGGCTTGGGAACTATCATCTCATCACTGTATACATTTACGAAAATTAATTTTGTATAAGCTAGACTGAAATTTGCTTTTTATCACTGATATCATTGATTTTTCATGTCCTTTCACAATTTATAGTAGATTTAAAAGCAAAAATCCTTTCTCTTAATCGTTTAATGACTGTTTAAGATAGTTTTGAAAAGTTTTTTTTTCTTATCCAGTTTTTGTCTTTGAAAGACAAACAAATATTTTATATTAAGTCAAAAGAAGTGGATTCCTTTTCCAGATTTGTTACACCAATATTTAAATTCATTAAATTTTTGGATGGTTTATCTCTGAAATATCGCTAATATAAGCACTGGAAATACTTTTAATTACAAACATTCTCAGTAATCAATAGGAACGAACTAACGAAGATATTGCATAAATATACACTCATGTCCATAAATTAAGGATAATTCAGAATCACACAGAAATTGATCTCTAAAATAAAAATTTCACCTGTGGAATGATCAGACACATCTTGAAGAAGAATATGCAAATTACAGGAAACCACCAGATGGAGTAGATGGTACGTCACAATGACGAGAGTGTAAGAGAGGGGTATATAAGGAATGGTGGCAAAGAAGTAAAATTGTTCACAAGCGCTGTGAAAGCCTTTCAGTGCAAAAACCGCATAGTTATGGCACAAAGGAGGCATTTGGATGATGTTTTACGTGGCAGAATTATCGGACGACTGGAATGTAGACGTACCCAGCTGGAAGTATCCGAGGAACTTGGAATCGCCCAGAGTGTCATCTCCAGGCTTTGGCAACGATTCCAAGATGATGGTAATGTGAGTAGACGTTACAGCACAGGTCGCCCCCGAGTTACAACGCCGAATGAGGACCGCTATTTGGCAGTTACTGCCAAAAGAAACAGACGGAGTACAGCATCAGACCTGTCTCGTCAGCTCTCTTCAGCTACCGGTACGACAGTTTCAAGGCAGACCGTGTACAGACGCTTAGGGCACATTGGTCTATATGCTCGTAGGCCTGTCAGATGTGTTCCCCTTACCGCAACTCACTGTCGCCTGCGATTAACCTGGAGTGGAGAGCATGCATTGTGGACACCGCAACAGTGGTCTTGTGTGATGTTTTCCGACGAGTCTAGGTTTAGTTTGGAGTCTGATTCTCCGAGTCTGAGCGCCAGGTACCCGTTACCACCAAGAGAACACCATTGAAAGACACCGTTACGGTGGTGCAGGATGGCTCGTTTGGGGAGGAATTATTCTTGGTTCCAGAACTGACCTGCATGTTCAGAGTGTAACGATGACAGGCCACATCTATCGGGATGTCATTCTGGAACAACATGTACGTTTGTTTCGGGGCGCCATGGGTGCTGAATTTGTGTGTATGGATGACAACGCCCGTCCTCACCGTGCAAACATTGTAGACGAATGCCTTCAATCGGAGGATATCACACGTATGCATTGGCCAGCATACTCACCGGACTTGAATCCGATAGAGCATGTGTGGGATATGCTTGGCCGACGAATTGCAGCCCGTCAACCCCCTCCCACCTGTCTACCGGAACTTCGGAGTGCATTGCTTGATGAGTGGTGTAATATTCCCCAAGATCAGATTGATCATTTGATACTCAGCATGCCTAGGCGTTGTCAGGCCTGTATTGCATCGTCCGGGAGACATACTCCGTATTAACCATCCTACTAACCATGTTATACTGTTTTTTGTAAATAGGTTCTTTTTTCAAATTTGGTCAAGGGAGTAAAACTTGCAATTTTTATTAATTATGTCAAACATATAGCATCTTTTTTGCTCTTTACTTTTTGTTTAATAAATAGACTTTACAAATAAGTCAAATTTGTTTTGCTTCTTTCTCTTTCTTTGCCTGAACTTCATTATCCTTAATTTATGGACATGAGTGTAGATTGATATTGCATATAAGTAACTTACATATGCTTCAAATTCATGAAAACAGTTCTGGTGCAAAGTAAAAGTGTTACTTATTATAATGAGCTTATTAAAAGCTCTTGTAGTGTATATATAGTATAACAGAACTTTACTTATTAAAAGTTGGTGTTATAGTGAAATTTTTTGGAAAACAATTTTAGTAATCATTAACTATTTCAAGAACATTTTTAACTTCATAGCGTCTAGCGAATAAAGACGTCACGAATTTGCATTTGAGCACAATAAGTATTCTTCAACGTGTAACGATATGCGTGCGATGTAAAACCTAATGAACAATTTTGACGACTTACTCTGGAAACTAGTTAAAATATTGAAATTAGAGTATTGTCACTGAATAACATCTTTGTGAATGTTATCTCTGAAAATATATCGTCAGTTATGTACATTTTAAAAGTCCTTTTAAAGCAGTAAACGATTTTGACGTTACATATGATGTAGTTCGTTTCTACTTCTTACAGTTGAACACATTTTCAAATTTAATTTGACATTAGTTTTTTTCAGGAAAATCTAATGTTTACATTTTTCCCTTAGCATTTTCTGATTTTTTTAAAATTAAAAGTGCTTGATTTTTCTTTCTCTCTACACTTATCTTCGTCTAAGATTCATCTAACACAAGGGCAACACCACAGCGTACAACCTCTCAAAAAAGTATTCGAACAAAAGTCAAATTTCTGATGTCAGTTTCACATTTAAAATATTATTCTCAGTAAAAGTGAATTATGGTATATATAACAATAAATTCTAAAATTTCTTTTCTAATGTTGTGTTTTTCCAAAAACTAATTCGTTATTGACAAAATTAATACAGGAAATTCGACTATTACTCAAATACTTTTTGAGTGTTTGCACTGGTAAGTGTAAAGCAACTTTTGTCAGTGTGCAAGGGACAGTGGTTGAATTGTTATTTGTGAATTTTCACACAAGTTCTGAGCTGTTGAATTAAATAAACCCGTCCGAATAGTTCATTATTATTAGTGGTGATGTTGAAATGTATTCCCAAAATTATGTTTTTCGCTTTCAGGAAATATTTTTAAATCTTACTCCAAAAGCAAAATCTAACATCTGCTCTTTCTACAACTCTTATTTTAAGAACTCGCTACTTTAATTTCATCAAAACTGAAATCCCTTGTGCTTGTTAGCTTATTTTCCAAGCTATCATCATTCTGGATGCATTTAGAACAGAAGTTGCTGACAGCTAGAGGCTGAAAATAGAATTAATGTAATACATGAATGATTACCACCGATGCAATTCTAATACTCGAATACAGAAAAGAATAAAATGTACTGTATCCTCTTTGCAAGCAATCGAATATGCTCTCTAACCTCGCCTCTCTGTACTGTATATTTATGTTTTCACTGTGGAAGTTCCTCATATGTTGTTGCACTAAAGAAAAACGCTTTCAATCACTGGTATCATGAATTTTTCATGACCCTTCAGAATTTACAGTTTCTACGGGAATAAGGATTTCTCCTCTTGGCCCTCTGTTGACTGCTTGCGCGATGTCTTATAAGCAATTTTTTTTCCTCATTCGCATTTAATAGTGGTGAAAGAGTTTAGTTTATCAAGTTTAAAGACAATTAAAATCATCAATTGCAGGTCATTTTTCATAATCATCACATTGCAGATTCTCAGAATTATCTGCAATAACGCATCATTGTTTAACCACTATTTAAGGGTGTTTCATCAGAAGAGTGATATTCCTCACAAAACTTTTAAACATCTTTAAAAACAAACTAATAATGTTGAACACTCAAAAAATCATCCAATGCACTATGGACTAATACTGACAGTAAAGTTTTATGTCTCATGCACGTTTCAGGAAAAAATTATAAGCACTAAAATCGCCTTCAAAAGTGGACCAAGGACCTACCTGTTTTGAGAAATATTGCTATATTCCGTGTGTTAGCAATTTTTCCCTGGATATTCCATACTCCTATAGGTTCATTCTTGTAACAGTTCACAGTACAACTCTCAAAGAGATATTCTTGATCAAAACTTCTTCAAAATTTGCATGATTACCAAAAAGAACATGCATAAATCATCAGAAAATTGAATTAGCATTAGAAGGTAATGCGATTCCCTGATGACTTGAGACTGTTCTGGATATCATGCAAATTTTGAACAAGTTTTAGAAAAATACACTATCAAACTTGAGTTTAACTTGTTCAACCACACCTTTGAAAATATGCAACGGTGAAGATTCCCTTTTTGTACTCAGTCTTGTTTTCCAGTACTGTTCTGAATGATCCTCCAGTGTCCAGCATTGAACTTTCGTGCAATAAATAGCTCTAAACATATCTAAAGAAATGTCTTCCTCTAAATTACTGGTTCAGAAGTGAGGTAATAGTAACAATTTTAGCGACAACGCTATGTCAGCACCAGTACTTATTTGAAACGTTTAAACTCAATTGAAACTTTATTACAACTCGAATATCACAAAAGAACAAACTAACTAACTATAAGTGCTTTAGGTAATCGAAATTCATCAGCATCTGATTATGATAACTAAATGTTTATACAAGAAAAACGACCTCGTAATAAATACTCAGACTCTAATTTGTCCGGCTGTAACTGCCGATTTTAAGCCATTAAGCACCTAAGCTAGTTGAAATACTATCACTAAACTTCGCTGTTGGTACTGAGAGATGCTAAAAGCTTACTACAATTCAAAGCACATCAGCCGGATTGACTGAGCTTTAAGCTACCGTTTGTTAAACTAAACTATTTAAATTGCAGTTAAATGTCAGCTAGCTCTCGTTCATTTGAGCTTTTAAATCTCCCTCGCTTTCCGTTGGTAATTATGATAATGTACTTAGGCAGGATTAGCTTTCAATGTAAACACCTTATTCCGTGGTGTAAAATCGAAAAATAGAGTAATGTGGAATAATTAGTTCATGATTGCGATGAAACATTATATATTGTGCGTGGTATGTGATTGGTTTGCAAATTATTCTTGTCAAAAATTTAAGCAGAGAAAATATGAAATTAAATTAGGGCATAATGAAGTGTCGGGTTTCTATATAAAATGTCTTAACCTTATTAATTGAGGAAATTTATGTCATCGTAGGCGTTTATCTTTTAACTGTAAATCATTAATTATTGCTCCTCGTTAAACTCAATGGACGTGACTTTTCATGCAAATTGAAAAACTATGATTATTTTCATGAAGTATGACAACTTGAATTAAAATGCCGTTTAGTGGATTTCAAAATCAAAGTCATGGCATTCCGATTTTCCAACAAAGTGTTTATAAATTTGGTAAATCTTTCTGACATATAAAGGATATAAATAAGCATGTATTGCTATTAAATTAATATATGTTATTCCTATGAACCGTACATGTTGCGTAGCTAGTCTTTTTACAGGAGCACACAAAGAACTCAAGCACATTAGGATCTATGGACTGCGATAGTTTAAAATTTTGAAGACGTTCATATATTTCAATCGAAACAAAAGTAATAAATATGAATAAAAATTATTTTAAAGAATGAACTCATTTCGTTGAATAAAGTCTACGTTATGTACATTTTACAGGGGCAAACATAAACAAGAGATCTCATTTGTGGTGCGCCTCGGATTTTAGTTTAGAGGGATGATATAAATAAACTTGAACTCTGTTATAGTGATAGTTCTCTTATATAACGTCAAAATATTATGAGCCAATATCCCATCGTTCGAAATTCCACTAACTTCACACAGTTAGAGCGGCATAAATGATTAACTGGTCTTTCAATGACGTACCAAGTTCACCTGTGTACGCATTTTTGTAACTTTTTATTACCTAATTTTTGAAAGCCTCTTTCGAAATTAATTGAAGGCGTGCAGGATACATTGTAACAGGCTGAAAAGTACAATGAATTTATTAAGCAGCTTTTTAAGCTATATTAAAACAACGAAATAAATTTATTTTTAAAGTGCATTACTTTCAATAAATAATATAATCTAAATGCATCACTACAAGAAATTCCGAGAATAGAATTTCATTCAGTAAATAATTAAATACGTGTTCAAAATACATTCACTTTATAAATAGAGGTGTAGGAAAATTAAAAACCATAAGCCATTATGCATATTTCATTAATATTTTTTGCTTGTTTGTTTGCTAATTTTGTTTTTCTGTTTAGCTTCGATTTTAATATCCTGTAATGAATAATTCAATATCCAGACAAAACTAGAAAAAAAAAGAAAGATTGCAAGCGTGTTCTAAGAAAAACGGCTAAGCAAGCAAAAATTATTTCTGGCCATTGCATATTATTTACGAACCTTTATAGTTTGAGGGGAAATAATATTGATATTATTTATTTTCGACGTAATTCATTCTGAAATCTCAAAATGCTTATTAGGAAAGCATAATAGAACCAATTTTCAATAAAATATCCCTCCAGGAACAACAACAAAAATCGAACGAGACAAACAGTTCGATTATATATTGTAAACAACACGGCCCCAGCGTATTCCATATTTCCATTTCATCACACTCGTCTGAGCTTTCATAATAATAATAATAGCATGCCATAGAATAACGCACGCAATTATATTTCATGAAAGTAGTTATTTTCTAAATTAAAATAAAATGCTTTGAATTCATTTCCAGCAGCCACAAAACATGATAAATTTCAAGCGCAAATAACATGTGCTTAAAGATAATGAGTGTTTACAAATACGGAATTTTTCTCGTTTTCCAATGTCGTAAGTCCGTTAGCATGTAAATAGCGCTCTGGTGTTAATTAACAGTTGTAACCAAGTTCAACAAGCAGTTACGAGAAAGTTAACACTTTAAAACTCATTTTTACAATTTCAGCTTTAAAACATGTTAGATTTTCCTGCTGTGAGCACAAACGACAGAATTATCTCTTCTTATAAATTACTGCAATTAATCCTCATTAAATTAGTCTACTTTTGGGGATTTGCAACAAATAATTACTCTAGTGAAAGCTTAACGTGTAATTTGCATGAAATAGCAGACTGGTGTTCATTTTTAGCTTTTCTAACAAATGTTTAATGAAAATAGCTGCAGGTAAATTTCTTACTTTACCAGTATGCAACATCAAGTTATGGAGTTTAACAAAATCTGCAGTCAAGACATTCATATACTTATTTGGTTTATCAATGGAAAGAACTTGACTACGTTATAATTATATTACATCCTCCTCCTAAAGTGCCATTTAAATTTTTAAGGATCTCAGCCTTATGAGTTATACTTCATTTGAGTATCTCCAGGGAGTCTGAATTACACTGTTACATGACTGAGTTAATTTTATATTCTCGAAGTTATTCTTTATATTCCTGCTTTATTGATTAAAGAAATAAGAGAAAATCCGGGCTTGTTTGGTGAGTTTCGCACTTTTTAAAAGTGACATGGTTTCACTGAGGTTTTGGTACAATTTCAGTATCTGAAACATTGGTGCACTCTAAATTAATGGAGTGCTGACACTTCTGTCTTTGTAGTGGTACTTACCTACGCGACTAGCTTTAAAACTGTTGTGTAGAGAAAAGTTGAACTGAGTTATTCAGCTAGTTTTGCTTAAATTTATCTCTTTAAATTAAAAGAGGACTGTGATGGAAATCACATATCTAATTTAATAATCATTTACTTTGTCTTTCTTTAAATTTAATCTATCCAAAATCAAGAATTCTAAATCTTTTCTGTTCTCATTTTTCTGCCACTTCGGCTTTTAAATCTGTATATTCGCTTTTCCCGTATGCATTATTCTTAATTGTTTATTTCTCTACATCAGACCTGGTGGCGTCGTTCTGAGCTAAAAATAGATTACATTACGTCCGTTTGCAATCGCAACGAACTTTTTGCTTCCCCTGTTTGGCATCCTGCTGGCGTAAGTTTTTTCTGTTTCCCTGCCTCATTTTTTAAAATTATTTGCTCGCGATTTCGTCATTTTAATTTTATTGGATTAAGTTTTAGGGTTGCTCTGGGATTGGCGTTATTTTTCTCAGCCAAGTGTTTGTTCTCGCCAATGTGTATTTCTCTGCTGGCGTAATTTTTAATTCAATCCATCTTAATTTCACTGTCCATATAGGACGTATTTTTAATTCGCTGAGCCACACCACCACCATCCGTTGTAATAAGTTTATGCCTCAATAGTTTCTTTTAAATAAAATCGTTTAAGTATTGTAACGTCTTTTTCTTTATTGCAACTAAGTGTCTCGAACCTGGATTTTACTAACCATAACAACGCAATTTAATAATTTTAAATACCGTAAGCAATTAACTTCGTTAAAGGGCTGTTTATTTGCTTAAAAGTAGTATAAAATCGTATTTGTTTAGAGTTCCAAATATAAACTATGGATGGCAGCAGAGTTCGTTGAGTAGATAATTTTGGTGGATCGAGCCCACCTGGTGGCTAAAACTTTTTTTTTTCTTTTTACTTTTTACAGTAACAGACCCTCCTACAAATACAATCCACAAAAAATACAATCCACAAAGGTCTTGCTATGAAATATCAACTATCCATTATATAAACATGGAATCTGAGAGTAAACAGACTCTAATTATTCGAAATTCGAAGTATAAAAACTGCACAGATGGCATGGGCTTTGCCTGTTACGATTTTTACATTATTTACTAGTGATCAACCACACCACGTTTGTAATGTCACATGTGCACTGATTTAAACTATTCATTTCCTACACTGTTTTCCATTAGTTTTTGCTTCTTTCATGAGTGGATTATATCTAGGCGTCATACTTTTATTTATTTATTTTTTTAATGCGCGGACACTTGCTCATCAAGCAGTCGACAGTACTAAGGCCCGAAACACTGGCCATTTTATTATAAGAGCATCCAATTGGCGGCCAGCGTTACTTCCTAAGAAGGGACGGACAAGTTAACACCCATGCCCATGGCCCTAGATTTATAAATTAATAGTTTCGACAGCTTTCTCTTTAAATTAAAATAAACATTAAAAATGTATACAAACAAAATACGAATAATCAAAATCTTCTATTTATGCGTACTTAAACTTAGAATGTCACTGTATTTCGGTTGGTATTAAAATGGCTCACTACGAAATAGAAAGTATCAAATATCAAAATTACAAAACGATTTATTTTTAGAAGTTTCTAAACAATCACTAATGCCAAAAACATTCTTTTTCTCCTAAAAATTTTAGCTATGGATAAATTCATATTTTAACTGACCATGTATTTATTAACAGTCATTTGTGTACATAATTAGCTATTTAGACGAAAGTTATTTATTTTCCTCAAAAATTTACAATTTATAGCAACTTTCATAAATACAATAATACCTCAACTTATGTTACCTCGACTTACACGAACCCGGAGTTACGCGATTTTCAAATCTATTTGATTGGTCTATTGTTTACTTCCAAAATAACGTTGTTTACGATTTTAATAGTATACTTTGTAATGCAAATGTATTATCTAAGATTTATTAATCATATTTTTCTAAATTGTTGATTTCTTTAGTATCCTGCCCTAACTGAAAATAATCTGTATGTGCATATTCACATGCAAAATTATACCTCGATTTACGCGAATTCTATTAACGCAGTTATGCTCTGTCTTACCTATTGCGTAAGTTCGGGATATTGCTGTACCTGTCGTACGTCTGTTTTAATTCTTTAACTAACACGCAGTGTCCTCACCGTAAGGACACAAAACTCTGACGTGTTCACTGTTGTCAGTCAGTCACGAAGAATAATTTTGATTTCTATAAAAATATTTGAGGGTGGCATAGTTACACGAGAATCCTTTACTTTTCAACACATAATTTCCCGTAAAAATTGTCACGATTATTTTTAACAGTTCTGGCAATTGCTAAAAGATGGAGAGTATGATGGAAATACATTGATATAGAAAAACAACCGGATAGACTACACAATGCTGATTAAAGGGCACCCGTTGCCATCGCTTGATTTAACTACCAGCAAGATGGCGGTCGATCAAACACAGGTGGCAGTGCGCACACAGCCAGCTTTGTCAAAAAATGGTCTCTAGATCTGTGCCACGCGATGAAAGATTCGATCGACTGCCATCTTGCTGGTAGTTAAATCGAGCGATGGCAACGGCTGCACTTTTTTTCGGCATTGGAAAATGGTTGCGCTTCAAAAGGTTAATTTCGCCCTTTTTTTTTTCTTTCAAGTGCGGCAATATTTTCATGCTTCCTGTCTCCACTTTTCTCGATTCAGCTATGAAAAGTTAATTTCAGCCAGGCTGTTTTACTATTCGTTTTATATTAACAGCGTCTCATCCAGGAAAGTCGTAAACAGAGAGTCTAGAACGTCTCCTGACAGGTATTTGATATAAAACGAATCGATTTGTCTGTCAAAAGTATTACTGCGAACGGAAAAGGTTTACTAAAGTTTTACAGCGTAATTTTAATGGCATTTTACGGCATAGCAGACCAACGCATAAAATAGTTTTCAGGCTTTAGTCTGCGTTCAAATAAAAAATTTCAATTAAGCCTACTAATTTAAGTTTTAAATGAAAATTTTCTATGAAGACACTCTTTAAAATCCCTCTAAAATTTCGAATTTTTGGAGGTACTACAATTTTCTACTTTTTTACATTTAGAGGAAATTATTCTAAATGTAAAAAGATTAGATAAGACTATAAATTATGTACCTTATGGATTTTAATCAGAACTTGATTTTAAAACATGTATATTATGTTTAAAAAACAATTGAATTATCTAAAAAAATACTTTATGCCAATAATATAGTTACAATACAGTTCAGGTATTTTAAATATTAAAAACGGAAACTTGTTATTAAGGTGAACAGAAATAGATAAACAGACGGTGTTTAAAAGCAAACAGTTTTCACCAAATTTTAAATTTAAAATGAGCATTTTTTCAAATACTTGTGATCAGAAAATAATTTTAATATCTATAAATAAATAGTTTGTTTTTATAAAAACTTAAAATTTCTCGAGGGCAGATTTTCAATAGCATAAACATTCTTTTTTTTAATATAAGCAATATCTAAGTTGCAATATAATTATTGCAACTTCTGATATAGGACTTATTATTTATTGCGGGTGTAATGTTCTCGCAGTAATTTCAGTTTTTAAAAAATAACACATCTTTTTCCACACTTCCTAAAAAGCTTTAAGAAAAGCCGGAAATTTCGTAAAATATTCATTACTCATTTCGGGACTTACTTGAAGTAAGAAAGCTTGTTTACCGAAGGAATCATCATTTGAATCCCTAACAATCTTAGTTTTTGAAAGATTTCCTGTAACCATACCATGATAAATCAACGTGGGCTATCACTTGTAATAAATAGTCAAATAATCAGAAAGATGCCAGACATCCCCAAGGGGTGTTCTCTTGGTGAAGGGTAATCTCTTATTAAATGTGAAAAATTATTTATGACTTCGGTTATAATGTCCAACACACCTAAAGCGAACTCAGACTAGCATGACCCAATACTACGGACCTTAGCAGGAACAAAATTCTTCTTTTTAACTAAAAAAGAAGATGGTGCAAATAGATTACACGTGACACATAACCCAAAATATTTGTATAGGTGTATTTTGCATTATGGCAAGCCCAAAGCATCTGCCTATGGGAGGAATACCGTAGACGGAGGACTTTTTAAGAGGCTCTAACTCTTTTTCGTGTTACACCTGGAGAAAACCGCCCAAACTCCAGACCGTTAGATTGACAGCCGCGCGATAGGCCTGAACCTGGAACCTTCAATCTTCAGCCATCCATCATGTTCAGTGTTTTTTTTTTTCCACTCAGTCATGGCGGGGCCGTCTATAGCCCAAAGTAAATGCCTTATAAAAGTTCATACACCAAATAGTGGATAATAAAGCAAATTTGATAACGCCACTGAAGCGTTTCATTATATTACATCTCATAACGAAAATTGTTTTTCTTTTTTTTTTTGTGCCTAAAATAGGACAAATTGTTCAATATTTTTTTTCCAAAATCTCCCGTTTTGTGCAAAAATTTTGAGTATAAAAATGCTCTGAAAAACAAGTATGTGTTGTTTGATATATTCTGGGCACAATCTCGATTTATGCAGAGTAATTATGGCTAAACGGCATTTTTTCTTTTGTTTGTTTGTTTTTTTGTTTATTTGTTTGTTTTTTCCCAAACTGGCTCCGGTTTATAAGCACCCTCCTTCCTGGAATTCCAAGCCACCTAACACCGGCTTTTCCATGTTTTTTTATTACCATATTCTGTTTAAAAAAAAACTGCGCAGCTTAGTTCAACACATTGCACAATACACATGCTCTTTACACTACTGTGAGAATTATGTGAACAATCGTATTTTGAACTTCTTGGAATACTCGTGGCATAGTTTTTTGAAGTTGCAGAGAAATGCGAAAACATATAAAAAAAAAATAAATTACTGCGAAAGTAATTTGGAGGTATATCTGCCTCATAAATCTTTTGCCAAATTATTCGAGTTCATTTCTAGCGAAACATTTGTTTCAGATGCTCGGGAGGTTATTTTCAGCGCCACATTTTAATTATACGGAAGAGCAAAAAATAATGTGAAACCATATCTTTTTGGACTCAGCATCTTCGGCAGGAAGTGAGATCTTCTAAATATTATTTTTAACGAGAGATTTCATATTCCATATTTCTTAAATATTTTTTTTACGCAAGTTGTTTATTTTGGAAATGTGCGGTGTGTTATTCAGTGATTACTTTTTTACTTTAAGTGTTTCCTGTTTTCTTTTTTTCAAGAAGTATAAATGAATGGATAGGTAGAAAATAAGAAGTAATCATTCACGGTACATTCGAAGTTTAAATTTTTGTTAGTACAGTGAATGTGGTTTTTTAATTGCGCTTAAAAAATATAAAAAAATTAGTAGTTGAAACAATTTGTACTATACTACCGTCCGAAAGTTTTTTTTGTGTTATGTCAAGCCTGGATGAAGGGCATCTGCCTACGGGGTAGGGGGGGGGGGGCTCGTTCGGAGAACTTTTCAGGGAGTTCTAACGTGTATTCATGATACATCTGGAACTAAAATTCCAGACCGTTACACTCTCAAAAACATTTTCTGGATTTCACGAATCTGTTGATATTATGGCAACAGTGCTGCCATAATATCTCCGTTTTTTCCCTCCTGCCAGTTGCAGAATCTTCTTGAGATTCAACGAAATTTTTTCCTCTTCTTCAGATTTCCCAGAAGAATTCACGGAAATATAACATTTACAAGGAGTTCAGAAATTATGCGTTGAAAAGTGAGGAATAAATTAGTGTATGAAGATGCACTCTGAAAAATCAATTCACAGAAAATTCACAGAAATTTCTTCAATTCACAGAAATTTTTCTGGCAGCAGTGCTGCCGGAATATTTCTGTTATTTGACGAATATCCGTTTCGTATTTTTAATCCTGTCAGTTGAAGAAAACTCTTCAGATTTAACGAAAGATTTTCCTTTTCTTCACATTTCGCGAACGATAATTCACGAAAATATTACTTTCTCATAGAGAACGGAAATTATGCGTTGAAAAATGAGGGATAAACTAGTGTATAAAGACGAATTTTTCTGAGAATGTAGATCGAAAGCCACGCAATAGGCCAGAATGCAGGACCTTCACACTTCAGCCATATACCCGTGGGCTCAGCCCATGTTCCAAGCCTTATTCACTCGGCCACGACGGAGCCCACCTTCTAGTTGATAAGTGGTGCTTTTTTGTGTTGGTTTACTGTCAACTACTTCTGTACCAAATGCTACTTTAAATCTTCACATAAAAGCCAAATTTTTTCCTACCTCATACGCAATCTTTAAAATAAAGTTAAATATCAAGAGCAACAAATACTTCCATACAATACGAAATATTTTCCTATCACAATGAAATTTTTTACCGTTCCCTTTTACCCCCCAAAAAAGTTAAAGCATGTATAAACAGCGCTGGCATAGCGATTACTTCAATGAACAAGGTATAATTATTACGCTAGAACTAGTAAGAGTAAAGGCAGGGAAAAACAGGAAAAACGTGTTAGACTAACAACATTTACAAGAATTATAAACTAATTTCCAACATGTTTTAAATAACACAGAATAATTATAGTAAAAAACAAGCATAAATAACATTTATTAAATATTTTATTCAATTGGTATTCACATAGTTCATGATAATTCTACGTCCCTGTTAATAAGATATGAATGCATACTATGAGACTGTGAAATTTAGTCTTAAATAACTGCGGCGTAGTTATAGTTCTAAATTTAATAATTCCTTGGTGCAAAAGTAATTATTGCTTTCTTGTTTCATATAATGAGCGTACACAATTTACTCGCCGAAGAATTTCGATAAAAGACTGCATATAAAGCTTTTGCTCATTTGAAACCCAAAGAATAAGACTAAGATATTCTGAAACTTACTTTAGTTCAAGTAATAAATTTGAACACCTTAGCACGTAGTGTCCTCGCCGTGAAGACAGATAATTAAAACTAACTGCAAAAAATATTCACAAGAGATAATCAAATTATTTCCTTTTTTTTTACATGAATAGCTTCCACAACACTAAAAATGACAAGATGAGGCGATCATTCTTTATTTACATGAATTTACATGATAGTCAGGTGATTATGCACTTTGAGGTCAATGGTTAATTTTTTAAGGTAAAACAACAAAAAGAGGACTATTCTATTACATCATACTATTTTAAACCTATTTTGTGCAGAACTATTTGACTTGTTTTCATTTCAATAAAACTTAGAGCATAATGTGCTTTAAACTTAAATATGTGCGTGTCAATATTCAAGGCTTCCCAAACAATTGGCGGCATACGGTTACCAAATTGACAGATACATTTTCGAGAAAGTTATTTATCGTATTTTTCAGACTGGAACAGTTTATACATCTGTCAAATGTGGTATCTGTCAAACTGAAAAGTATAGCGGGGATCATCATACAGGATATACACTTCAACCAGGATTCAACAGGATATACACTTCAACCTCACTTGAAATTTAAATATTTGTTTTTCAGTATTCAAGGTGTCCCCTAAAATTGGGGACGTCTGGTTACCCTATTTATAAATCAATTTTTTTTAAAGTTAATTATTGCTCCTCAAAATGATACCGAATTTACACTGTCTAGCAATAAGTAATTGGACACCTGTGATAGAAAAGAAAAACTAACTTTATTCAAAATCAATAGTTGGTAGAGCCTCCACGAGAGGCAATTACAGCGTGAACGCTCCGGGGCATACTTTCCACAAGTCTTTGTATTACAGTTAGTGGTATTGTCTTCCACTCGGCTTGGAGTAGACATAGAAGTTCCTTCACCGATTTTGGACGGGTAGTGCACCCCTTAATTCGGCGATCCAACTCGTCCCAGAGGTTCTCGATAGGGTTCAGGTCTGGGCTCTGGGCAGGTCAGTCGATTCGATGAACTCCATTGGCACCATACCAAGCCTTGGTTAACCTCGAAACATGACAACTAGCATTGTCGTCCTGAAAATAACAGGGGTCCAACCCGTAAAACTGCCACAACGTAGGAAGCACATTGTCATCAAAATAATGCAGTAGGCATCGGCGTTGAGCTTACCATGAATGGGGACCAAGGGTCCCAGTCCATACCAGGAGAAACACCCCCAGACCATAATTCCACCTCCGCCGAACTTGACTGCTGGCACAATGCATTCTGGCAGGAGACGTTCTCCAGGCTGATACCAGACCCAGACCCTACCATCCGAACGGTAAAGGGTGAACCTTGATTCGTCGCTCCAAAGAACTCGTTTCCACTGATCTACGGTTCAATTTCCATGTGCTTTGCACCATATTAACCGAGCAGCGCGCTTGGACTTTGTGATCAAAGGTTTATGAGCAGCAGCATGACCATGATAACCAAGAGGATGTGCTTCCTTACGGGTGGTATTTATTGAAACAATACTCCCGGATGCCTATTGAAACTCTTCGCGGATGAGGGCGATCGGTTGGGTGCGGTTCTTCCGACTTTCTCTGGACAGCACTCGTCGGTCTCTATCTCCCAGTTTCGTTGACCTGCCGACTCAGGCAGACATTCCGACAAGCACCGCTCACCTTCCACTTCTTAATCACATAGGCTATTGCCGATTTTGGGTACTTCAGATCGCTAGATGTGTCCCTTAAGAATCGGCCACATATGTGATACCCGATAATTACACCTTTCTCGAAATCAGAGAGCTCCGAACTGTGCGGCATCTTGCATGCGACTCATGCCGATGCTGTTTCCTACACGATATATACCGGCGGAGGCCGTGACGTACCTCAGAACCGCAGATATCGTCATTTGCATAGGTGTCCAAATACTTATTGGTAGACAGTGTATATCTGTCACAGAGTCACAGATGGCATCTGCCAAAAACGGCAAAATGTCGCAGGAGTGATCAAACGCTTTAAATAGTAAACCTCATCCTAATGTAACTAGGGATGGACGCGAGATGAAAAATAGGCTGTCTCGGCTCGCAAAATTGCTGAAAAGCTTTGTCTCGTCTAGCAAAAATCCCTATATCACAATGGAAAATGTGCCTGTCTTGTCTCACAAAATAACTGCAAATCTCTGTCTCGTCTCGCAAATTTCTGTCTCGCAGTCCATCCCTAAATGTAACCATTCAGAATAATAATCGCAACCTTTACTCTA
This sequence comes from Cheiracanthium punctorium, assembly GCA_038373885.1. Taxonomy (NCBI): domain Eukaryota; kingdom Metazoa; phylum Arthropoda; class Arachnida; order Araneae; family Cheiracanthiidae; genus Cheiracanthium; species Cheiracanthium punctorium. The sequence goes on along the minus strand of JAWZYV010013842.1, from coordinate 548,505 downwards.
ACACTAACATGACAGGAACTCACCCATTGCCTACTTAAAAGAAAAAAACAAAATCTATTTGTTGTTTCTCAAATTGGCACCAGAGATATAATGTCACAGCTTTCATCTTCCAAAAACTGCAAAATGTAGCGTGTTTCTGATTATACGCATTAAAGGGTTAACCTAACACAACTTAACCAATCAGAATAAAAATCTTAACCTCTTCACTACCATTATCCTAATAGGAAGACACCCAATGCCTACTTAAAAGGGAAAAAAACACAGCAACCATGCTACCGAAATACTCCATATCGATTAGTCCTATTTATAAAGATGCAGCTAACCGACATATTTTATCCGGGTTTTATGACAAATATTCAGGAGAAGCGGTCCGAAAACAACCTATTTACGACCTGCCATGGCAAAAAAGAGACATTGCATTTGACGTCTTATTACTCAGATTAAGAGGGCAGACACTTTGTCGGAAACAGATCTCATCTCCTGTATGCGTGGTTTTTATTTTCTACTTTTATAAACATGTCCAATCTTGAGGCAGTTTCGATTGAAAGACTGGAACACTGTTGCCGTTGTCGCTACTTTGAGAGAAATAAAATACAAGAATATATTTTTAATGATACAAAACTATTAAAATACATAATCAATTCACTTCAGTTTTAATACATGAACTACTCAAAGCATCAATTAACTTCAGTTTTGAATATCGTTGATGCTGTAATGGCGCGACTGGAAAATTCGTATTATTTGCTTTTGCGTGATTTAAACCAGTGATCCCCAACCTTTTTTATCGATGCCGACTGGTCAACGATTGATAATTTTACCGCAGCCCACTGCGAGTGTGTTGGGGGAGGAGATATTCGGTTATATTTTAGATTATTTTGATTTAATACTTTTAAATTGTATTGAAATATACCTTCAAAATAAAATACAGCTGCACCAAAAAATGATGTCCTTTAACATTTTAACTAACTACAACGCTAAATCCATGGGAACCCCTGAATTTTATAACTTCCAATTTATTTCATAATTTTGAATTTAATAAACAATAAACTAATTTAAAATAGTTTTAGGATTTTTTTCTTTTACAATGGTGTAAAATAGTACAAATCAGACAAAGTCATAAAAACTCGAGAAAAATACACCACAGTAAATAAAATGGAAATAATGTAGTTCTCCTTTGGTGGCCCGGTAATATTGGATCAAAGGACCGGTGCCGGTCCGCAGGCCGGGCTTGGGGATTACTGATTTAAGTTGGGGCCGGAGTTGGGGATTACTGATTTTTTCCCTTTGGAAATAATATACGATAATTCAGTAACATTGAAGTTTGGCTATTTCTTGAGAAACATAAGAGATATTGCCAAGCTGGATTGAGGCTTGAAACTAATTTTGACGCCAAATTTGACGATATTTAGTTAAAAGTCACAAACCTTGGTGACAGTTGGCAACATTTTGGGCATGGCTTATGCCAGGCAAGGGCATCTTTTGGAAAGTTGGGGGCCAAACTTTAGGATGTTAGCGAAGTCACAGGCCGTACAGTGGGGCTTTATATAGGATTTTGAATGGTTTGTATGGGTTTTATACGGGGGGGGGGGGGTATATGCTTCTGGGGCAGTATCTAAAGTCGGCTCGGGCCACATCCAGTCCGCTCTCCGGAGGTTGCCCATATGGGCCTATGCAATGACTTGCCATAGACATTAATGTATTCAAAGTCTTTTGGGTGATTGTAAATAATCTACCCTGCCGATTACAATGAAAGGGAGGGGTTTCCAGGTAGATGCTAACAATAGTCCTACACTCGCATAACTTGCCGTAGTAAGTTTTAACATACTACGGCAAATTATGCGAGATACATACCTACATACAAACATCACGCCTACGAGTGAATGAGTCGAAGTTCTTACAAACATAAGTACGCACATAACGTCATGAGGAACCAATTGAAAAGAAAATTGGGAAAAGTCAAAAGTGGTTTTTTGTTTCGTTCTTTTTCTGACAAAATCTTAAAATCGAAATCTTTCGCGATTAGAGTACTTCCTCTACTCCGTACAATGGAGTAAAACAAAAAAAAAATGCATTTTACGTATAACATTCGTCAACATCACTGGTAAAGATACAACGTTTTACCTGCAATCCTAAATTGAGCTGTTTGTTAGTAAACAAAGAGCGAGCGCTTGACAGCAGCTGCCACTTCGCTTGTGGTTTTTATTTTCATTTTGGGAGACGGTCCACGGTTTTTTTTTCTTAGCGTGATGAACAGAAATGTTCGTTTACGATCGTTTCTGGATATTCAAAATGTTTCCTTCATCACCCCACCCCCCCACTCCTTTCCGGGAGAAAAATACGGAAGAATATGTGAACGCATAACAAACCGAAGACCGGGAAAACATCGTACATTTTCCTTTCGGAAAGGAAAAAAAAAATCTTTGAATTATAAAAATTTTAAGAACAAAATTCAAACGCAGATGAGGGTATAGGTAGAAATATGCGCTAACAGCGCTGGGCTAAGATCTAAAGAGAAGAAAAATAATTAAAGTATTAAATCGTCATTACTAATTTCCCTTTGTCGAAAATTGCTCTTTTGTGACTATCGTTTTCCTCTGATTCCAGCTCATTTTGGCACGCAAATGATTCACTTTTTGACTCGATTTATCGGTATAAGTTTGGCATACGATCGGTATAGCGACCCAATCCTAGTCCGATTGCGAATAATTTATATTTTCCAATAATTGGTAGTCGGTAGTCAATTGTAATTTGGCAGGCTACCGATCTCGTCCATTCGGTTGAGTTCAGATTTCCAACAGGCATGCTATAATTCTGAAACTTTCGTTGACTTAAGGGGTTAGGGGTAGTCAGAGGCGTGAAAAAATGCCATTTTTTATTAATTTTTTTTTACTAGTAATTAAGTTTATTTCACATAAGTAAAAACATAGTATCATTTCATCATACTTTAACATTACTTCACTTAAATTTAAAAAAATAATAATTATTATTTTACAAGTTATGGCGGTCTAAGTTGAACAGGTTTTAATAATGGGTCCTTGCGGTGACCATTACAGCTCCTTGGAGATTCATCTAAAATCAATGAAACAAAAAAGATTATTTTTATGGATAGATAATCTTGCGCCTGATCGAAGCTTTTTTTGTTTTTTTCAAAATTAACAAAATGGCGGTCTCTGGAATTTTTTTTGCAGATTTTCGGGAAAAAACCAACAGTTAATTGTTTATAAAAAATCGAAGTTTAAAAAAAAAAATCCTTCGATCAGGCACTAGCTTTTTATGTTTTCTAAAAGCTGTATAAGTTTCATTCAAATCTATCGAGCGGTTTTTGAGTTACAGTGGTCACCAGTTCAAAAAACATAGTTTTGAGAAAAACGCATTTAAAGTTTTACAGTCGATTGATGTACAGTAATACGAATAATTTCAATACTTACACTGAGTCATCTATTCCTGGACCATATAAGAGTTCTTCAGCCGTTGTAGAACTTTCTAAAACATCAATTTGTTGTTGTCTACGTCGCATTCTACCTTCGCGAGTGTTGTCGTTAGCGCGCTGATCAGCTACTTTTACACGTGCACTATCGGTTTTTTCAGTATACCGATGCGAATTAGGCCCACAACTAAGTCCCAGTGTGTTCATTATTACTAATAATGACTTTGTCCCTTCATTAAATATACTCATAGCTACGTATGCAGCAATTTGAACAATGGTAAAACTAGTATTGATAGATTTTGGCCATATTTTCCACACTAGTTGGTTGAAGCTCTCATTATTATTTTGATTAAATCCACCTACACATCTTGAAAGTAAATTTTCATTACTAAGATCTTCATAAATAGGCTTGATTGCTTTTAAAACTTCAGGAGGTAAGGGAGAATTATGCCGCTAGCTAATTGTTCTCGGAAATATTAGACCGCTCGAGAGCCTTTTATTCTTCGCTAAATAACTCGAAAGATATTTGTCGGATTCACTTCAAACTTTCAGAGAATATTTTTAAGATACTATACTTTAAAAAAATGCAAAAAAAAAAAAAATCAATTTTTTGAAAATTCTGACTACCCCTAACCCCTTAACTGATAGCAGTCATTATTACTGCAGAACGATTCGACCATTTTAAAATGAATCAGGAAAAGAATAAAAAAAAGAAAACTATATTAACGCGTTTTACACTGATAGCGCCGAGAGCGGCAATGGCATTTGGGCAATTCTTTCTCTGTGTTTTGGGATAAGAAAAGAATAAAATAACTGAATAGTCTGCCAGTTTTTGATGATATTTTTTGTTAGTATTTGCGTTTCAACAGCCACTAGTATTCCTGTTTTGTGCATTGAATCTACTATAATCATCTGCGGGGAAGATGGGATTTTTCAAATACATCAATATAATTTTCCTAGTAGGTTAGAAAATGCTATAATTGGTTGTTTATTTGCAATGCGCTTTTTTCGCCAATTTGCAATCGAAAATACTTTTATTGAAGTTTTTTTTTTTTCAAAAAAGTTTTATAATTAGCATAGCATTACTAACATAACATACAATTTTCTCGTGGATCAATCCATCATTTATAATTGTGCTGACATCAGTCATATTTCATTTACGGTATTTTGCAAATGTAATGACGGATGCTTAGTTCATTTAAAAAAAAGTAAGGTATATTCTTTTACCCTTTCGGCTCTATTTATTGATTCCATCATACTTATTTCAGTTGTTTTAACGTCATTTCTGTAATGCGGTCATAAATACTTCAAACGACCGAGTTCGACATGTAAATGGTGCAAAGTTTATGCCCTGTTTCCGAAGTGGATTCGGTTTGGAGTTTTTAATATCATTTCTCTTGTTCTATTGAAGATTGGACTGCTTTGTATACTAATATGACTTTGATATCTGACGTGCTTTAGCACGATGCAACTTCATCATCGTCGTTAGCTTGATGTTAGTATCTCGGACGTTGTCTGGGGAACGCTAGGTCTGTTACGCCAAGTGATTCCCACCAAGCATAGACTACCAAACAAGAGCAATGGAATCTTTTGAGATAACGTCTGCTTTCTTAAATGGTTATTTTCACTTCAGATGACACACATTCGGAATTGCTCTCGCCAAGATTGATGAGGGAATTTCAAAATCTGCTTGATTTTTCTATTTCAGCTACTGTAAAAAGAAAAAATATGTTTTATACACGTATGGCTTCTTTTTATAATTTTGAAGTCAAGTATAATAGTAACTAATCAGTTCTTTCAGAGAACTATAAAAAAAATCTTAAATCCTCGTAAATTTAACAATAACTCAGGAAATTAAAAGGTTTTTTATCCATTCTAAAAAATGAGTGCATCTGTCCAGTACAGGTTTGATCCAGAAAGTAGAAATAGAAAACATCGCCATTCAAAACCTATTGGAAATGCTAGGCAAGGATGAACCGTGTGACTTGACGCACGGAAGTGTGCAGAGATCTTAGACTTGTGCTTTATCGCCACATTTGGCTAGTGGTGAGTGAAAACAGGAAGCGAAATTTACTGTATAAATACGTATTGTAAACTTTCTTGGCATGAAAATATATATATATATATCGCCAAAATTTTGTGGATGGGGACACATTGAAATATTCTTCATTTTTTAAAAGAATGTTTTTAAAATATAAAAAAAAAACACTCTCCTACGAAATGTTATTCCAGAACCTTTCACAAATCACGAATTGTATCCATATGCAGAGAAGCTGTGTAGTACCATTTATTCTTAAGGACTGATCACACTGGCCACAAATGCTGCTTAGAAAACAAAGAAGTGCATGAGCAGGAATTATGCACACGAGATCTTTGCCACAAATCAGATTTTCGGACAAGTTTGTCAAGTTATGCTTACCAAAGTGCTCTCTTTCCCTTCTGTCTGTTCTGTGATTCGACAAATCTCTCTACTAGAGAGTTCCTTTAAAATGCAACCCCCGATAAAAATATTTCAGACCATAGCCAAATAACACATACAGTCTTAGATAGCAACAAGATCATTTTGCTACTTTATTTTAAAAAATTAAATAAACACAAGCATGGAAGATTTATCTAATAATCTAACGATATAACCTTTCAAAGTGAAACCTTTGAAATATCGAGCACATTTAATTATGTTTCGTATGTAACCACTTTTAACCTCCTGTAACCTAAGAAACATAACTCAACCAATATGTTACCGCTTAAACACCATCTTCGTTCTGTTACTACATCTTAATTACTTATAAGGTAATTATTTTTCAAACTTAAAATGTCGCAAAATATGTGACCCATCTGCGAATTTCTAATCTTTAGCTTTAAAGTATGTGGCAAACTAGACTTAAAATTCAGTTAACATCTCCGAGTTTTAAGCCGCCAGCTGCTGACAGGTGACAGCTTAACGAGGGTCATATAGTTTAATGAGACGAAGATATTGTGTTCACAGAATTCTTCAATAAAATTAAGTGTTAAGCCGTAGATTTCTTTTTGATTTTTTAATTAGGTAAGTAGGTTTTAGCAGCTTTATTGTTGTGAAAACAATTTCGCATTGCATGGGACTTTAAAGAGATTAATTGAACACTTTTATAGGTTTTTATCTGAAATCACGCTTTTAAAATTTTAATTTATTTTGACTTAACTACAGGTATTTCAAAATTTTTGTTTGTTACTTAGAATAGCGTTCTTCTAAGTCGACGAATTTTATTAAATAAAATTTAGAGCTAAACAATTAACACAGTTGTGTTTTATTAAATACACGTTTTTTCAGCATAAATAACTTGATAAGTACCTTTAGTGATGATTCCAAGGAACCCTTGTCATAACTACAACTGCAGGATCTTCTCTTTTACAAATAAAATTGTAATACCAATATGAGAGTATAATTTTAGAAAAAAAAAAAAAAAAACCTTTTAAAGAATCCTAATCGTTTTACGCTGTTTGTATTCAAGTTTCGTTTCTAGCATGAAATATTGCATATTTATAATACATTCAGAATTGAAACTTAGCTGATCAGTGCATTAGTCCATTGGTTGAACAAAATTCATTTTAAGGACACCAACATAAATATGCTCTAAAATCACCGAAAATATATTACGAGATGTGCCCGTTTCTGTGCAGGCTCATTTTTAGCCGCAGAAGCCGTAAAATAAATTTTTCTATCTTGGTTTCCAATAGTTACAGCTGTGGCAAAAATTAATTCTTTTATGAATTATTTGTCTACTAGGTTGTATTCTGTTCCCTGTATTTAACCTGCTTTAATAACAAAAACTTTAAAATAACACAGGAAGTTTTATCACGATTGGTATGGATAATAATGCTTAAATTCTTTCTCTTACAGATGGTTTTTTAATAGAATTTAAGCGTTTCTCTTGAGCCTACCATGCTCAAAATGACACGGTACTCAAGTTCATGCAGATAATCAATGTAGTTTAAGAAAGCTATGCTGGAAATCTGGTATTCTCAGCCATTTGAGAACACTAATATTATGCGAATTCCTAATGCAACCTGTAAATACAAATACAAAACATAGCTCCAGAAGCATGTACTTCAAATCAATTTAGAATACATATACAGGGTGATCAATTTAAAAGAGTACCCGTTGGTTTTTCTTATTACTCTTAAATCTGACGGCTGTGGCAACTATCCTAACATTGAAGTATAATTGCTCGTACATTGTTTAACCCTTTGAGGCGCAACCCTTTCCCAATGCTGAAAAAAAAGGACAGCCGTTGCCATCGCACGACTTAACTACCAGCAAGATGGCAGACGATCGAAACGTTCATCGCGTTCCACAGATCTAGACACCCTTTTTTGACGCAGCTGGCTGTGCCACACAGCGTTAAGGTGTTAAGAACTGGAGACATTTTCCAACACTGTTGGACTGATAGAACTTTATTTGTGTGGTAAAAAAACACATGGAGACGCACAATATTACTTAATCCTGTGACAATTTTATTTTTGAAAAACATAATTTAATTAATTTTTTTTACATTATCATTACTTTCAACAAATGATGAAAATGTCCGCCATCATTTTGAATGCAAACATCAACACGTCGAACCAAGTTTTTTGGCACACTTCGTAACATTGCTGGTGTTATATTGAGGAAATTTCTTCAATTATGGTTTGTTTTAATTCATCGTTGCTTGCAGAAGGTTTTTAACTTCGTTAGTTTCGACTAATCGAAATATTTAGATATTCAGAAACCAAAGCTATTATCTCCCCTTGCTCCTCATTATTTGAGGCCTTTCAACTGAAGATTGACACAAGACGCAGGCTTTAATTTCAAGAACTCAAAGTTAGCTTGAAACCCAGTGCCAAAAATATAGCACAACCAACGTTTAACATTTGCCCAAAACAAAAATAAAAACTAGAGGAGGGCAGCTTCCTACCATCGTCTAATTCGTTGCCGCTTGTCCTTTAATGAAGCAGCAAAGGAATACAATGCGTTTAAAATTCTAAGCTGAATGCTGGAAATTGCCAGCAAGAAGAAGAAGAACCGGATCTAATAGCTACCACGCATTCCTGTTGTCTGAAGCCAGCTATTTTTTTTTCTTTTTCTCCTGTAAGTGAAATTACACACGTCAAAACAGATTTCAAGTGTCTTGTCGCTTAATTAATTATGTACCATCTGTCTTCGTAGGAAACTTACTCGTACATCAAGCTGAGGCTTCAAAAAAGAATACACCTAAGTATTGTAGAATATATATATATATATATATATTTAATTCTCTTCACCCACATACCCCTCATTAGACTTGAACATTTTAAAGAGGAATCAAAAATAACTGTTTTTGCCACCGACTGCATGCTGCATACTGACGCTGATGAATGGAACGTCATTTAAAGCAGCACCTGCTGGGTAATTGGTGTAAAAATGGCGACACATTCGGAAATTATTTTAGTAACGTAATAAGCGCGCGCGAGAGAGAAGCAAAATCTTCAAGCAGCCGCGACGGATGCTACGGTCGAAACTTTAAAAAAAAAAGCGGGGGGTTGGGGGGTGGGCAGAAAGAGTAGAATGTATTAAAATAGACAAATATGCTCTAGAAAAGCAAAGGGTTCTACTTTCAGTGAGGAAAGTTAGAGTGATGAGCTAGAAGTATTTTTTTTTTTTTTTTTTTTTACTTTCTAGTTCTAGGAATTCTTCAGAATATTTCTTCTAAAAACTCTTTACTTGTCGCTCAGCAAAAAGACCACCATCATTAATTTTTCGTGCGTTTATTTTCAGTTTAAGCGAAAAATTCCGGCATAGAAGATTCAGATTTTACAAGTACCTTAATAGGCCCTTTTTTAAAGTACTGGGTGTTTGCAAATGAATACCCCAACATTGAAGGGATATTTTTACAAAACTACGGAAAATGCATACATTTTGAGGAAAAAAATAAAAAATAATAATAGCATTGCAAAGTCACTAATATCATGGAATTATAAATGTCCCAAATTGACTGCCATCAGGAAAAAAAACTATCTATATCTATCCTGTAAGCAGAATTTGTCCCACACCTTTTTCAGCACGCCTGGCGTTACAGTGGCTGGAATTACACTGAAAAACAAATATGCCACTGACATCCAGAAAATAATTGGTGGAACTATAATTTATAAGTCTATGCGTGCTCTTTATAAATACTAGATAATAAGAGATACTTATGAGCCCACTTATCCCATTTTTAGACCTCTCCTCTATAATCTGGTACCTAAACCCAGATGAAAACATCTGTAAATCGCTGCGTACGCTAGCGGGTACACTTACGAAAGGTAATTCTAGTGCTCCAAAAATCGAACGATAATTTCTCGTTACATAAACTAGTCATTCTAATGTGATTGGCCAGAATACTACGAGAGTAGAAATTCTTGACCATTTCGTCCATACCAGTTGTGTGTATCACCTACGCGCATAATCCTACGATCTATTCTTCTAGTTTTTGGACACAGAAAACAGCCATTTATTCCTTGTAGATGAAAGAGGTATTTTTTTTCTCCGTGTATTCTCTTTTTCAGTTCCACAATGATAGTTGGTAAATGCGGAAAAAAACAATGTTCTGGCTCAAAAAAGCCAAAGAGGAATCGCAAAATATTAATTTAATTGAAGTATTACAACTCAGTTTTAAAATAAAAATGTTTTAAAATATATATATAACTATAAACACGCAGGACAGTTGTGAAGTGTTTACATCGACTTTTTTTCGTATTATAATGAGAACTAGACAGTAAATATAAATTGTTAATTTTACATTGTTCCTATATTTTTAAAGCTCTTCAAAATATTATTGAAACCATATAGTACAAAAGTGCATGATCTTTTTTAATCGTTGGAGGTAATAATAATAGTAATAATAAAGATTTTTATGGTTTCTTCTTTAACTGCATAAAAACCAATAGCATACTGCATTTAAAACAAATCTGAGAATATCCAAAATTTTCAACAGTAATAAAATATCGTTTTATATATATTAGTCAAAATCACTAGGTCATCATTATTCAAAATTTGGTGCCATTTGCTGTCAGCGTGTAAAATATTTTTTTTGCAAGGTATAAAAAAATTTGAATGATTTTTCTTTTTTTTTTTCATGCCTTTTATCAGACAGTCTCCAGTACTGAAACAATAGATTAAAAAACATACTATTTAATAATTTTTTTAAAAAAAGAAATGAGTAGAGAAGATTCTGAAATATAGCTGTCCGAATCATAGACTATAAAACGCGTTATGTAGGAATTACTGCCCCCAAACTAAAATTTCTGCCCTAACATGCTCTAACATTGTGAAATAGAATTTAAATTACATTATGAAAAGTTTTTTAAGGTTTTAAGAAAAATACAAAACTTTTGATAACTGAATGTAGCAGTCCGGACATTGATGTCATGTCTGTTACCGTACATTATTTTCAACTTTTTAAACAACAAAATTGAAATTTCAGAATAGCAACACCTGTTTGCCATTAGAACATGGTCGAAAAAGAAATATAAACTGACATCTTGAGTTGTTAGCATTTGACTGAATTAGCAAAAGCCTGTTTGTGATATGTATTTTTATTGCATGTCATGTCTGTTACCTTAATTTTAGTTGTATAAAATATATTTATTTATTTTTTAATTCAATTGATTAATTTAGTTCATTAGTTTTTAGTCTAAATGAATGTTTCTTTTCATGTTCTTGTGGAATTATTTAGAATCGTGAATTTTTTAAATGCCATGTCTGTTACCGGTCATGACCGTTATTATAATAAGTTAACAGACGTGACAAGCAAAAACTTGACAGACGTGACAAAAAAAATGAAAAATATTTTTAAATGGGAAAGACTCTATTATATGAACAAACAGACTCTGTAATATATCACTTTGCATCATTTTTACTAAAAATAAGTGTACAAATTTCAAAGAAAATGTCCGGTAACAGACATGACAAATTTCATTAAGTCTGATAATGGAAAAATATCTAAAAAAATTAAATAAAAGAAAAAAATGCATGAATAACACTCAAATAATGTTAAGAAACAAGGTATGTTTTATATTATGGGGGGAAAAACTACTTATTTTTTGAAATTGCATTTTTACTTCTGTATTTCTGCTTTATGGGTCATTTCAAATGACCCATAAATCTATTGCCTTTTACTGATAAATCATCGTACATTCCAATCGTTCCTTCGAGCACTTTTGCAAACTAAAGAGTTTCGGTAGATTTACGAGGACCTCTGCTTTTCTCTTAACTTGTACAAGCATCGAACGTTTAAAGAGAGATGGCCATCTATGCATCGAGGCATGGTTACTTGAATCTTAACGTCGAACCTGCAATTCCTTTTTGCTGCAAAAATCCGATCACCACCCTCGACCATGTTAGCTTCAGGAGAATCTTTAACTGGGGTCACAAAACAGAACCAACCCCCATAGCTCCTAAAACAGCTGTCACAAGACATTATCTTCAATATTTCTCCCCATGCCTTAAGACTTTTTACCGATGGTAAGACGATTCACGTCGTGTGGGATGTGGTATCTTCTGTAAAACTCCTGAAGAAGAGCTGAAATGCAGCATCAGGAACCTGGATCATTGTTCTGTTTTTCGGTCCGAGTTCGTTGCAGTTGACGAAGCCCTAGATTTTGCTCTTCAATCTGATAAAGACTGTTTTTGAATTCTAACTGACAACAGAAGCTCAATTCAATACATCAAAAATTGGCCAAAAATAGGTGAACAACCTGGACATGACATCTTATAAAAGCTTACCGATCTGAGACCTGACTAAACTATCTGTTTCCACAATTCCTTCGCATGTTAGAGTGCGTGGAAATGAGGCTGCTGACCAGCTAGCTAAAAGTGCTTGTGACCTTCCGATTCCTTCAACTATTACCTTGCAACCATCAGAGATTTATACTATCTATGAAATTCATTATAATTCTACATTTCGAATCTCACCTGTCCATCCCTGGTATTCAGTTAAATGCCCTGGCCTTTCCTTGTCTTGCAGAGTGCCCAGATCCCCCTTAGACTGCTTTGGCCAGATTCGCAAACTGGTAATCTGAAATGCCTCAAATTCAGACTTCGTGCCGATTACAACTGATTGTAATCGATGACTAAAATAATATTTTACGATTTTTACAAAAATGCTATGATAAAATTGCATAATCATAGAATTCTTTTGATATTTGATTTCTTTAACATCAAGATTACTGTTATTTTACTAAATTAACATTCATTAGTCATAATTTTTTTGGAAATTGTTAGTAATCGTAACCGTAATCCATATCATTTCCTGTAATCGATTACAGATGACCGTGTAATCGCACAAAATCTGCGTCCCGGAATAGAGAAAATTTTCCCACCCTGCCTGTGCTCAATTCCTTCTTCTCCTGGCCGTCATCTTCTTTGATTTAGCTTTTTCTTGAGTCTATTGTCGGACGACCAGGAGAGAGTATTCGAATCTATTGTGCAACGAGGTCCATTGTACTTGGCGTAGTATATCTGCACCAAGGGGATAAGAAACAACAACAATATCAACACATTTCAATGAAATGTAATTACTGAGTAATATTATCTATGTTAAAGGAGAGCCTAATTGCGCCGGTGTTCAAAACTAAAGAAATCGCCAGATCGTCCAGAAGAAGAAGGTATTCGCCGTATGGTGTGGACAGCGAGGTCTCCGGACCTCAGTCCCATTGATCACTTGTCCCATTGATCTTCTTCCCACTGAGAGTCATAGAGACCCGCTCACTTTCGCCCATCACAGTTCTGCATGGAGGATCGGGCACCGCTCCGCAGTTGCCAGCAACAGACCATCAGAGATCGGTGTGACGCTTGAAAAAACAAAACTGAAAAAAAGACTGAAAAAAAAACTTAATCCAGCTTGGTGATGTCTCAAATTTTTGCCTAGAAATCGCTAAACTTTATTCTTATTGCAGTATTCTATATTTTTCAAATGGAATAAGTTTAGACGAAGTTCACCTAAATATTAGGTTGTAACGAAAGTTTCCCGTCACCGCAAACATCGTCAGCACACAGTTCGTGTTGGCGTATTTGCTCATATTTTGTAAAACGATTTTTGGCATTTGAAAGAAAGAGGCTTACTTTATAACACTGTGTTGTGAAATCTGTAAAAAATATAGTTATCATTAAGTATAAGGTGTCCCAAATGGAACTATCACTCTAGAGGATTAGAACCATCATTTACTTCCATTTGTGTTGCAAAAAGTCAGCTATAGAATATCAACGAATTATGAGTACAGCTTTAAGTACTATTGTTGTATCATGTGACACTGTGCAGGTTTGGTACCGAAAGTTCAAAATCAGTTATCTAAGGAGTTAGAAGTTAGTTTTTTCAGGCAGATATGGCGGAAAACTTTCGTTACAACCTGATACTAATGATTTAATAGACGTGCAAGGAGGTCATGTGGTGCCCACATCAGAATTTTTTAACCTGAATTTTGGACACCAGTGTATACTGCAATACACATATTTTTTATTAAAAAGCATTAATTAAAAAACAAAAAATCACTCAGAAACTACCAGTTAGTTCTTATTCAAAACTTGCAATCTCTTTAATAAGACTTCAAAAGTAATATAGTAGTCTCTTCGTTGGAGCTTCAATTCAATAAATCGCAGAATTATGAGGTAACTGACACAAGTGATTCGAAAATGGATATTCCAAAAAGTTTCCTGGGTTGGTGGGAGGAGAAGACCGTGTTATATAGAACTATTATTTTCTAATTTTTCATTTCAAGTAAGACCATTTTTCAGCAGCCAATCGTAGAGGCCAGATGAGTGATAAATGGTCGTGGTGTGTCACTTGTCTGGATTTCCCAGCGTAAGTTTTGAAGTATTTGGACAATTCGTTGTTACCTGCACCTGCTTTATGGCTTACATTTTATGTGATTGATATTGTTAAGGTAGTGAGGTAGAACCATCTGCATGGATTGATTATCTTTATAAATAGAGTAAGATAAAAGGGGAAGTTGGGGTGCCATGATACAAAATTTACCTTTTTTTCTGTTCACAAATCTGCACGTCCGAAAATAAAATTGTTGGACACTTTTAACCAACTATTTTCCCCATCTAAATGAATTTTTATGAGTTTTTAAATAGCATCTTCATATTTGAAATATTACAAAAATAAATGTCTGTCAGTGTTTCATTGTACCCCGAATACCGGAGTACAATGAAACAATAACACTTCACAAACACTCAAATAATATGAGTCAAAATTTAAATTTCAGCATATATGTTCTGTTTACATTTAAAATAAACATTAGTGAGACATAAATATGAAATTTAAATGGTAAAAACAAATTTAATTAAACTGTTATAGATTAAGATGAAAGCATAATACTTTTATTAGAGGTTAACCCATAGCTTTCCATTTTATACTAATTTACTTGAATCCAATTGAAAAATTAGCATTTCTGCTTTCCTTTCTGTGCCACATGAAGGAATAGAGGGTGGTAGTTTTGATACAATTTGAGTTTTTTCAAAAATTTATATTTCCGAAGAACATACAAATCTGAAGTTTGGACTCAGTCGTTTGACGTACAGTTGGCATTCCGTTTTATTTAAGTTTATTATATTCCCAACAGAGTACATTTCTTTATGTTCCTTGATTAAGTCATTTAGAGCGATACTGCTTGTGGCATACATGTTAAGTGAGACTAGCTCATAATCTGTATTGTTAGGATTGTTAATTGAAAGACAATCCAGATTGTCTTTCAGTTGTTCAGAGTCTGAAGAAGATAGAGTACGATTTAAAAACAATCCCTTGTTGACTTTATGTGCTCTATGGAGATCTCAATCTAAATATTCAATAGTAGCTCTTTATTATAAGTAAATGCATTCACCTAACATGTTTCATTGTACCCTAAATTAAAGCTACAAACTGAATAAATTTTTATTAATTCTTAATATTTATTCTTTTAATTCTGACTTTAAAAGTATGAAGAACATTCCATAGTGATCACATATAGGAAAAATAAATAATTATATATAGGAAAACAAGGAGGTAAAACAAAATTACTTTTAGTAATGAAATTTACTTTCAATTGTGAAAATCAAATGATTTTCCTGTATCTCTTGTTTTAAAAATGAGATTGTCTCCAAATCACACCAATAATTGTAACATATATTCGTACAATAGTTGTGTGAGTTTCAACTTTCTGTTGCAAATCCTACTGATTTTAGATAGCATGTTTCATTGTACTCCAACTTCCCCTATATGTGTATAATAATCAATGTATCTGCTTCCTTTAATAGTACTAAATAAATAGGAAATTTTTTATTAATTTCAAAATGTGTACTTTTAATTATGGATATTCATTTGCGACAAATGTGTTTTGTATATTATTTTGAAAGGATTTTTTAAAATACTGTTGATCCCTCTATAACACGGGCTCATATTAAACAGATTCGTAAAACACGGCGGAAAAATGGTGATCTTTTACCTGTAACACATTAAAAGACTCTTACAACACGTCGAAAGAATGAACAGTGACTCGTACAACACGGAACATATCTACCGCGTTATTGGGATGTATATTGTACTTATGTTTCGAAAATACATAAATTAGAAGACAAACTTCACAACTTTTGCAGAAAAGGCGGTTGAACAGCTCTTGTTACTAAGTTTGTAGGTTTCCTGCTAAGTATTGTAACGAATTTTCGAAGCAACTCGGTGTTCTGGGGGTTAAAATAGTTTAAAATTCCTATTCTACGCATCAAATTGCTAAATTTTGCTTTTTGTTGCATAAAAATCGTTTAACTAGAACTCGAGATACGGAGCTTTACGTTTCTCCATTGGTTTCTATAGCATTTTCTAGAAATCTCGAGGACCAATATTGGTCCTAGACATTCGCTAACCTCACTTTTGGGGACTTATTTTTAGTGCCAAATTTGGCAATATTTAGCCAAAAAGTCGCCAAGCTTGGCGACATTACGTACATTTGGCACAATTTTCCCAATGGGGTTTTTAAAGTTGGTTTTGCTGCATTAACATCACATATTAGTCTAATATTACTCTATTTCTCTTAGATGGCATAATCAAAAGTCCCGCTTTATGTGGAATCTTCGGGAAATACATTCATCTAGAAGCTTCTTGTAGCTTCTGCCTGACCTAATACAGTAGTCACAGACCCCCAGTTTAGTGTTCATCGAGTTCTCGTTGAGTGAATTTTGCTGCATTACGCTGCGAATTGTGCTATATTTTGCTTGTTTTTCAAAGCTGGTTTTTAAGTGCTGTGTCTAAATTCTTCATTGCTGAGTCTTGAGGGACAGTATACGATTTTCCTCGTAAGTTTCCACTGAATTTATGCTTATGGAAGTGTTTCATTTTGTGTGAGAAATACAGCATTTGCGAAAGCTTCTGTTGTAAGCGGACGGTAATAAGCACATTACTGCTTGATTGTGCTTGTAAATTTTGTACAGATGATTGTTCGACGAAGTTCTAGAAGCAATAAAGTTCGTGACAAGTGGACTCTTTACTAGAACTTTCTACACCTACTGGACTTTAGAGCGACGAAACCCAGGAAACAAGCAGAGTACTTCTGCGACAGTATTATGATACATAAAGTACTTTTCCTTAAAAAAAAAAAAAAAAAAAAAAAAGATAAAAATACTTCCGTTGAAAATCAATCTTTCTACAACAACTTTTCATACAATATTGATTCAGTTCTAGAAATAGTCTATAAAGGTTACATTTAGGCACGTAGCCAGAAAAATAAATTTCAGGGAGGGTCCAGACTCCATGCCCCCACTCTATGGCTACGTTCTTAAATCAGATTTCACTAATTCAAACTAGAGTTGAATCAAACCCCCTAATGGAACGAAGTGGAACAAGTCTGGTACCATTTTGACAAAACAAACACGTAGCCTGGCGTACTAAGGGCACGGAAAGCAATATCATGTATTCCCACCGCCCATGCAAATATGGGCCATATTCTTCCGTATCATATTAGCCCGAATATAGTGCGACACGGAATTTAACGCGACAGCAAAATTTTTCTTTTAAGGCGTCTTCTCACTTTCAAAATTAAAAAAAAATCGAATTTTTTTTTTTAAATTTTGAAAGTACATATCATCAAAAATGTTATATCAAAATTTCATAAAGATCGGACGAGTCTAACTACATTTTTGGGCGGCCGTTAGGTGACTACCTGAGAGCACCCGGCTGATTCCTTTGACGCCGCGCGGACGGTCCCTGTATACCTGACTCTATACAATTGAATAGTCGTGTTCTTTGGTTAATGTAGTACCCCTTGCTTAGGTATATTTTGTTTTGGGGTCTATACTCATCTAATAAGACCTTAACACGTGCATTTTTCAAAGGAAAATCACTCGGCAACGATGCTAAACTGTTATTTCATCAGTATAATTAGAAACTTCGTAACGGCAACATCTCTGCGCTCAGTATTGTTATGATGGACAAAAAGTGTTCGCAACAAAGTGCTACGTGGCGACGCACAAGTTCGAAATCTAAGAAACGAAAATTTCGTGGAGTGCTTCCACACCAGTCTGAAGCAGATACGAGTTATGCTAGAAAAAAAGAGTGCAGCAAAATTAAAAAAATCGGACGATACAAGTTTCGATGTACACATCGATCCAACGGCTGGATATAGTATTATTCAGTTTTTTCTGGTTTTTTCTGCAACCAAAACTTTAAACGCGTTTATCTCAAAACAAGGTTTTTCAGTGCCTTGTTGATGAAATTTCGGAAACTATCCGGCCGATTGTCATGAAATTTGAATGACATATTCTTCATAGTTATGGCTATAGCGCATATCATCAGATTTTTGAAATTTTGATTTGAAGATTTTTTTTTTTACAAAAAACTGCAAAAAAACGCGTTTTTTTTTTTTTTTTTACTTTTTCGAAAAACGTGCGCCATTTTGTTATTTTCGCGAATACCAAAAATCTGATGATATGCGCTATAGCCATTGACATACTGAATCTAAAACTGTTTTATTTTTTTTTTTGTTTCAGATGACCTGTCTCGGAGATACCATCAACAAGCCACGAACATTACATTTCTACACGGGTTTTTCGATGCTACTGTTTTATTATAATAATTGTTCAAAAAATAAAAAAATAAAAATTCTTGTACTTGAAAGATGTGTTTATTATATAGGATCTATTTTATCCCATAATTGTTTGCAAAAATCCTCGAAAAAAAATCGCGAAAATAGCCTATTTTCGAGGTGCCTAAAGTGAGAAGACGCCTTAACGAGATTAAGAAAATCCATTATCTAGACCTCGAATTGAGCGCGAGTCAGGAAATGACCAGTCAAAAAACATTGCGTTATATTCGAGCTAATAAGGTAATCAAAATTTCATTACATGGGTTAATTTGGACTATGAATCATGAAATATTTCTTCTAAATGCAAAATTATTGGAAATGTTGTCTAATCAATGTTTTTGATTCCCACAAGAATAGAGTGAGTTAAAAATTTGGGGTGGGGGGTGGGGGTCGTATTCAATTCACACATCGTATTCAATTCAAGAGTATAAAAGGGAAGCTTTTCATAAAATTTGAAACAAATGTTTTAAATCAAAAGATTTTGAGAAAAAGTTGAAAGGGGCTTGACCTCTTTGTAACTCTGAAATGTTATGCTGTCTATATCTCTATTCCTTCTCACTACGCCAATGTTGTAAAAATATTGGGTTGTTCGGAACAGATTGTTCGGATTTCGTTCTTTAAGTAACCGCGGAACCCATATGTAGAGCTTTGAGGAGTTTCAAATGATCATGAACGGTCGAAATCGATAAACTTAATCTTTCACCGATCTCACAAGTTGTTATTCGTTGGTTTTCATCGAATGCCTTTATTGTGTCTTCATCAGCTTCCATTATCCTTCCAGAACATGGTGCATCAAAATTGCTGGATCAAAATTTTGTAAAACGGATTGGGCACGGGCATTCTCTGGATACATCTTCTACATCGGATATTTGTTTCTTTCTTAAACAGTTTTTGATAGGGAAAACAACAAAACATGTCGGAGATGCCGGTTTTCAGTTGCCCCATTTGAAAATGTGCCAACCAAAATCTACTGCTAAGAATGAATCGAATTTTTTTCTGCAAGCAAATTTGCTATATACAGTGGTGGCCAAAATTGTGGACACTTTTGGAAACAATTTTTTCTTTTCTAAGTTCGTATACGTATAAAAAATGTTACGCTTCACAAAATGCAAACTCTTTCACATCATTTAAAAGGTAATTTAATACGGATTAAATACAAAAAGCAAAATTAAATTTTCTCACTATAAAAAATGTTAAACGGCAATAATTATCGAGATGCATTAGTTATTGAAAATTGCAGTGAGTTATCACTAGTTTGTAGGGTAGCCTTATTACAGCTTCACATCGATGTTCTATTGAGCTAACGAGAGTTTTAAGCTCAGAAAAATAACAGTGATTGACCTGTAAAGTTAGGAATTACAAAACACATTTCCCCTTCATCACTGTATTTGTTTATCAGATTAAAGTAATTATAACTTCTATTCTATTGGACACATTTAAATTTAGTTTTGTGCATTGGAATCAGTATTAAATTTTCTTTAATATGATATATGAGTTTGCATTTTGTGAAACGTAGCACTTTCTATAAGCATGCAAAGTTAGAAAACCTAAACAATTCCAAAAGTGTCCACAATTTTGGCCACCACTGTAAGCTGTGAAAGTTTATAATAATTATGCGGCTTAAGTGGCGGTGGAAAAATACAATTAAGCCCTCTGTCGAGAAAAAACGAAATTACTTTCCGAACAACCCAATACATCCTTTCGAAAGAAACGGCGTATCTATTGCTTCTTCCGATTTAGGCTCTTTGTACGATATGATATTCATAATCATATTTATAAAACGCAAGAGGTTTTAAAAAATAACCAATGGTTATAAGAAAACGACCTTCGTAAAAACTAATACTGATTTGTCTTAACAGGATGAAAATTTTTAATCTGGGCTTAATTTGGAATTGCGCACACGGGATCCCGTACTACTTTTTCCTCAATGAATTTTTTGATATTAGGCAAAACCCATCGCAGCTCGTGAATATTGCGCCCCTCGGAGCCCATAAGCT
Source organism: Cheiracanthium punctorium (assembly GCA_038373885.1). NCBI lineage: Eukaryota > Metazoa > Arthropoda > Arachnida > Araneae > Cheiracanthiidae > Cheiracanthium > Cheiracanthium punctorium. The sequence goes on along the minus strand of JAWZYV010013842.1, from coordinate 527,997 downwards.
GCCTTCACCCGACATTTCTTCCCGTTTCATATACAAGCGGTCAGACCAATCAGGACTCGTATTGTCTCAAACCTATTCCAGCATCCTGAGACAAACAGATTTTGGATTTTCTACTGTGTATGTTGTTTATATTTTTTCGTGCTAATTCAAGACGATTTCATTTCATTTCACTGTTCTGTGAAACAATAAATTTTTGCCAAATACAATTACACGGGAAAGTCTTGGAATTATCATTATTTTAATAGAATGTGATATACTACCGACCGCCATTTTGCAGGGGTCACGGGGTTTACAGCACGAAACTGTGTATAAAAAAAAACTCTAGAAAATATAAGGTCTCCTACACTTTTTTTTTCGCTAAAAATGGAGTCTTTATTTTTATTAACAACAAACAAACATGTTTTACGGAACTTTTAGGAAAAATACTTAAGCGCAAAATTTTCCTACCAAAATAGTATCAAGCTCTGTCTGTATAGTGAAATATTGCATGTTAAGGGCTTTCTTTCATAAATATTTCAATGTGAAGATCCCAGGTTGGGCCTCATCGCGCGGCTGTCGATCTCACGGTCTGGAGTTTTGGTCAGCTTTCTCCAAATACGCGTTAGAACCCCCTTAGAAAGACATCAGACCACGGCACCCCCATCCTAGACAGATCACCCAAACAAAGTTTTGTCTTAACAGCACAAACACACAAGCATACTTCTTTTTGCATTGCATTGCTGTATAATTCATAGACCCGCTTGCATGCAGCTTATGAAGCTATATTCTAATTTTTTTTTCAAGTCTCTAGTATCATTTTATTCTTTAAAAGGATGTTCAATAATTATTTCTTAAAAGAATATACAGCTTTAATTCTGCGAATAAACATCGTATTACTCACAAAATATGTATTTTGAAGTGACCAGGGAGGTATCCAGAATAAGGTGTTAGAGTTTGTCCAAACGGTGGAAAACGCAGAATTTTTCACAAACGTAATTTATCATTATCATTTTGTTAGGAAAAATCGAAATTTCGGAGTTTTTTGCGAGGATGTTAACTTTCTCTGGCTACCCGAAGGAATGGAACTTCTACTCGAGGTCGATGTTTCAGTGGCGCCATCAATTGAGGATCGTGGAAACAAATTTTATTGCGAATGTAAAATTCATTAATCTCTTCGAACCTGGATAAATAATGTTTTTTATTTTAACTAAATAACTTTTCTTACAATGGTAGAGATTAAGTTTTTAATTAAAAAAGTAAAAGTAAAATTCCTGATAGTTGAATTTTCGAAGAAAAGAGGTTTTTCGTTATCTGCACAAAATGAGGACGTTCACCTTCACCTTGTCCGATACTACAAGTAATTTTTGTGTCTTCGCACAACTTAAATTACACTTAAGTTAATTGATTTAATGACTAATTTGATAAATTATAATGTGTAAAGAATGGTTTTCCTTCTTTTAAACACTACAATTAGCACAATAGTGTTTGAATATAATGTAAGAACTTGGTTTCATTTTAATGAGTATATATATGTCCTCCTGCCAAGGCACCCCCCTTGGCAGATCGCCCTAGTGTAGCGTTGCCATAATCACACAAACAAACAAACAAATAATGCAGTATTATAATAAATCATAAAGACACCTTATATCAACAGATCTCTACTGTGGTGCTGCCATCTATTAGCTACTTTTAAAAATTTCTGAAATAGAGATTTGTGGTTTAAAGAGTGAAAAATAAAAATCTCTTAGAAAACTTTAAAAGATTAAGTATAGTGCGTGATTGAAGCATTACCCATTCAACATATTTTAATTCTTTTTGGTTTCCCCTTTTAACGTAGCTATAAATTTTATAAATCAATAAACAGATATAATTTCAAGGGTATAATTCTTTTGATTTTTAAAGTGATTTAAATAATAAGTTTTTATAAAAGTTTATTTGTACCATGCAATGAATATTTTTAACGCTTATGGATTGTATTTCGATAGCTGTTCTTACAAAATAAGCACTGCTTTTAATGCCGTTCTGTGATGAAAAATTATGATGTGAACACCACAGGACTTCCTAGTATGCTTATTAAATTATTTTAAAATTTTATGCACTTTATTAAAATTCACTCTATTTCAAATTGAGCTAGGATAATATAATAATATTAAGATATCCAAGTAAGAAAGACATCGCCAAGCTGGGTTCGACTGATCCCTAGCATGGCTAGCTGTTTCGGAAACTCTCTTTTGGTGCCAATAAGGCGATATTTCGCCTAAATTCTTCGAACTTGACAACAATTGGCGATATTTTGGACATGGCCCAAAAAATGATTGTTGATAGACTTTTAATGTATCAAAGTTGGCCATAGACCTTCATGTGTTGAAAGTCTTTTGGGTGACTCTGTAAATAAATTTTTGGTGTACTTTATTCAGGTTTATTTTAGTTTATTCGAAACTTGGTGAGAGTCGGGGCGTTAACATAGGAATCAACCCAAGAAAGACAAACACGGCACACCGGTGAATTATGATGCGCATTCGAAATAATATTTAAAACGGTAAAGTATAGTTGTTATATACTTCACTAAGATTGTAAAATAATTTTAGTAGGCGATTTTAAGATAGATTTCGATTCCAAAGATGGGTTTTATGAAGCAAGGAAAAAAAAATACGGCACACTCGTGGATAATGATACACTTTCCAACTTAATGGAATAAGGAAGAAAAATAGGAACGACGCATAAATTATGATACGCTTTTAATATACAGCATTTTAGTGCGCATTTAATCAGATAGTGTTTCAGATTTTCTGCCTTTTTTTCCCCCTTTTCTTTTTTTTTTCTGTGTGTGTATGTCTGTGTATCATACAAATCTATAATGCATAGAGCAAGACTTTCGACATCATTACTTATTTAATGTGCGTTTATCGTTTTGCTTTGTTTTGTTTTGTTTCGCTTTCTAAATGTGAAATCTCTTTTTTTTAACACAAATTTGCGTGAAAATCGTTAGCAATTTTTAATCACATTTTGTGCAAATGATTTGAGTTAACCATCTACTATTTTCAACGTTTTTTCAATTTTTCTTATTTATTTTATATCCTTACTAATATTATAAGTGCGAAAGTGAGTTCGTTTGTTTGTTTGTTTGTTACGCTTTCATGCCTAAACCGCAGAATCGATTATGGTGAATTTTGGTATTGAGATAGATGGGAACCTGGAGACGGTTAAAGGTTACTTAGAATTTTAGATTTTTAATTACTTTTTAAATTATTAATTAAATACCCATTTTACGTTACCATACTTAGCGAGTTACGCCTGTATAAAATGATTCATGTTTTGAGCTAACAGGAATGCTATTACTTCAATAAGAATCGCGTGCATATGAAAATCATGAAATTCCATGGAAATAATGCCAGTTTTACGCCAAGTTTATCTATCTATAATAATAAAAATTAATGTTCTCCAGACAAATCTACAACACGCAGAGCTTTGAAATTTTGAGCATATAAGCCCATGACTTCGGTAATGCGACCTGGGCTTCAGCATTTTGAAATTTTAGTTACTTTTTTAACTATTAATTAAAAACCGCTTTTAGGTGGTCATGCTTGGCGAGTTTCGCCAGCACAAAATGATTTAATCTTTTGAAATAAAATTGAAATTCTATTAGCAGAATCGCGTGCATTTGAAAAACATGAAATGGAACAGAAATTACGTTAGTTTTACGCCAAATTAAAAGTATCAGAAAGAAAAGTCCAAATGTGTTTCTTAAAGTTCACAAATTTACAAATCCTACCAATAATATTAATGTGTTTGGATGTTTCTGACTGAATCATACAAAAATGGCAGATTGGACTTGGATAAAATTTGGAATGAAGATATCTTATATCTTGGATTAATATACAGGCAACCTTTCATGCATGTACCATAAGTAATTCTTTTACAAACACACTCAAAATAATTCTAATGCATTAAGCTCTATGGGCATTTTGTAGCTACTGAACAGGTCTACTATGGATTAAGGTTCTAGAACTTTTTTCACTGATTGAAAGTTACGCTATTCCTGAGTAGTATTGTTTGTTTGTTTGACGGATTAAGGCCGATTGACTGCACTAGGGTGCTAGGCCTATATTGGGAATGTCCTCTGGGAGGGGGGGGCTTTCTAAGGGATCCCAGCACATATTTAAGCGAGGTTTTGGAGAAAACCACGGAAAACTCAGAACAACCAGGTCGACAGACGCGACCGGAGTTTGAACCAGGCATTTTTCGCCTTACAGTTGCGAGAGCAGAACGTCTCAAACACTAGTGGGTCCCTGAGTATTATAGGCTGCCTTTTATGCATATGTCACAAATATTTCTTTTATAGGAATACTCATAAGAATTACATTACGCTCTATGGGTATCTCTATAACTAGAGAACCAATTATAAAACTTTTTCACTAATAGAAAGCTGCACTATTCCTGATTAACATAGGCTAAAATTCATGCAAATAGAATACATATTTCTTTCACAACACTCAAAATAGTTTGCAAATATTGTCATAATTGTCTGCATTTGCCAAATTCGTAAAACAAATATTGTCATAATTGTCTGCATTTGCCAAATTCGTAAAACAAATCTAAATTTAGTAACTCTGCATACTTTCTTATTTTAAATGAAGTATATACCATGTATTGTACTTCATTTAAAATAAGTATGAAAGAAATAATATTTAAATACAGTCATTTGTCAGTCTGTAGTGCAAAGATATTTGTTATTGCTATGCTTCATTTCTCTCTGGACCTAATTGTAAAGCCGGCGCAGACGAAGTCGCGGGTAGCAGCTAGTATACTGCATACATGGTGTCCAGTGCTAATGATACCCAATGACTATTTCCTAAATCGGTAGTCAGAGACACATAGTTCCAGTTGCAAAAAGGCTTTAAATTATATAATCTATTATAGCAGAAGCTATCAAAGTCAATAAATCCATTCCTATAAAAATTACGAAATTTAAATGTTTATACGGTCCCCCGGTCCTACCAGTTATATTTAGAAAATTTTTCTTCATACAATTTCATGCACAATAAAAAAAATTCGTCCGTCTACGACCAAAATTCTCCGAGTTACAGCTGTTTAAATTAGATCCCTTTTCGAGCAGAGAAATAGGGGTTGTATACAAAATGAATATATGAAAAAATGCTGTAAAAATGCTGTTTTGAGCCTTGTAATATTTATTAGCTATTTCATTAACTATTTTATGAATGTAGATTGCAATGAAGAAGCATAACATTTAACTATTGGTATCCAATAAATTAGCATCGAAATATAGTTTATACTGAAAATAGAATATTTTAAAGAGTGTTTTACTTTCCGAACATGTGCCATCTAAGGAAAATATTGTAATCATGAAAAAATTCGACTTCGAGATTTTGGTGTACACGCTTTGAGGTCTTCTGAATTTATTTATGCTGTTTTTACGAGATGTATGTATGTATGTGTGTGTGTGTATGTGTGTGTATGTTATAAACCACCACCATAAGACCAGTATTGATTTTGGTGTGTATAGGACTTATAGTTTTTCTACAGGGTTACGACAAAGATTTCTTTACATTATGGCATACGGGGAGAAATTCTTGAAAGTGCTCAAGCGTTTAAGCGGTGCATTCGATTGAACTTCAATTTGGTATATATGTTTGAATTATTCATCAATTAAAATTTATTTAAATGCTTGGTAATGATTTCAATCGTAAGTGTTCGGAAAGTCGAGTGGAGTCACTCCAGATTTTTTAATGAACTGGTGTTAAATAACTTAAAATAAAACAAGGAAGTAAAACATTTTAAAATACAAATATTTAGAAACTTAATACTTTTAGAAACTTAAAATAATATTACAAATTCTGTTAGCGTAACATTTGCTCAAAGTAGCTTTCTTCGGCAGCAATACAAATATGCACCCGTGTAGAAAATTCTTCCTGTACTTTGCATAGCATACTCGGTGCTACACATCTTTTTCCAAAGAAATCCTGCAAACAACGATGAATTAAAACAAGTCATAAGTGTGGAAATCTCGTCAATAACGCCAACAATGTTGCAAAGTGTGTCTAAAAAACTAAGTTCAACATGTTCATATTTGAAGTCCAAAATGGTGGCGAACATTTTCAAAATTTGCTGCAAAGAATGATTAAAAAAAAAAATTGAACTAAATTATCTTTTACGAAAGTAAAATTATCACAGGATTAAGTACTGTTTTACGTCTCCTGTGGAGTTGTAACAGTCCAACAGTACTGGAAATTGTCTCCTACACTTAAACAAGGTCCAAACAATGATGCTTCAGCGTTACAATAGTTTTGTCACATCCGTCAGATTCAAGGATAATAAGAAAAACCAACGGCACTCTTTTAAATTGATCACCATGTATTTCGCAATAACAGAAATGTCAGTAAAAACTTGAAAAATGTGGCCGAAACAAACCGGTTGACGATTACATTTTACTCGCCGAATGCTTCAAGGGTATATTCTTCTGGAAATTTTTCATGAGTGATCAGTGCTTTCCATGGTTCTAAAATAAAATTTTACTTCATGTTGGTCTTCATCTATGTGAATGCCCCATGAATGAACTGAACTCGACGGATGCTGTGCTGTTTGTGGGAAAGTCGCTGTTAGTGTTTCAAAGCACCCACAAAAATTTTCCTGAGATCTCTTCGTTTTGAATCACCCACAAGGACAAAACAAAGAAGGTATGAATTTATTTTTATTTTATAAACCAAAAAGTTAATTTTTTTCTGACATTCATCCTGGAGAATGATTTTTTAAAGCAATAATTGAATCAGAAGATTTTGTAAAAGATCCTTTTTTCTGAAAAAAAAAAAAAAACTGTCTGGTTTACTGAATTCCATTCTTTTTTATACAAAGTAACAAATTCTGCTCATTACATTTTTGTGGATGCTTGAGCCCCGGGGCACGCACTTAGTTGTCGCCACTGCGCGAGACGCCTGTTTCTCGTCTCGCATCTATCCTTAGACCAATGGTTCCCAACTCAACTTAACATTAACGGACCACTTTTTCACTTCCACTTTACCCACGGAGCACTTAAAAGAATTCTTTCCGTGGTGAAAAGGGGGGGATAAAAGTTAAAGAATAAAGAAATTCAAGATGTATGCAAAAAATATAATAAAATCAAAAAATCAAAAAAGATTATTTAATAGAGTAAATGTGTAAGCATTATTATTATTATTATTATTATTATTATTATTATTGAAAAATTATTTATAATTGACGAGACGTCTCTCCTTTCACGGACAGTCGGTAAGCCTGTAAGTCTTACCACTTCAAAATGTATCTAGTACTGCTAGGAAGCGTCTCTGGGCACCGCAGGATGATCTTCGATCTTGCGACTTTCCAACATTTGGGAGTAAGCACGCTAAACCTAAGTTGAGATTAAATCTGAGGCAAAATAGGATCTAACTGGGGTAAAGTCTGCTCAAGCTACTGAGTTCACGCAACTTGGCAGCGGAAGTATCAAATGACTCTGAAAGCAACTGAAATTAAGAGAAAATCAAATTTGATTATTACATACTTGCGTGCTTTTAATTACAAATACAGGGTGTCCCAAAACTAATGATACAAAATTTAAGGGGAGATAGGGCACATCGTAAGGAACCAGAATCACATAGCAATGTGGGTCGAAAACGCTGTTTTTACTAATCACTTTGGAAAAAACTGTGGAAGTGTTCGTTTAATTTATTAATTAAGTTTCATAAACAATTAGCTTGTCTCCGAAAATATTATCCATGAAATGAAATAGAATTTTTAAGATATCAATTAGTCATGCATTTTCTGTGAAAGATACATTAATTTATGACGAAAAATGGACGGAAAACTCACTATTCTTTCACCACTCGTTCCAAAGCGATTATTAACAGCTACATGAAGACGACGTTTCCGACCCCACATTACTATGTGATTCTTATTCCTTATTATATGCCCTTAATCACCTTAAATTTTGTACCAATAGTTATGGGCCATCCTGTATAATAAATAATACATTTTAGTTCACAAAAAATATTAGCATGCAATTGTGAAAATTGGAGGTCAATAAGAGGAATTTTATATCTAGTATCGCAACTAGAGATTAGGTTACCCAGAGCAAATCTTAATTAGGGCAGCACTCTCTTATTAGAGCCATAATTAATTTTGGCGACTCTTTTCCCCCTTGTAGCGGATTCAGGAGAGAAACTAAGGGGCTCCTCATCCCCTAGAAAGCATTGCTGAAGAATAACATTTTCCATAATTTACGCTGTATTTAGGTTAAATGAACTTTCTATTTTTTACAAATTAGCCCCTCCTAAAAAATTACATTTCTTTAAGGCAATCTTCTGCTTTTTGTGTATTTATCTCAAATAAGCTTTTTTTGCAAATTAGCCCCTCCTCAAAAAAGTACTTTTGTACCTGCCTCCCGTATCACGGAGCACGGGACACGTGCCCCGTTTGCCCCTTTTAACGCTTTGAGGCGCAACCCTTTCCCAATGCTGAAAAAAGGGCAGCCATTGCCATCGCTCGACTTAACTACCAGAAAGATGGCGGACGATCGAAACGTTCATCGCGTGCCGCAGATCTAGAGACCCTTTTTTGACGACAGTTGGCTGCCCTTTTTTCAGCATTGAGCAATCTATCCAGCTGTTCTCGCATTCTTCCATTTCTCAGCAGATGTCAGTGCTGTTAAAAATAATCGTGACCATTTTTTTACGGGAAATGACGTGCTAAAAAGTAAAGGATTCTCGTGGAGCTATGTCACCCGCAACTGTTTTTATAGAAATCAAATCTATTCTTCGTGACTGGCAACAGTCAAAACGTGAGTTTGGTGTTCCCAGAGCGGGAGCACTGCGCGTTAAAGGGTTAATCGCCGCTGCCTTGTTTATGCCTCATCAGCGCATTGACAGTTCCTCATCCCCCGAAGCTATGGCGTTTCCCTTCCCCCCACACCCGAATCTTTCCTTTCACTTCAGTTCTACTTTCATTTTTGTCGCATAGATGGCGCTTGCTCAGGCAGTTTTAGAGCTGGAAACATCATCGCTGCCAACTGTGAAAATGTAAACAACGAAGTTAGTCCCGGTCAGTTCAACGGTGAGAACGGTCGAGTGGTATTTTCGTTTGCGGCCGATGAGAAAAAAAAAAACTGTGTGGACATTGTTTTGATTTAGAGTTTGCCTGAGATTTAATTTTTTTTCTCCAGAAAATACATGATACCGGTGGACAAAGTGTGCTTGTACAACTGATGTTCCAGCATGCTGCTTACGAGAATGATCTTTTGAGATAGATATTTACGCATAATTTACCAAATGATTGTGGATATTACTGAAGCCTTTTAAAATCCAGAAAAGAGATTTTAAACAGGTGAGTGCATTTATTTTAATTGGATTTTATTTACAGTTATTTTATATGGAATTTATTTTATTTGGAAATATATTTTCATTACATATTTATGTGAGAAATATCACTTTATCAGATTTAAATATTCATATAAAATAACATTTTGGGGATAAAATATCAGTGTAAACTGCACATTTTACTGAAACTTTATTAAAATAAAAATAATTTTAAGTAAAGAAAGTTTTCTATATGCTGATTTATAGATTAACTCTTTTGAGTTATTGAAATTTATTATTCAAGCCCGAACAAATGCTTATATACCTAATACGAGACATATTACTAGATTTGAAATTTTTTAAATTTTAAAAGTGCATAAAAAAACAAAATCAAACATCCTTTATCGAATTTCACAGGGTTTTCGAGAATTTCTCGGCACTTTAAGAAAAAAACATTTTAAATTTTGATTTCTCAAATATACTGCAACCCAACAAATGATTTCATATTGATATCTATTAACGTTTGCAACTATTATAGGTTTGCGGTTAAATTTCCATGTTACTGTTACTGTTTCTGGGTTTTTTTTGGGGGGGCTTAATTTTATAAGAGCAATAATTCTAGGACATCTTTAATATAAGCTAAGAACCTAAATGATAAATCTTATAGCGTTTAAAATAATAATAATAAAAATTGTTCAAATAATTACAAGTATTAATTTACAAGTTGTCACAGAATCACCAACGTTGGCTTTTATTCCTTAAGTATTGATCATAGATATTTACAAGAAATTATAAAGTTCTGTTAAAAAAAAAAAAATACAGAACTTTATGGTATCGATTAAAATTTTTCAGGAGCTTGGAATTAAATAAATACAAAATTTAAGTTTTTATACGATCCCCCTTACAAAAATTATCAATTAGTAAAATCTGCTCCATACATTAATAAGATGATGTGCAAAATATCAACCTGTCAGAGATATTAAATTGAGGATATGCTGACTTAAACCATTTTTCAATAGTTATCAAAGTTAAAGAATCACGTCAAATGATCGCATTTCAGTCGTCGTACACAAATAAAGAAAAAAAATATATTACACAAGTATGTGATACTTCGGTTAATTGGTATTGTACACAGTCCCGACTCAAATCTGTACTTTATTTTTACGTAACTTTTTACATTATTGCATATATCTACGGTCAATTTTTAAGGAAAGAAATCCTGGATTAGTGGACTAATACAAAAAGTAATAGTCTAAGATGAAGAAAACCGGTATTAAATAAAAGACATCAATTTTTTACTTTTAAGAGAGAACTGCTCTAATACTTTTATAAAAATCTCTATAATTTCTGAAATAGTACACACAGTTTGGCAAAATTTACTGAAATGTGTTCATAAAGGTTAGAGCTTTGCTTTAATCTGGGAATTGTGACAATTTTCGGAGCAGTTTACACTGAATTTTCTACGGTTTTCTCATTCAAAAATCACAGCTTCATTACTATTCGATATTAAAGAAATGTATAAATAATTTTATTTTAACTTTGTTTATTAAATGAGAAGCATCGAAATACTGAATAACATTACATGTTGTACTAAATGAAAAGGATATACAAAATGAAAATTCCAAATTTGGCATTAGCTTTTTGAGTTAAAATAAATATATATGTGTATATATTGTTAAAGAAATGCAAAAACTAATAATTCCAGTCTTAGAAAACATTCATATTCACTGTGGGTTAATAATAATAATACATCCTTGTATTCCCTGTTTTATAAGAATTTAAAAATTTAATACTGAGCAAAAAAATTTGTTCAGCTGGTTTTTTTTTTTCGCATTTTTAAAACATTTTTGCTCTAAAAAGACAGACGTTGTTTGTGCGTTGTAATACTGTATACTTTTTATTGCATGTGAAAGGAAATGAAAAATATCCCCGCCCCCCAAAAAAATTATTACATACATTGATTAAAAAATAACGACTACGATTACAAAATAATGACTACGAAAATAGGTGCAAATTCAGTTAAATTCGTTACTTTTACAAACGCCAGATAATGCTGGAGGTAAAATTTAATACGTATGTCCTGATAATGTATTGAGCATTGCTGTAAAAACCGTTTTACGTGCTATCCTTATGACATTTCTGTAGAAACTTGTGTTGCGGGAAAAATGTCTTTGCCCTTTGAAAATCTTTACTTAATAAATGCCTGCCTTTAGTCAAAAAATATTTGTATCTCTAACTATTATGTTTAAGACTTGCATTACATTGTAATAAATATCTGGTGTGTAAAATAAAAGAAAAAAAAAACTGAGCAACTCAACAGTCCACATGTTGAGCCAAATTCTGCCGTTCCCAGAGAAGAATTCACGACCACGGATTCTGTTCTGCGGAAGCATATACCCCGGCCAGATGGTCACCCTGACGCAGAGCACCCAGTGTTTAGTTCTCTAATCAAGATGGGTCCTCATTTCATTGAGTTACTCAAGGGATGAACGTCTCAGTCAACCTTGCCCAGCCCTTCAACGTACAGCCTTCTCACGGACCTATCTGATTTCTGCCATCGCCTCTACCCCTATAAACTAACCAACCACCTCATTTACGCGGGACATTTCTTCTAACCGACGCTATTCATCCTACCAAGGGCGGATCCCTCTGACAGTACCTCTAATCATGGCACAACAAACTCCCCCCCCCCCCCCCCACAAACAACCTTTCACAACAAAAACCCTCTCAAAAAAATTACAAAAACGGTGCTACTAAATAGATCCATTATGAACATTTCTGGTAGAAAGAAACTGACTTGTTTTGGGTGTTGCGTCGGGTTGGTTGGTTGCGTGAAAAAATGTCATTTGCTTTGCTTTATTGCCCGGTTGTTGAAAATCTTTACTTTTAAGAAATTCCCTTCTGCCTTTAGTCAAAAAAATATTTGTATCTCTAACTAATAAGTTCAAAGAGACTTGCATTTACATTGTAATAAATATCTGGGGTGTAAAATAAAAGAATAAAAAAACATGAGTCAACTCACAGTCCACAATGTAGTTTTATGTTATTTATGTCATCACCTACTACTGAAGCTAATGAAACGAAATTTCACACGAATGTGATGTTTGTAAAGTAGCCGCTTCTTATGAGAGAATTTTACGAAATTCGTAGCCTGTGGGAGATAGAAGGGTAGGGTGTCAAAATATCGTCGCACATCCTCGTCCATCTCGAGAAAAAGAGATATCCATAAAGTTCTTGCTGCAAAGTGTAATATACACGAATACTTAAAAATTGATTTCAGAACATTTTGAAATTCCCCCTCCAAGGAGGATGAGCGCCCACACGCCCCTCGTTTTTACGTATGTTCCATGAAAAAAAAAAAGAGTTACGCATGAAATTATTGCTTTAAAATATAACAAATATGAGTTGAGTTGAAAAACAGCACAACTGGCGCTTTTTCAGTGAAAGCGTATTAAAAATTTATTTGTTTAAATTTAGTGTTAAGAATAGAAAAAAAAAAAAAATCTTTGTTGAGTCAGCTTAATGGAATATCTATTTTGCCCCCCCCCCAAAAAAAAAAATATTCTATTAAGCGGGATATTCTTTTAACCGACGATATTCCATAAGGCGGATTTGACTGTATTTCTAATAATGGCATAACCTACATGGGCGCCCATACGTATGGGCAGAGAGGGGCCATGCCCCCCCCCCCCTCAGATCTTCTATTATCGTTATGATTTACGTACTGGTATAATGTAGAAGTAGTTCAGTACTAAGATATCGTATTTTCCTGGGCCAGGACCCTTGACTTGACCCCCACCCCTACAAAAAATCTTATGGGCCCCCCATGGCTATCTGAAATAGTATTGTGCTCTTAGAATCGACTTGAAGCAACCTTGGGAAAACTGCTGTGAAAACCATAGAGATATGAATACAGGGACTATGGTGTAAACCACACATATGGGCTACCGCCGTCCCATGGGCCGATGTGGCCAGCCCCCCTGACTTCTGATCCGGCCCGCGGAACATATCAAAGCCCGATTTAAAACTCATATAAACTACTCAAAATACTTTATAAATCCCAATCATACGGCCCGCGACTTCGCTAACATCCTAAAGTTTGGCCCGCAACTATCCAAAGGTTGCCCCTACCTGGTGTAAACTGACAAATGGTTGCTTGGCAATCCGCTGAATAGTTTCAACTATTGTGATTCCAATGATTTTCGAAATCGATTAATCGATTTTGAATAGTATCAATAATCGATTAATCGAATAGTGAATATTCGCGACTTCGCTAATATCCTAAAGTTTGGCCCGCAACTATCCAAAGGTTGCCCCTACCTGGTGTAAACTGGCAAAAGGTTGCTTGGCAGTCCGCTGAATAGTTTCAACTATTGTGATTCCAATGATTTTCGAAATCGATTAATCGATTTTGAATAGTATCAATAATCGGTTAATCGAATAGTGAATATTCGCGACTTCGCTAATATCCTAAAGTTTGGCCCGCAACTATCCAAAGGTTGCCCCTACCTGGTGTAAACTGACAAATGGTTGCTTGGCAATCCGCTGAATAGTTTCAACTATTGTGATTCCAATGATTTTCGAAATCGATTAATCGATTTTGAATAGTATCAATAATCGATTAATCGAATAGTGAATATTCGCGATTTCACTATTCGATTACTATTCGCGATTAATCTTTCCACCATTCGAATGTTTGAATGCCGTGTGCTAATCAAGTGCTATGCACTGAGCGTTCGAACAGATTTTTCAAAATCGATTGTCCCGAACGGATTTAATAATCGATTAATTTTAATAGTTGATTCATTCACCCATGCCCATCCCTAAGTTTCGCCTGCGTGATGGGTTTCTATAGGGAAAGTGTTTAACTATAACATACGCTATTTATCATTACTATTTTTCCTAATCGTTAAGTCAGACTTTAACAAACCGTTTACCGGGCATCTCCAGAAAGTAAACGACCCCCCCCCCCCACCAACCTTCCTTGTCCTCCATTCAACCGTTAACGAAAAATCCCTTTCCAGACGACAACGAAAAATTTTCCTTCGCGTCTATCAGCGAAAAACGCTACATTACGGTTAAAAAGTGGAAGGGGGAGGGGGGCAGACCCCGTAATTTTCCGTAACTGCGGTGGCGGGTTTCAGAACTGGAACAGGATGGAAATAATAAAAACACACGCTTTTTTGCGTTAATCCGGAATATAGCCCAAGTTTTCGATCGAACTGATAACTGTGATTTAGGAAAAATATTTGCCGTCTTTTTTTTTGTGTGTATAAGTGTATACGAGGAACCGGATATATTGTTGGAAAAGGAGATGGGTGGGGTTTTTTTTTATTTAGAATAGAAATTTTCTAATTATGAGGTTGTTTACCTGTTTCAGAATTTTTCGCGTATGTAAAGATTTTTATGTTTGTATTAGAAATCCAGAGTACTTATGTGCCTGAGGGAGATTAATGGGCTCTTAGCGAACCAGACGGGATATCCAGGAAAATGCATGCTATCATCATGTCTGTCTCTTATTTTTAGTTCACTATATCGTGAGGTGTAAAAGAAGTTCTAGTATTTCAACTTAACCCATTCGTGCCTGGATATTTTTGCGACTTTCTTCGATTTTTGCTAACACCAGAAGTAATTGATAAATTTCTGATGTCAACTTTTTGAACAAGGAATGATTTCATTTAAAATCGTTATGTATAAAAATTGAAATGTCAACATCCTACTTGCCATATTAAAATATTTTGTGGAATTGAGGTTCAATACTCGCGAATAAAGGCTAGGAAAAATAAATAACGTTTTAGAATGATAGCGATAATGCCGTCCCAAAAAAGGAACGCTAGGCATATATGGGTTAAGTACACATTTGAAAAAAACGTCGGAAATTCATGTCACTCAAAATCTGAAACATACATTCGTAATGACGGAAAAACTTTCAGGTGATCTGTTCTGTTGAAACTACCGCCAATTATATTAACGTAGGGTTACCTTATCCTTTAGTTAGCTGTAAGAAGCCTGTTGAAAAATGATGAACAAAGCAAACACTTTTAATTATATTCGCACATTATTATATTTATTAGCACACTGTGTATTTTTGTTTGTGTGATTATGGCAACGCTACGCTAGGGCGATCTCCCAAGGATGGGGGAGGTGCCTTGGTAGGAGGACTTTCTACAGGACTCTAACGCGTATTCACGTTACACCTATAGAAACCTACCAAAACTCCAGACGTTAGATCGACAGCCGCGCGATGGGACCCCAACCCGGGACCTTCACACTTTGGCCGTCTACCATTTTCAGTGACATAACCACTGTGCTATGGTGAGGCCTGTGCATTTTTATTGATATACTGTGCTTGAATTTATTATCTTAAAAAAAGTCTTTTATTTTTAAAATTCATAATGTAATGTTGTCATTACAAAACTGAAAAATTTGAAAGATTATTTCCAGAAATAAAAACGATTCGTGTCTAATGCTCAATTTAAATATTTAAATCCCAGATGGTTCAGTGGAATAAAATGATATATTTATTTTAATCTCTGAAAAAATTTCAAACTGTATAATCTGGAAAGGCTATTTAGAATAGCACAAACTGCATATTTTGATAAATTCTCTCGAGAAAGTTACGCCTTATCAGTTTCAAGAAATTGTTTATTTATGACATCACATTTTTGAGTACACTGAAAGAAATCCAAGTTACTTCAGTTAGTTAACCTAGTTAGTTTTCTTTTCTTACTTAGCAGCATTATTATAGCTTGCTAGAAAACCCTAATATTTTTTTAGTTATTCAAGTAAAATGCAGATGCAGCAGAAATTTCTAATCCAAACAATTGCTTTAAAAAATTACATGAATATAAATATTAAAATTTCACAAATCCCTAAAACTGTTCGTGTATTGAATTACAAAATAAGTCTTGAAGTTTTAATAAATCTTTGTTGTTTTACGAAAACGTGATTCCTTCCTTGATCCTTTTTACCAGAAGGTGACATTTCTAATTAAAATAAGAATACAATTAAATCATGAAGAATTAAAAATTCTCCAATTTATTTTACTCTCGTAAATTAAAAATAAATAATCCAAAGTTCCACTCAATCAGAATTTCAGAGCCTTGAAAATATTCTCTTTGAATTGTTAAAACTCTGTGGCAACAACTTGGTTAACTCACCTATTAAACTATTTGTGTTGAGGTTAAAGAAAATGCCTTTCCTGTCCCTTGAAGATAATGGCGAAAGCTAATGTAATGTCCAAATGAATAAAATCGATTTTGTAGAGTTTACTCATTATAAAAGAGAACGCTAATTTTCGAACAGTAAATAAAACAATGCAGTTTCCGTTAGGCAAATAGAGGAAGTAATACTACTTTACGTCGCTGGTAATTTTTTCAAAAGGACAATCGAAAAAGAAACGATTGGCCATGATTTTTTTCAATTAAGTTAAGGAAAAACTGTAAAAAAAATCTGCGTTTTTCGTGAGAAGATATAAGATTCACTCATAATTCACAATAAAAAGTGTTGTAAAAGTGTAGAAGGAGAAATAGCAATGTTCTTCATTTAAGGATAATTTTATACATTAGCATTATTGATGATTTACCATATATTTGTGGACTACAGATTATTATCTGAATTATATATTCAATGCCATTTTAAATTTAAAAAAATGATTTCTCGATTGACAATTTAAAAAAAAATAGTAGAGTTCTTCATTTAAGGATAATTTTATAGGTTAGCCATCCTATTGATTATTTACCATATATTTGCTCACTAGAGATTAATGTATGTATATACATTCAATGTCATTTTATATTTAAAAAAAGAATTCTTTATTTTTAATTTAAAAAAATTGTGGTTTTCGCTTAAAGGATTGGCATTAATACATTTTCAAGATTATTTGCTTTTGAATTTTACAGTGAAAAATTTGATGATAAAGAAAACAAGGCCCTTTTCAGTTATTCATTAAGATAAAGATATTATATATAGAGAGAGAGATGATTCTTTCTAACCCCTTAACTCAAATTTTATTTTTGAATTTTCGTGCAAAAAATTATCCCGAAACATTGACCTATGTTGTGTTTCTGGGACTTACTTGAATATTGATTATAGACATACACAATAAGTTACATAATTACTTGAAGACTCATAATTTTATGGTACTGATATAGATTTTCAGGAGATTTATTCTAAGGACATGCAAAATTGAAATTTTATACGTCCCGAGTTCAGAAATAAATTTCCAGTCAGTAAAACGTACTCCTTAGCCTCATTCATTAATGAGAAGATGTACAAAGTTTCAGTCTTTCCTCATAAAAAGTTTCCGATACATGAAAATTACTTATTTGAACTTCAATTGGCCCTCGGAGGGAAAAAATCAAGTAATTTGAAATAGTAAGATAATTTTAATTAGTAGATATATAAAATGCAGCATTGTATATTGCATAGTTTATAGTTTATGTTATTACAATTTTGGTTATTATTCTCTTTATTTTTAGTAGACGAAAAGTTTTAATAGCAAAGAAACTCTAGCATAGTTTTTTTTTCTTATAAATAAGAATTTTTTTAAGTATTTCAATTAGCTCAAAAAATGCAGAGGGGGAGATTTGCGGTAACGTAAAGAAAAACAAAAGAAAGAAAAAACTTACTTTATAAAAATTATTTGTCGAAAACATCGCACTAGGTAGTGAAAACGCAAGAAAATAAAAGCAACACCAGAAATTCAATTCGAAAACTTACCGAAGCTTGAAGCTAATTACCCCTGAGAGTTAATTAAAAAAAAACCTTAATGACTTCCTTTTGCATGCTCGTTTTAATTTCTTTAGTTGAGTGAGAAAAGGTCGAAGAAAAACCATGACCAGGTTTGTTCTCTAAAAGGACAATTCTTTTTTCACTTTATTCTATTTTACTTTTAATGCACGTCTTTTTGAATGACTTTTGTGATTAGAGACTCTGCCGGTTTGTTCATACAGCAGAAATCGGAAGAACTTTTGTTTTAACCCTTTAACGCTTCATGGTTGCACCGTGAAACCACTTTATTTTAGCGCTTTCACTGCTAGCCGCAAAAAAAAATGTGGTTAAATGGTTCCAGTGCTGAAAAAGTGCAACCGTTGCCACCAGGGGCGTAGCCAAGGGGGGGGTTAGGAGGGTCATAACCCCCCCCTCATGAGGAATTTTTTGCCATACAAAATGTATATTCTTCACTCCCTTATCACACACATGTATGCATATATGTGAGTTGCAGTAGTCGCAACCCCCCCCCCCATGAAAAATTTCTGGCTACGACCCTGGTTCAAGTAATGTAATTTTTATACGTGGAAAGGCAAATTAAAATTTTCTGTAGTGACCACAACATTTCCTATAGTTTTCTTAACTTTTGAATAGCATGGATTTTCGCATCAATATAGAAGACTAACTGTATAGACTGCCCAGCAATGAAAAAGTACAGTAGTTGCCACCGATCCCTTTAACTACCAACTACATGGAGATCGATCGAATTGTCACCATCTGGCGCCACGGAGCTAAAGAAGTTTTCTGACACAGCTGGCTGCCTGGCACACAGCTGGCTGTGCAGGTGTAGCTGTGTCAGAAGACGTCTTGAGCTCTGTAGTGCCATATGGGTCGTTAAATCGACCGCCATGTTGTTGGTAGTTAAGTGGACCGATGGCAACTGCTGTACTTTTTCATCGCTGGTCAGTCTATCCAGTTAGTCTTCCATATTGTTGCGAAAATGCATGCTCTTCAAAAGTTAAGAAAACTATACGAAGTTTTGTGGTCACTACAGAAAATTTTAATTTGCCTTTCTACGTATAAAAATTACATTACTTGATGTGATTTAAATGAAAATTCGAGATCTTTTTTCATTTATGACTGTACTTTGATGTTTGCACTGAGACACGCATATAAAGTTTAATAAAGTCTGATTGGATACATGGATACTTTAATTTTTAATAAGAAACACGTTCTATAAAAAAAAGTTATACGCTGCAGAAAAAGTCTGCTAAACTGACAGAAAAAAACTGTCAGCCAGGACGCCACTTTATTTCTGTATGTTTTACAGAAGTCTTCCGTATTTTTCTCCATATACGAAAGATTTCTGTAAAATAAACTGAGAATATATAAAGTTTATGGAAGACTTCAGTAAATTATATGGAAATAAACTGGCGTCCAGGCTGACAGTTTTTTTCTGTAATTTTGACAGACTTTTTTTGCAGTGTAGAAATTTAAATATAATTATAGCAATTTATAAGTTCCATTTTTTAATGCATAATCCCATGCTTAATTCTTGGTCAACCATAACGTCTGCGAAAAAATTATGCCAATGCAGGATGAATTCGCGTAATCTAAAATTTTTTATTTTGTATTGCAAATACAGGAATTCCTCACTTATTGCGACTTCACTCAGTGCGGTTATATACGGTTGTTAATTTGACTAGATTCAATTAGTACTGATCGATTCATTGTTATGAGGTTAGGAAAAATCTTCCTCCTAAATATTTTCACTAAAATAGCACTTTCGAAATATGTGTGTGAATTGTGTAAATTACGAAAGAAAATAGCTTTTTGCACTCTAGCAATAAACGTTTACATTCAATATTATGCAAATCCTCTGACCAACTTCGTTTTAAGATATCTCTGAGATGCCTTATGATGACAGGATTAGGAACTTCTTGTACGGGAGTCGTATGCAAATTAAAAAAGTTTCGCTTATTGAAAATAAACGACAGAAATTGTTTCTTATAACGTAGTATTTTACCCTTTGTTATTTGGATGATTTTTTTTTTTTCCTCTTAATAGCTTATCTCTTAACGGATAAAGAATTAAAGCGTATCACCATCTTTTGGGGACACTCTGTAGAGCAAATCCAAACAAAATACCGCATGAAAAAAATAAATTAATCTGGAATTCTACTCATCTTCCCGACCACTTGATCCAAGCATTTAAATAAATTTGATTCAAATCTAGCGGATGTATTGTTCAGACGCTGGCGCATTTCAAATAATTCGAGTGTATAGGCCTCAATGTATAAGATTACTTTTTTGTAGCCCTGTAAAAAACTGTAATCCCGACACACACCGCAATCCACAGTTTGTAAGACAGTTACCTATAGTATGCGTACCAAATTTGAGCTCAGTTTGAATTCGGAAGACCTCAAATAGTCTTCCTTACATGATCCTTCATGTAAGGAAGGCCTTACATGATCCTTCCTTCCATGATCCTTACATGTAGTTTTCCTTACATGTCTATAGTTTCCTTACATGATACATATTCGGAAAAGAAAAAAAAGGATAAATGTGGATAATTCGAATTTGCACGCACTCCACAGATCTTCTCGCCAACTCTCTAGTTATGTCGGCGATACTGTTTTGGATTGTTGACCTTTCCACAAGTCAGCACGTTTGCCGTCGTCGTGCTTTTTCTAAACGGCTCTAATAAATCCGTCTATCCCCCGTTTTTCGTCCCAAAAACATCCGAGTCCCGAGAAACAAAAACGGCACTTGCCTTTTCCTAAATTGCCTCCAATTTATATGAGTGATGTTCGAACAACGGTTCCTAACGATGCAGGAGATAAAAGACGAAAATAGAATAATCCCCGTGGGTTGTTGTTTATTTAGCGATTTCCCCCCACCCCCTCCACATATCGCCGTATGTTGGTCGTTTTTCTGCGTGAGCCGCTCAAGATGTCAACAGTTTTTTTGTTTGTTTTTATAATTATGCTTTTTATTTATTTTTATTTTTTTTAGTGGAAGGAAAAATTTATTAGATTTAAAAATGTAATGTTTTTATAAAATAATAAAAGCATTTACATTTTATATTTTAATAATGAATTGTTCATATTAAATTACAAAAATAATTAATAAACACAAAATGTTTTTATTAAATTTAAAAACGTTATGATGTAAATATTTTTAGAATCTGCGTATATAAGTAAATTACTTTATACGTGGTTTGTTGTTCATAAGTTTATATTATAAAAGTTGAAAAATTGATTAACTATTAATCAATTAGAAATTAATTAATTTTATTTATTTTACTAGTCGTCATATTTTATAATTTATCTCCGAGTAACGGAGGTGGAGACAGGTGACGCAACCTCTTTGGGATTGAATGATGTTCGGCGCAAATAAAAATTATCCGCTTTTTAAAAAATAATTTAGCCATTTACAAATATGATTTCCTCCTTTGTTTGATTAAGAGGTGGGTAATGCATTTTATTTTCCTCCTGGTCTGAAAACCGTCTTCTTTATTCGTATTTAGTCTTCGGTATTGCTGTTGATCGTCTACAGTAGTTATACCGTTCCTTTTTACTTGTTCATTTGAAACTTCTTGGATGTTGTTTATAGTAGAGTTCGGATGGAGAGATTTTTATTTGCATCAATTCGGTTCGTAAGAAAATATATGTCTTACGGACGTATTCACCAAACACTTAACACGCGGATTAAACCAAACTCGCGTGTCATCGTTAAGATATCTTATCGATGACTATAACACGCGTTTCAGGATTAATCCGCGTATCAAATATTTGATGAATACGGCCGAATTACTTCAATTTTAAATTGCTTATCACACACCCACACATTTAAATGTTTGTATAAATTATCCCGTGTAAGAAGTTTCTCTGCTAAATCTATTAGTCTATCAAAACGAGTAATCTTAAAAAATTAAATTTGTAAACATCTAATTTTAAAAAAATTCATATTGTTGCTCAATATTGAGCAGCTACAGCATTTAGTAATCACATAAAAAACTGTGTCACATAATTTAAATTCCAGATGGCTATTATTATAAAATAATTTTCAAAATTGTTACTAAGTTTGCATTAAATTTACACTTATTTATTACTTTTCTAGGGTTGTCAAGGCTTTTTGAGCATGAAGCCACTTGAAAAATTTTCATGGAATTCTTGGGTCAAAGGGACGTATACTGTTTTCTGGGGGAGTTGGGAAAAAAATTTTCTAGGAGGAGGTATAAATTTAATGAAACTTTTCAGACACTGCATCCTCAACTAAGGGCCAAAAATTATCTAGACAGATGATGTAAGTCCTAATTTATACATATAAAGAAAGAGATAATTTTCACCAAAAATTTAATAATGAGGATGCTTATTTTTTTTATTACAAATTTAATCTCTTACCAAAAGAAAAATTATTTATATCAAATAGAAATTTTTTAATCAGGTCTGAAAGGGTTAATGCATCAGTAAAAGAAATTTAGAGGTGTTATAAAATTGCAGCTGTTGGGGATAGGACATTTAGGGCCTAATCCATAGAACTCTGGGAAGGGAATATGGTGGCATACTATTAATGTATTTTCTTCTTCTTTCTGAAGAATTTTCTAAAATTTCGACCTTTTTTAATCTACAATTTAAAAAACAAAATGAAATTCAAACAGTGTTAGGCGATCGAATTCAATCCTTTGGTGAACATAGTTTTGTCCATCGTTAGACAGGTGGATCTGCTTTTGTTGATAACGAAGGTTGCCTGCCAAATTCGGCTTGGTAGCAAATAGTTAATTATTAAATTGTTAATTGTGTGTTATGTTGGATTTGAAATTTTCCTTTGCAATGTGTCACTGTGGAATTTGACGAAATGCAATGGAGTAGATAGAAGCAACGAAATGTTGCTTATCTCATAATTTTCCTTTCTTTTTCAGATTTCAGTTATATTTTTAAATTTTAGATTTCTTAAATTCATATGTGACACTTTTTAAAACTTCAAACAAACTTCAGGTGTTTTCTTTAACATTTAAATAATCCGTGAATGCTCTAAATACAGCCACTCCAGAAGTTAAGATATTACTGTCTTCAGTTTATACGCGATCTTTATAATAAGTACATCGCACATGCTTGTACGATGTATTTCTGTAAAATTTTTGTGATGACCAATAAAATGGCTATTTCTGTAGGAAGAGTAAATTTGTCTGAGAAAGAAAGGACAAATTGGATATCGAAAATTTGTCAAATCTCAAAATACATTAGTTTCATGGGAATAATAGTCATTTTCATGTAAAATATACATACAAAATAGCTAAAAAAATGAGTAAATATAACCTAAATTTATCATATAATAAATATGAACTTCTTAAAAGGCTAATACAATTCATAAATTCAACCCATCTGCCTCCAAGGTTATCTGCCAGTCGAATCTCTCTCAAGAGTGACGTCGCACTTCGATGGATACCGACAATGTTGCCATCTGCTCTCAGACAAAAGAAGGTGAAAATGATATTTTGGAACGACTACGCTTACATTTACTTAATGAAGTTATTATTACGGACAGTTCGTGATTTAGAATCCCAAAGTGATAGTATAGGGATTGTCTGAGCATTATGCAGTTTTGTCTTTTCTTTTTATTTTTTGTTGCTGTTGTTTTGTTTCATTCCAGGCTTAGTTCAAGGGTAGTTTAGGTGGCTAATGAGTTTAAACTCGATCTCATTGTACTCGAGAATTTAAAAAACAGAATCGGCGATTGTATCGTCTGCGTTAATATCAGATTTACAGCGCATCGGAAGCTTACTTATAATCACGTGATATTAAAGTCTTCCGCGATGATTACAGATGTCGAAACGCATGTGGAGGTTGAAGAACTCCTGTGCTTTTCACACGTCACTATATATCGGTCCAGACGTGTGCAGCTATCGGTTCGAATCGCATATCTCGGCTGCTTTAAGCTTGCTTTCTTGACCGGACACAGGCACTGGAGTTTCATGCACTGTCACCTTGCAATTTGTCAATCGAAAGTTGTGTCTTAATGTAGAACTTTTTGTGCGGATCTATCTCATCATGATCTCGTCTAGTCAATGAAAATAACTGACCATGACCAAAGGAAAACAGTAGATAAAGTTTGAAAGATTAACTGGCTTGTCCCTTATACGCAGGGCTGGAAGTCCCCGCCCCCCCCCTAAACAAAAGTAAATAAACAAATAAATAAAATTTCAGGACATTTGTGTGCACCTAGAGCCACTAACTATTATTGCTGATCAGTAAAAACTGAGTGAGATCCAATAACTAATAAATAAAATACCTATAATTAAATAAAATATATTTACCACTTTTCATTAATTTCAAAAGTTTGTCATGAATTGAGCTAAATATTTCCTGACATTTAATTATGTAGTATGTCACATTTTTTATTAATTGTGCTTATTTTATTTGTTTATTTTATCGTTTTTTGTGAGTGTAGTTTATAAGTATCATGTATTCCCCCATAAAAAGTATATTTATGTAACATGGACTTATTTAAGGGATGTCGAGTCTCCTGGACCCCTCACTATCCAAATGTCTTTTCATCCTCTTTCTCTCTGCGAAATTAAATTGCGATGCTTCCCAGCAAAGCATGTTTGGATGAAAATTCAAAATGATTATGCTCAATAAGCTGCATATTTTCCTGATCCAGTTAGATAATTATATGAAAATTTTCCTTAAAATGAATGCTTCCACAAGTTTGACTTTAGAAAAACACAATTCTCTCTTTACGTTTGTAAAGTCTTCTTTTTGAAAGTTCTAAGAATTCTAATAAAAATTCTAAAAAGTCGGAAAACTACATTTAAAATGTACGAGCTCACGGTTTCTAACTCCAGATGTTTATTAGCTTACTACCTTACGATTGTAATCCGCCCCCCCCCATCACACACAGAACTCCTCATTCAGGTGAACGTCACAGTTAAGCCTGTGTTCGTAAACTTCCGCACTCATTGCACACGTGTCCAGATATTGAAATCCTTTTCATCTTTATTCACTTTGAATGAGCCACGATTTCTTTTTCCTATTTTTAACATTTTTGTTATCGTACTAACAGAATCTATTTTTGTTAAGTTCTAGCAGTAAAATAATCTTTTTTAATAAATGCATTTATGGAAAATTCACGATGGTCACTTTTTACTCTTTTAAAGCTTTAAAACAATTGCCAGGAAACTAAACATTCTTTAAAAGTATATTACTTTTAAAATTTTACCGTAGATTGTATAGTCATTTCGCAGATTAATGCCAAATTTCTGTCGAACGAAAATTATTTGTTTTACCTAATGATGTAATTATTGTTTATTTGAGAAATAATTTATCGTTTTTTAAATAATCCGCAATTTTGTGCAAATATCGGGCTGAAAATCACTTCTCTGAATTTAAAAGAAATATAATTTTAATTTTGAAAGGGCAGCATTCTCACAATATAAAATACGTAAATAAAATTCATAAAAGTTTGAATACATCTACGTATCAGATATCATATAATGTATACCTGCAACACTCCCGTTTTTACGTTTAAGTATCAATTTTTCCGTTTTTCATTCAAATTTTCATTTTATTTTTTATTTTTTCCTTTCAAAATTTATTGATATTTACTTCTGTAACAGGAAATCTGTTCCTCTGAGCCTCTATCGATGCATTTAAATGTTTCTTGAATTGAGAGTTTCTACTTTTTTTTTCCTGGATTCAAAATTTAATAAATAAATGACATGGTAAAAAAGCATGAAAAGAATTCGCAAATAGAGAATGTCAATATTACAGGTTTTATTTGTTAATATCAGCACACGGTATAAATAAAAGTATTTTGGCAATTTTAGAGAAATCAGTGTGTACTCTTACTAACGCCAAAACTCTAGAGCTTCTTAGAAGGAATTAATGTATATATGCATTATATTAGTCCATTAAAAAAAATCATAATTAAACCATAATTTTTTCTCATTTGGCAGCATTTGAAATCCTTTTTGATTCGAAGAACTTTGGGGGCAGCCTGCTGTTTTTTTTTCTCTTTTTCTAAAATTGGAAGCACTGCATGTGCATAATGCAATAACTAAAAGCAAATTACTTCTCAAGGTAAATTATTTCCCGCACATATGTTTGTTTCATCAGAAATCTTCATACATTGAAAAAATAATTAAAGAAACTACATAAAGAAACTACATTTATTAAATAAAGAAGAAAAAAATTCTCGATTTAGTATGACCTTGAAAGACTTCTGAAAACTTTCACCGGATATTGTGAACTGGATCCTGAAAACAAAAAAAATTGTAATGAAATCCACAGTGCAATTATTCTTTGCTTATTCTTCCCTTTTGAGTTATTTTCTTCCATATTAAAGAATGTTAGCTTTTTTAGATCCCATTCAACAATAAAACCAACTCATTTCTGAAGAATTTCGGAACTATTCATTTCTTGTTCTGGTCTCATGATTATTTTTCTTCACTTAAATATGCAATTTATGAAAAGAATAATAGATATACACACTTTCCCCCTGCGTTATTGAGAGAGCTGAAACCGCAGTTTTTGAAAACCAGTTCTTAACAGGAAAAATAAATCAAGCCAAGCTCATGTAAAGGGTTTTCCAATAGGGATGATACAATTTTAAATGGTTAGAATGGCAACACTGCGTATTCTTTTTTTGGCATTTCTTGTGTCATTTGTGTTTAGTATGCTATGCCATTTAATCATGGAAAGATACTCGCTTGAACAACGTTTAAGAATTATTTTTTTTTTATCAAAATCAGCATTCATATGTGAGTACTGAGAGAAATTTAAGAAAAATTCATGGACGACATTATTCAGTTAATCGACTTGTTTCCTTGTGATTTCTTTCTCTGGGGATATGTCAAGTCACAAGTTTATGCTGGTAATCCAGTAACAATAAAATTTTAAAAATACTACACATACGGACCGGGTATTTGAATGATTATTTTTGTTTCCTGTAATTTTGTAACCAAAACTAGATGGAGCTAGGTGTCAAGAACTTTGGTAAGAGATTAAGAAGACCGCAACAGCCATGGCGACTGTAGCAAGGATTTGGCAATGTGATTTTTCAACAGGACGGATCGCCCCCACGTTAGTCAACGTTTGTGCAGTATTGCATCAATCAACATCTCACAAGCAGATGAACAGGTCGCGGTGGTCCAATTTAGTGCCTCTTTGATATCCCAATTTAAACCCTTGGCTTTTTTCATGTGGTGTTACTTCAAAAATATTGTACACAGGACTTCATGTCCTGATGTACACACTGCAAAAAAAAAGTCTGTTAAACTGACTTCTGTCAGTCAGGACGATAGTTTATTTCCGTATATTTTACAGAAGTCTTTGTTTTTTCCCGTATAGGGAAGATTTCTGTAAAATAAACTGAGAATCTGTAAAATTTACGGAAGACTTCTGTAAAAGAAAAACGGAAATAAACTGGCGTCCTAGCTGACAGTTTTTTTTTTCTGTAAATTTGACAGACTTTTTTTTTGCAGTGCAATAACTCAAGCAGCGAATCACGGCTGCTATTATTCATTGCATAACTCTACAGATGCTTTCAAATACTTGGAATGAAATCGAATATCGTTTAAAAGTTGTGCGATCCTCCAAAGGATCTGATACTGAAAGCTATTAATTTTGTAGTGGATGCAATTAGTTACTAATTACATTTTAATGCTACTGTGTTCAAAATTTCTTTTATTTAATTTTATAAAATGGTGTCCAACAATTTTCGGAGCCCTGTATAGTTGTCTACAAGAAACCTTCTTGGTTTAAAATATTAAATATAATGAAACTATTTCTTTTTTCACTTCTGTAAATTGGGCAATGTTTGTACACTGCCAAAAAAAAAGTCTGTTAAACTGACAGAAATAAAACTGCCAGCCAGGACGCCTGTTTATTTCCGTATATTTTACAGAAGTCTTCCGTATATTTCCCATCTACGGAAAATTTCTGTAAAATAAACTGTGAATCTGTAAAATTTACGGAACACGTCAGTAAAAGAAAAACGGAAATAAACTGGCGTCCTAGCTGACAGTTTTTTTTTTGCGTAAATTTGACAGACTTTTTTTGCGGTGTATAAATTTCCAGCGTCGAACTTTCAAAGATTTCACTATATTAATTTCTCATCTGCAATGCCTAAAATAGTGGATACTTAGAAAAATGTCTGTATTTTTTCAAAAATCGAGGAATACAAATCTGCCCCGGTTACTTATTCGTGTCATTTCATAATGTATAGTCTCCTTGAAATCACTTTCACTACCACATGACAGGCGCTCTGTCTTTCTGGAGAGGTAAAAGTTGACAGCATTCTCTTACGAAATCTTTAAAATTAAGCTAATCGCACCAATTCATCTTCCCTCTCCTATCTTTCACACGACTGTGAATTTACGGCATCATGTTCTAAAAAGAATTAGAAAGAAGCTTCCAGAAAGTCGAGCCATCTTTCATATTTTATTAGCTAGATAACTTACGGAATAAAACAAAAAGCACGAATTTTTCCTGGAACTGAAAAACTTTCCACTCTTCTCAGAACAATAACTTTAACATTGTAGAGGAAAATCTGATGCTTGCGGGGTATCAGAATTGCTAATTTTCGTATTCCGCATTCGCCTTGGTTAGGAACAATGGAAGTGCTAGCAAAAAAATATCCTGCTGCAGTTGTCACTTTCTTCTTCTTCTTCCCACTGTTGCCACTCACGCACTAATTCTCAAACTATTATGAAACCGATCTTTCTTTTCTTTTTTTCTATCTCTCTGCCTCTTCATCTATATTATTTCTGAAGGAAGAGATGAAACCGCGCGATTGTGTGATTATTCTTGGGTTTTTGTGACATTTGGGGTTATTTTGGTGGCAATGTCACTGTTTTAGATTTATATCTTGATTCTTTTGTAGCGGACTCGCCGATAATGGCAGATTTCATTTATTATTGGGTACCAGAGCTCGCCTTAATTGTACGTTTGCAAAAAGTGCGTTTGCTTGAAGAACAAAGCAAGAAACGTATATATATCGTGGAGGAACAAATGTAGAGTTTGGGGATTCTAGAATCAATTGCAAAAAATGAATATGCGTTTAAAATGAGTAACATTAACTGCATTTAGGTCTGATAAATTCGTGACAACCAGTAAAACTATCTTCTTATCCAATGGCTCGAAAGCCTTGGGTGGGCCCTAGCTTTCTCTAGAAGTTCTTTCCAGGCAATCCTACTCTTGGCAAGTACTTTCCAGTTTTTAACCTTAAGAATTTTTAGGACTTTTTCAACACAATCAATCCAATTTACCGGGGTCTACCCCGAGGTCTATTTCCCATGGTCTTTGCCAGAAATTCTTTTTGCAGCAGCAATCTTCTCGCATTCTAGCCAGATGACCAGCCCATTTAAGTCTCTGTAATTTGATCAATGTCGGGTTGTTTATCAATCTTGTAGAGTTCTAAATTAGATCTCCTCCATGATCCATTCAATTGGACCCCACCGAGGATGCAACACAAGATCTTTTTTCCTCAAAAATCCCCTGAGCTTTCTCATCATTCCGTTAATAGAAGCAGTTCAACATTTCACCACACAATGGACCTAAATTAGCTGTAGCCTTCCAATTGAGAAACGTTGAACCTTGATTGTGTTCCTTGATCAATATAAGCACCAAATTATGGTTCCATGTTTCTCTATAGAAAGGTTGCAGTTAATTTACACTATTTTATGGTGAAATGTTAACTACTTTTATTAACAGCGCACTTAAAGTCATCGTCTATGATGCGTAAGTCAAGACAGATCTTGTAAGACGTTTGAAAAGCAGCAACTTAGAACTTAATTTGAGAAAGCTGGATTTTAAATAACCCCTCAAGGCATAAAAAATTCTATTTGCAGCAATGATTCAATAGTATATTTCTGAGGCCAACCCTTTTTCATTATTTATGTCCGCCCCTAAATAGGTAAAACTCAAATTTTTCAAATTTATAATTGCCAATTTCTCAGTATATTTCTGAGGCCAACCCTTTTTCATTATTTATGTCCGCTCCTAAATAGGTAAAACTCAACTTTTTCAAATTTATAATTGGCAATTTCTCAGCACATTTCTGAGGCCAACCCTTTTTCATTACTTATGTCCGCTTCTAAATAGGTAGAACTCTTAACTTTTTCAAATTTATAATTGCCAATTTCTCAGTGATTAAGTTGTAAGTCAAACTTTAAACAAAGTAAGTATTAAAATTATCTAATTATGTAAAATTTGACTTGCAGAAAGCTCTCAGTATTAAGTTGGTTATTCTTGGTTCAGCTCCTTAAAATGATTTTTTTTTTTTTTTACCCGCGATAATTTAATTTAAAAATAACAATAATTCCACACTGCTGAAAAAGTTTAAGTAAGAATGTGAACTTGAAATACAGTGTAATTCTGTTCGTCTTGAAGCCAGGGAATAAATTATGGGAGGACGACGTTTGGTCCTGCCTCTCTTGTAGCAATGAATGTAGTAATTCTAAAGAAGGTATGCATTGTGGAATGGCGTCGCCACGAAATAATATAATCGGGAAAAATTTGTATTTTTCCAGTTTCAAAAATACACATTTTTCTAAATATCCTTAGTTCAATGATCTAAATCCCTAGTGCAATCATCCAAAGTGCAATGAAAAAATATTTAAATGAGCAATTTTACGCAGAAATTGAAATATAACATTGCTCAGAGCTTCTTCAATTAAAATTTAACTAAACAGTTGTAAGTAGTTCATGTTCAAAATGAATTATGAACGGCAAATATATTATTATTTACAATCATACCAAGCATCTATGAGAAATCACAGGTTGTGAGCATGATAATGCACATTATAAGTGTTCTTTTACAGTCGTGCTACACTCTAAAAACGATTTACTTAAAAGTAAGCAATTTGTACTCATTTCTGAGTACTTTGTCACCTTGTAATATATCCGAATTCTTTACCCTTAAATTTAAGAAGCACGTGTACTCATTTTTTTGAATTGGAATTTATTTTTATGCAAGCCAATGTACTCATTTATGATGCAAATGTACATAAAAGGGCGAGTACATTAAAATACTCATTTTTAAGTACTTTATTTTTAACAGTGTAGTTAACAACTAGTACTTATTCAGATATTAACTTTGATAACATTTCGTAATCCATGCACCAACTTGAAGAATGGTAACTTTTGGTGATAAAATCCTTTCATCAGAACTCGGGTGGTTAAAAGCTTTTATAAACGTGACTGTTTCTCTCCTGGAAATTTTTGTTTTTAATTTTATCTGAATGCTTCTTTTGTTTCAGCCAACAGAATTCGCCAATAAAACTTCCGAAAACCATGCATTGTACGTCACTGTACTTCCCCGCTTTCAAATGTGAACTCCCTGCGTGAATAGCAAATAAATTAACTCGAATAACAAATATAAAACATTTTTATTAGATATATTACTAAACTAGACGTACATAGCCCGTTGTGGAGGCAATTACAAAGGGCGATAGAAAAACATTTGACGAAAGCATGTCTATACTCAATATATTTCATCTTCGTCCATCTAAAATAAATAACTTCATATTCAATTTTTATTCTATATATACCCAAATCGAATTTCATGCTCTTCTGGAAACGAGTGGAAACTTCTCGCATTCGAACGATTTCGTTTTATGTAGCTCCCTCTTATATCAATGATTCAACAAGACGATTATTTTAATGGGGGAGGAAATTAAACAATGTTATCTGGAAAATCTACTTTAAACGAACTGACTTCCCTTCAAAGCCTCATGACGGTGACTTCAAATATGATGTCATTCTCCTTTGAAACGGTTCATTTTGTCACGCAAATGACTCACTTTTATTTATTCTCGGTCGTAAAATTGAGCTGAAAATAGCAAAATATTGTTTTAAAATACCGGAGCAGGTGAATTTTCAGATTTTTAAAGTACCATACATTGTTATCTATATTTTTATACATAATTATGAAAAATTTCAAGCGGATTATTAAAACGGTGTAGATGTTATTGCCTTTTTTGTGCTTAACTTTTTAATCTTTTTTGAGTTATGGTGGTAAAAGTTTTATATCCTGGATGAGTTGCCTGGAATTGTTAGAGAACAAGTCAGGGATCAGCGTAACTATATAGTAGGATATAGTTCAGTAGTACATATACATCAAGATAACTCTTAAACTGAAAAATATTAACTCTGATATTTCTGTCCTATATATAATACTTTTTTTATTCTAAAATGACTTCAGTTCTTTCGTGTATCCTGACTTTTATCACATTCCCAATCGATGAAGTAAAAACGGATTCTAAAATGGGAGAAGACAATGGGAAAAGTTGACTATAATGCAGACTGAAAGAAAAGAACTTCGTCTGCACGATATAGCTCAAGAGAAAAACTGTTTTTAATAATAAGTCGACCTGTGTATTTAAGGCAATGTATACCTAATTACACACATGTCAAAGTTAGAACACTTTCTGTGGAGTACGATAACATTGATACACATGTGTTTCTGTGTTTTTGCCGACGACAAATGTCCATGCACGTGTTCATTGAGAGATGATATTAGATACTTGATTGTCAATAGCTCATTACAATCATAGGTTTGGTTTGATTCGAATTGTAAGTATATAAATGTGTCATTCGAAACTAGTTGTTCACTCTTCTGTGAAACGCTGTTTCTAAGTCTGTTTCGTGATTAGCAGTTGTATTTTAAGGTAATATATTGTAGTGTAATCAATCAGTTTAAAATGCAGGAATATTGCAACAATTTATCATTTTACTTCCTTAAAGAAAACTTTAATAATGAGCTTTCAAATTTCTAAAATGAAGCTTTTTGATTTTCTTGAAAATATAATTCTGATTAACCGCAAGCATTGTCTTTCACACGCTCCTCCCTCCCCCCCCCACCCCCCAAAAAAAATCGCTAACTGTAACGTTGTTTGATGTGCATACTATGTTGTCTGGATCACTATATCATTTTATGTTAGCCGATTTTTCAGGTTAAGCATTTTCGTGTGTTAAACGTATTTTTCTGTAAGTGTTAAAAAATGCATTGGGAAAAAATCTTTTAAAAAAGCTCTTTCTGTTGTTTATTCCTTCAAACGGTTGGACATTTTATTTTTGCAGATACAGATGTACTTTTCTCCGTCGTTCTCGAAGGCACGGTACTTAAAAAAACGTAAATGATGGGAATGTCGATAAAAATGTAATATCATGTAAACTAAGACATTCAAACCGTTTTTGATGAGTTACGGGCGAATACAATCATAAATATGAGGGTAATAGTGCAACTGATCTTTCTGTCCAATCTTAAGCTACTGCTTTAGTAGCCTTAAAAGAACCGAGTCGTTATCTGTAAAATTATGACTTAACTTCAAATACAATAATATATTTTAATCCTCGCGTCAATCACCGGGTACCTTTTGGGAGTGGGGTCATGGTAATTTAATCATTTCTAATCAAGCCCAGGTACAATCGCTTTTACTCGTTATTTACACGAATTTGAACAAAACATGTCATTTTAGCCGCGTTTGGGAAAAATTATTCTTGAGTTTCTATGCGTTATGCCTTCCGGTATCATTATTCAAAATCCAGGTACTAAGGCACCCATTATTGTCCCTCTTGTACATGCAGATTGCAAATGATTATTATAGCAATTATAATAAAACATAATAATAATTATTATGAATTACATATTTTACTTTTAACTATTTATTATTAATATTATTTATTGTTAGAATCGTGCAGTAAGTTATTACTTGAGTATAAAATCGGTAACAGGTAAGGAAACAAACTGACAGTGTAGATATTCGATGTGGGTACCGTGGTACCAGCTGTTTAAAAAATACAAATTTGGTTGGTTATTGACGCGAGGGTTAATGAGATTGTATTACAAACGCGGCCTAAACAAAGATACTGCAGTGTTGATGACATTCTGATAAAAGAATGTTAGTGCTATTAAAGTTTCTTATATGTGAAATGGAATTGAACGATTGTACGATCATTCTGTTTTCGAATTAAAAGTTAAACTAAATTGTATTGTTAAATATAATATCACACTTTTTCACCGAAAAAATATTATTAAGCATATTTTCTTCAAATGTTTTGTCTTTCATAATTTTAGATGAACAGTTAGAAAATAAGACCATTTCAGTTATAAGCGGCTCTCAGTTATACGCTATTTTAAATCGGTCCATTAAAACTCGTATAAGGGAAAGATCACCGTATTTAGATAATAAATGCATTTTTCACTATTAAAACATATAGGTGTACTGCAGATAAAACAGAAGGTCAGTAACGAAATTTTATGCGTCTCAACCTCAACCGCTCAGACATTCAAGTTCAGCCCTCGTTATGACTTCTGTATGAAAATTTCAGTCAGAACAGTGATTGCCGTAACACTTGGTCCAAATTGCATTAATCAATCTGTCTAAGACCTTGAATATTTGCCAGCTATAATTTGTCCTCAATTTTAAAGATTTTCCTTTTTCAAGAACATTTTCGAAATTCAATTGTAAAAATTTTTCCTTTTTATTTAAAATTGCAATTCAATTTGCTGCGGTTTCGATACACTATAGAAATCATTTATGTTTGTAACCTGATTAAATTTTGGGAGCAATTCGTTTTAAATAGTCAATGATTTCATAAAAACAATTATCAAAGTGAAATGTAAAAGTGTTTCAAGGTCTTCCTTTTGTTACTGATATTGGCGGTTATAAGACAACCTTTAAGGTAAAAAATAAAACATAACAATAGACCTTTTCTTCATTCAATTTCGGCTGTCTCAGCATCAGAGTGCTAAACATGGCGAGCAAATCTTGTCTTATGCATCGTTCATGAGCCACTTTTCAATTCTGTGTTATATTATTTCATACAGTTTTTTTGAGCGCGATTTAATCCCTCTATATATGCACTTTTGATAAGAATACTTCTGCATAGTAACAAAAAAATTTTTCGAGTTGCCGAGGTGTAGTCGGGGTTCTTACACTTCAGATTTCTTAGGCATTTTCACGGAATCAGAAAAAGATTCAAGATTTCGAGTCAGTGCTTTCATGCAGATCATGCAATACTGTCCAGAATGGAAAATAAATTACCTCTAATGTCACTATTTTCTTCAATCTTATGTCACGAAGTCTAGCTATGTAACGATGTGCATGTTCTACACGATGCATGGGATATTTTCTTTCTTTTTTTCTCTCAGTTTAAGCAAAGGGTAAAATCGTGCCACATGAACATTGTAAAATGTGTCACGAGTGTGACTCCAAACAATGGTTTTAAGCGCCTACGTAAACACAAAATTAAATGGGGAGTAGCTGAATGATAACTGTAAACATCCGCATTAAAAATGTCGAGACGCCCGTGCACGTAAAGTAATATTTATTCCATTTTTAGGCACAAAAGATTTTTTTTTCGAATTTTATTCTTCCCGAAGAGTTAAGAGTAACGAAAAAAGTTATATCTCACGTTGAAATCATCACAAACTTTCTGCATAAACGTATACATAACGTGTGTTCAGTATGTTATGTCCATACATAACTGGATTTAAGATATCTTTTCTATTGTTCAACGGTTTTTTAATCTTATGGTTTCTCAAGCTTCGTTAAATATTAACAGACAAAATACTCCTTTAGTTTCAGAGTTAAAATTAAAGTCAGAGAATCATAATAGAAATAAGTGTAAAAGTGGTGTAAGTCAAAAGGCTTAAAACTTCAGTTAATTATTTGTCTGTCCGTACATTTGTTTACTAGCTGAAATAAAAATCACTGTAGTTTATAGTTAAGTTCTTAAGAACCTAATTTCTGATTTCTAGTTTTTATAAAATTTATTTAAACTGATTTCTAGTTTTCATAAAATTTCTTTTAAGAATCGAATTTCTGATTTCTAGTGTTCATAAAATTTCTTAAGAATCTAATTTCTGATTTCTAATTTTCCTAAAAATTTCTTAAGAATCTATTTTCTTAATTCTAGTTTTCATAAACTTTCTTAAGAATCTAATTTCTCATTTCTAGTTTTCATAAAAATTTATTTTATAGAGGCACACGACACTGTATGCACAGTATCCGAATCAGGCGCGACGGCAGGATTTTCTGCCCTGCCCCCCCCTAAGGTGAAATAATTCTGTGTTTTCGCTCCACAAAACCTTTCTAAACAGCGTAGGATTAGTCACACTACACAAAATCCTTATACATGATAAAATTACCTCCTAAATTCCGGGGCAATTGCCCCTCTCGGCGAGCTGGGCTGAATGAATTGCTTGTAGTACTTTTTAAAATATCCTAATTGCCTAAATCATTAACTATGTAGCAACTGTATGTAGCGAGACAAAAGATAGGGCTCTGTGTCTCGTTTCTAATTTAAAATATTTCAAATTAGTTATTCTTTCGAAGAGTGAGTTTGACTGAAGAATGCTTTTATTAAATGCAGAGTCGTAGTTTGGAGCTGGACAGAAGAGCGGTTGCCAGGGGCGTACTTTTCAGACCCAAAGATGTTTCTCTTCCTAGAAGTCTTGAGGGGGCTCAAAATCCTGATCTTCTGCCAGGGGAGCTCATTTCCCCAGCTACGCCATTGGTTGGATGCACTTTCATAATTTTAAAATTATGATACATCGCCGTAGAAAAAAAAAGAACTCTGTCAAAAATATAAACAATTCAGCCAAAGAGTTAATAAACTTTCCTATTGTTTTCCTATTGTTGGGAATGAAAGTGTACAGTACGTAATAACACGTCACTTGCAGCTCAAACATCATCGCAACAACGATTATGTCTTCGTCTTCCAGTCACTTAATCACTAGAATAGCCAAATAGAGAAAACGTCTATGCATTTCCGACTCACCAGAAAGGAATTGTCTTCCAGATCACCATAATCGATTAATCGTCCTATGGAGAGACGTGACCGTGCATTTTTTCCGATCGCTTAATTCGTGAATGCCGGATTGGCAACAACAAGAAACGGAAACAAACGTATAGTGAACTCGTGGTGAAGTAAAAGGACGGTTTTCTTTTCTTGGGCATCTGGTGGGCCGTATTTGCATTGAGTGAATGGCAGCAGTGACCACTTCCGGGGTCAGTAGATAGGGCGAAGACGTCACCGATACATCGTCTGCTTTTTTTGGGAAGAATTATCGTTACACATGCTTATTATTTTTAAATGTTGTAAGTCGAACCCATGCCTGAATTCAATTGAATGCATCCATTTTTATATGTTAGACTATCTGAGTGCCCGTTCTGTGCACGGGGAGTATAGTATTCTTTCTTTTAAAAAAACATTCATGAAGCACAAGAATGTTTATTGGTATCGAAAAGAATCAAAAGCTACATGAAATAATATTTTATGAATAACATTCTATGACTTCAAGTATAATATTCTATTCATAGGTGTAAACTGGCATGTAACATGGGGGGGGGGAGGCAACATGTAACATTGAGGGGGCTAAAATATTTCCAATTGTAGAAAATAATCATTTTCAAACAAGTTACATCTAAATTTTCTTGATTTTTAGAAAGGGGGTGGGGGAATTACCCCTTCTTGCCCTTAGTAAGCTACGCCTATGATTCTATGGGTTAAATTATCAAAGTTTGCAATTTTTTGCATATAAATCCGTTAATTAGAGCTCTAATTGTGTATGTTTAAAATTTTCATCGAATAACGTTAGGTTTTGGTGACTTCTCGTGAAATGTTGGAGATGTATGCGAAAAATTGGCAAACATCACATGAAACACGCACACAAAAAAAAAAAAAAAAAAAATTTCTAATTGACTGTTGAAAAATTAGCTTCGATCAGGATTTGCCAAAATCTGTCCTAGTAAACCACGGTACTACATTTGGTAGCTCTAAGATCATCCGTCTAAGCAGCGACACACACATATTTTTAATCTTGTTTAATTTATTTAGGTGTATAATAGACAACCTCACAAAATAATTTTTTTTAATTCTCCAACGGATTTTGCTTATCTTTATCTGGCACTTTGCCTCTCAGATGCTAAGAATACATATTTTTAAAGCTCTCAGTCTTTTAATTTTTTCTCCTAATATATGCGATACTATAGAGGATGTCTCAAAAAGATGAAAACAGTCTTTAATTCTTAATCTTTTAGCGACAAGTGATCAATGCAATTTGAAGAAAAAAATAATAATAATAATAAGGTAGGGAAAATGTCTACTTTAAGAAAAATTTTCTCCCGCTAATTTTCAAAAAATTTAAAATTGCTATACAAACCCCGTACAAAAAAATTTCCAGTTAGTAAAATGTGTCCCATACACTAATGAGGTGACGTACAAAATTTGTGAATTATATTTTAAAAAGTGTCTGACATATGAAGATGCATTTTATATATCACCTCATTTACTACACTACACTTCATACCCTAATGAGGTGATGTACAAAGTTTTTGAATTACATTCTAAAAAATATCAGACATATGAAGATGAATTTTGTCAATCACCACATAAGTGTGCACGACAAATGTTATTAATTGGGATTTTTTTGTACGGGGGGTTGTATAAAAATTTAAAAAACGTATCTTTTTTAATATTAACAACAGGATTTTTGTCTTAACGTAGTTTCCTACCTTATTTTGAACAATTTTTCAATTTATTACCCACTTATCTCTAACAAAAAAAAAATTAAAGCTTATAAATTTCAGAATTATATTGTAACATCGATATTCACAATTTTTTTTCTTTATATTTAAAAACTCATTGTCTTCACTTTTCAGATAAATACATATAATTTTTAGAACCACCTTTTTGGGGAACCCTGCATTTTAATCTATTTTTAAATTTGTTTGCAGTATGGTCAACGAACTATTTTCAATAAAAACATTCCGTTGAATTTTTCAGAAAATTACATAAAAAGAAAGCTTAAGAATGATAAAAACACGTTTTCCGAATTCTCAATCAGAAGAGAGCAAAAAAAAAAAAAAAAAAAAAAACACATTTTCTCTCTCAATAATGATAATGGGTCTGTGTTTGGATTCTCGCCTCATTGTACAGTAAATCATGTTTTGATTGAATAATATACTTTCAGTTTCTGGCACATTTGGGAATATTCGTCTGCAGATGGTTCGATTCCATTTTTTTAACGATAAATACTTATTCGAAGGGTTTTTTGTTCTGACTGGCTAGACGAATTGCAATCTAAGCCACACGTTTCTTATTTCGGAGAAAAATTCGTTGTTATTGCAGAGTTTTTTAGAGATATCTCCGAAGCGATTTCGAGTTTGACGCTGGGAGGGAAATGGCATTGACTACGATTTGATGGTAGTTTTACATTGGGCAAACTAATTTTCGTACGCGTTTCCGTCGTAATATTTCACTAGTTCGTTGAAATGTTTTTTTTTTTTTTTATCCCTCTTCTTGGATTTTATATCATTTTTTTTCTTCATTTATTTTGCTGGCAACATTTCACTAGAGCGATTATTTTTCCTTTGCTATTTCTACCACGGAGATATATTACAGGAGTGAGTATTTTCCACCAGTGCTCGCTGGTATTTATGATACCCAAACTAAGTTTCAAATTCGTGAGCATTGGAAATGAGTAAAGTGCAGCGATCCCAGCCGTTAAAGATTAAAACATTTCCCGACGCTAACTGCTAACTAGTTTCACATATTTTTAATTTCCCAAACTAGCATGTGAACGAAATTATGAACGCGAACACTAAACTTTAATTATTTTTTAGTTACAAATGAAAAAAAAAGAACGGGGGGATGTTCTATCTTGAAATGATTAAAATACTGAGTTTATATTTGTTAACGAGTGCGTATTTCGTGGCGACAAAAAAGAACTTTTCGTCTGCTATGGTGTATATTTACATCAGAAAATGGCTTTGAGTTCTTTACTAAGTTTTTTATGTAACATGAATTTAATATTTTAATGAGTTTAAATTTAGCCGGAATTTAAAGCCGTGTTAAAATTTATCGCCGCATGAAATAAACGTAAATACTGTTTGTTTGCGTGTGATTGTCATAACTAAGCACTTGTTAAATATAGTCTTCTCTTCGATGGCTACACCAACAGTTACCGAGTGAGGTGTTGCGCCATCTCTACGCAACAACAGCGTTATCCCACTTTCTAAGAGATGTGCATTTTTCATAATTAATGAAAATGGCGATCGCTCACTTTCGAATTTTAATTATTGTAATTTTCAATACGGGAATTTCAATTCATAATGCTTTACTTAACTGAAAATATAAAGCTTTCAACTAAATTTTTTACCTTATCTGTTTGAATTTAGTTACCCGCAATGAAATAAGTAAATAATATTATTATCTTTTTTAAATAAAAAATATAAAGTTTTTAACAGTTATCAGTTTTAATTCAGCTGTTCCAAATTAAATGAATAAAAAATATATTATTTATTTTCTTTTAACAATATTTTGAAAACATCTTCATTTTGTATTTTATCATTATCTGTTTATTTTCCTCCTCTTTTTAATGTTTGTTTGATACGTGTGGGCGGCTCTCTTCTCATCAAAGGTGAATTTGTTTTCCTAAAAACGTTAGTGTAAAGCAAGACCTCTCTTGCTTTACACTAATTTGTTTACGCAAACGGATTACATTCATTATGAATATTATTTTAATTTTCATTCGCAAACATTTGCGTATAAATACTTCTTTATTCTTCAGCACAACTGCAATACGTTGAACCTTGTTGGATTCAGATCTATTATTTCTCAAAACAAATATTGATTTTTTTTGTTGTTTGCCTTTCACATGACTGAACCCGCGTTCTCTTTCTTCCTTTGTTTTCTTTTGTTTACCCTTCTCTTTTGAGTTCGAGTTGTGCTGAGCTGTAGTAGTTGATTGACCTTTTATTAGATATTTTAATGAGGTAGCATTTAAGATCCCCCAGTATGATACAGTCTCGTCTTTTAAGTGAAGATGGAATTATAAATAATGTATCTGAGTGCTTTTTGCGTGAAGCGAAGACATCCGTTGCCTTCACAGAGCGGGGAAGATGGTAGAAGTTGTGGTGCGTAATTGGTGTTAATAGCATTCGCTGCCATTTCGTGATCCATGGGAAAGTGATTGTTTAATTCTTGCCATCTGAGCATGGTGTTTAATCCGCTCGCATGATTGGTTTCACTTTTTAATGAAACGAATTGAACCCTGCCTTGTTTTCTTTTTCCTTGCTCTTAATGTTGTGCCACTAAAAATAACATCAAAGAGTTGCTCTGTTTGAGGTTTGAAATATGGATATCAGTGTTAAGACTCATAAAATATAGAGGAGAGGAGAGTAGAGTACCCCATTGCCATTTACATTTCTAACAGTAACTTTATAGATTTTTGAATAAAATTCCCCAAAACAGCATGAGTACATACTATAAACTAATTGTAATGAAATGTCAATCGCAAAGAAAAACACTATTTAATTTGTTGTTATAGAAAAAATTATTTAAAAAAAAAAAGTTACGAATGGAGGTTAATATGAAATAGCCGGATAATATGGAATAGGTTGTTTAAACCATTGAAAATCAATTAATATGCTTCATAAAGCATAGTTATTTGTTAATATAAAACTATATTTTTATGGTTTTATAGTTTAAGCCATTATGTGCAAGTCATTTCTGCTTCGAGTCGATTTAGAAAAGTCGCAGATATAATCTTCTTTCTTTGCCCCGGTACTGTCATGGTGAGCCCACAGAGAACAGCTGGAGCATTGAATCCAAACTTCTCCTCGTTGATCTTCGGAGAATTTTCCGTGGCAGAAGATGCATTCGGCGTTTTGTTTTCCGGTTCTTTAGTGCATGGCATGAAATCCATTTCAATATTACAAAGTATTCCACAATATTTAGAAATATAAGGTGTTTCGCATGTGCATAAGATCAGAACTGCTTGAATTTCCATGCTTTCATGACGTATGTAAATGGTGTGTGCCTCACACTTTCTCCAATTGTCTAGAATTGCGGCATAATTACTGCGTTTATAAACGGTCAGGATTCGACGAATACTACGAAATAGTCAAGAAAAGACTTCTGTTAGACGAGTATAAGCCGGTTTTTTTCTGATATGATGGAGCAATTCGCCGATGTATACCGCAAAATCAGCCACTATGAGCTAAATTTTATGGACGGATTCCGAGAATATGCCTCCCTTTTCTGTATAAAGACTGCGATGCGATGAATGCTCCACTCAAATTTTGTAACTACGCCTGCCTTTGCTGTTATAGCGACGAGTATTCGACGAATATCGATGATTTTCTCCTGGGAGGTCACCCTTTTTCATTCTTCCGACTTAGTAAAGCGAGATTGTCGGTCACCCTCGCGGCTAATATGCCTTCTAGAAATTCAGCGCTCGACGGGCAAACAGGTGGACATATCCAATGTTTCTGAACGTCGATGGTTACGTCGAAACTACGTCGACGTTAGTTTGATGTATCATGGCAGGCTGGGACCCGACAGGCCATCTCGGAAAATGAACCTTTAAAACTATAGGCAGAGCACTGTCATCTAAAAAATAACCACAGTGCAACAAACTACAATTCTCTTAGTGTACATTATGCGTAACATCAATGTTCAAGTCTCGTGTTTAATAGTGAGTTAAAATGTTTGAAAACTTATCTACAAAAA
Organism: Cheiracanthium punctorium; assembly: GCA_038373885.1. Classification (NCBI taxonomy): domain Eukaryota; kingdom Metazoa; phylum Arthropoda; class Arachnida; order Araneae; family Cheiracanthiidae; genus Cheiracanthium; species Cheiracanthium punctorium. Next base: position 485,457 of record JAWZYV010013842.1, on the reverse strand, counting down.
CTCTTGAAAATCGCAAAACACTGTTCTGTAGCGAGTGGTACGGCAATAACAAGCGGTCAACTCTTAGTGCATTGTAACACGGCACAAAAACAATAATGTCGGAAATAAGACTCCGTTAAGGAAAAAGTCTTCTCGTACATTTTTCAAAGTTACACTTTTTAAATTTGTATTCGACCCCCGTACGAAAAAATTTCCAATTGCTAAAATATGACCATTGACGCCTGAACCGAGGGGGGGGGCAGAGGGGGCACTTGACCCCCAGATTTTGTAGTGAGGGGTCAAAGAATGCATTTTGCCCCCTCCCCTTTCCGAAACCCAGAATTCATCGAAAAATTTGTTGATACACTATCAACCATATTTGTGTATATCGTGTAAAAAGTGTTTTTGAAGATCAGGGAAGCCTATAAATACAGACAAAACCACAAAATAGCCAAGCCTATAGAGTGGGTAGGTACACTTCAAGTGTCTCCAGAACCTATATATGCAACCTCTTCCCTTATCTATAATACCATAGAATACGATAAATAGTAAGTTCAAAGATTGATTTGGGCAGTGATTTAAACCCCATTTATCAAAACATAGGGATCACAGTGATAATAGTGTGCATTGAAGGAAATGTCTCCAGAATCCATGGGCACCCTCTGTCATAATCAACCGCAGTATTGGGAAATTGGGATGGCAATGATAATCGTTGAAGGGGAGAAGGTGCACATAAATCCGGTAACACTCAAGGCCCCATTTACTCCAATATAAGGATTGCGACGATAGTAGTATGTTTGAAGATCAGTATGATCAAACCTGATCTATTGCTCTTTTGGGATTGCAATAATATTTCAATCGTGTGTTGATGGTTGACTGCGGAGTCCGGCCAACGCTCAAAGGTCAGAACAATAACTGTGACCGCTGAAGGACAGGGCTCTTTATAAACTTATCAAACAATATATCAGCTTGCCCCCCCCCAGCAAAAAATGCGATCCGGCGCCTCTGAATGTGACCCATACATTAGTGAGGTTATTTACAAAATCTGAGAATTATATTTTAAAAAGTGTCAGAGATATGAAGACAAAAATATGCTGACTTAAATCACTTTTCAATGGCTCTCAGGAGGGAAAAAAATCACGTCGGATGATCGTAATTAAGGGATCGTACTTAAATTACGATAGAAAATATAATTTTTTTACACTCTAGCAATAAGCGTTTAGATTCGAAATCATGCATAGCCTCCGATCGTCTTTGTTTAAAGATATCTCTGAGACTCTTCGTGATTTAAGGTTTGCTTAAGTACTTCTCTCAGACACATTACATTTTACGAAATTCACGTTTTTCCTTCTTATTTTATTTACTTTACAGAATGCCATTTGATAACGTCTTTGTTTCAAGTACACTGTTTAACAAAAAAGTGTGTGTTGTTTTCTTTTTTATTTTGGTCTTGCTTACGATAATATTGCAGGGTAGTTTTCAATACTTGCAAATACTTAACTTCTTTAAACTCGACAGTTTATTCAGTTATTTATTTATTGTGCAACGTATCTATGCACTTCTTTTGTTTCATACTCAGCTTTGCAAAACACATTGTTTCCTTCCAACCATGCAAACAATAAATGTCAAGTTAGCCAGATAAATGAGAGTAGAGACATCTGTGATATGCCTCGTGGTGCATTAGGCTTAGCTTATTTTAATCATTCCTAAGTTATTAATCACACCAGTCAAAACTTGACGGATTTAAAAAGCAAATAATAATCGAAAGTACATCATGTGAAACGATTTAAGAAGATACTTAAAACCAGCTAAATACTTCGCACGGGAATAAGGCTTCTTTTCCACAACTAATACAAATGCACAAAAAATGTACAATCCTTTGTATATATAGCTCATTTTATTACGTATTTGAGTAGAATTCAAGACGATTGGTCTAATCGGGTCTCAGATGCTTTTTTTCCGGAATTGGAAATTTTTAAAAAATCTCTAAAAAGTCAAAAGTAATAAAATTTTTATATTCTCAAAGCTTCTCAATATTTTTCCCCTTCCGAATGGATAAGACACTAAACATGGTAGACGACTGAAGTGTGAAGGTTGTTTAGCGTTCGGGCCTATCGCGCCTAAAATTGTGTCGAAAGGAACATTTTAAAGACACAGAACCGCTAAAAAAGTTTTCAGCCTCACCTTACAGCACAGTGGTTATGTCACTGAAAATGGTAGATGGCCGAAGTGTGAAGGTCCTGGGTTCGGGTCCCATCAAGCGGCTGTCGATCTAACGGTCTGGAGTTTTGGTCGGTTTACTTCAGACGCAATGTAAATATGCATTAGAACCCCATAAAAAGCACCCTCCACTCGAAGACAGATGACCCTAGTGCAGGCTTTTCATAACACAAAATACTCAATACTTTTCCTATTTGCTACCTAAAAGGAGTCTAGCAAATCAGTCTAACGGCGCTATTGGCGAATTTCTGAAAAACTTTGGAAGCCGAACGATTTTTCCGAGTTTAAATGTAGTTCGGATTTCGATTTTGTGTGCTTATTTTTTTATTTTATTTTATTTATTTATTTTTTTTTTTTTTTTGCTACATATTCGTGCAATTTTTCAATCCGGTTGGTCTAAGTATGTCGAAGATTCTCTCAAAGTTGAAAATTGAGAAAGAAAGAAAATATTGAAAACCAATGAACTGATAGAATTTCTGATTTCTAGAGTGCAGTTTAGATTTTTTTTTCTGCATTTTTCTGCATGTCTGTGGTTGGAGTTTCAAGCCGACTGTTATAACTGTGTCGGACTCTGTTTTTCGAAGTCTAAAATGAAGCGGCTGTGCCGGATTAATTCTTTCTGTAGTAAAATATGTTCGAATAAAATAAAGATTTTTTTCTTCAGATGCATAATTAGCTTACTATCAATTATATTGCTATACAAATTTTACATGTGTTTTGAAAATACATGCTTTTGTTTTATTTTTATTTTTTTAGCAGGGAAAATATTTTTATGTTGTATTTTTATGCATTTAAAATCAATATATCTTGCATTTTGCATCGAAAATCCATTTGCAAAGTATTTCGCCCAACTCTGCCAGGACTGTTGTGTTTGTTCTAAATAAACGTATTATTCCGACGTATAAAACGATATTTCTGACGTTGCAGGTTAAAATGGGTTGGTATATCTTTTTGATTAATAATAAAAATAGTTTATTTTTAAGGGATTTTTCTTTTATAGACTTTTTTCCCGACATTGGTGCGCAATATTTATGATCATAAAAAAGTTTATTAGAAGCATTTGGAAACATAACATTAACAAACCCCAATTGTATACTCACCTTACACCATTACGCTGAAACATAAATAAGAAGAAAAATATTCTAATTTATCTGACATTTTTAATAATAAACTGTTTAGACCTTTTCTAAATTGAAAATAACAACAGGACTTCTTAAATTTTCAGAAATTCAGTATTAGTTTCTTGAAGTTCTTGGCGACACAGCATGAATACAGTAAGCATATAAAAGCTTATCTATTAAGTTTCCATATACATCGTGTAGTGTTCAGTCGCTATGCTCCGTTCGCATAAAAGCAAGGAAAGTGAAGCAGCACTGACTTGGCCAGTGCTTGGGAGGGTGAAAACCTCTCTCTGCTGGACTGCTGTGGGACCGTGTACGCTAATGAGAACTGGTGCACATAAAATCTGTTAGTTTCTTCAATGTCTTCCATGTTTGAACGATATCTCTGGAGGTTCCGGTTTCAGGAGCTAGGTCTCTCATCTGAAATTGGTTCAAAATTAGGAGAGCATTCATTCATAGTAGGCACCGTTGCTCTGTCTACTAGACAATGAAATGACCAGCATCTCCGGCCCTCGTAGCGGTTCAGCCTCCAGGTAGACAGCCGACCCAGGCATTATAAATAAATATTTCTAAATTCAATTAATAATCTTTTTAATGAGTATAAATCTTGCCAGCTAACTTATGAAAAGATACGCTAGAACAGAAATTTCTTTTTTAAAAAACAATTTATGTTTTTGTTGAAAAAGGAGTACCTACCCATTTTACTATTCCATACCCTATTTTCTGCGTCTTGTGAACAGTTATCATTTATCTGGACATAGACAATTTCGAAAATTACTCATATACTGCAATCTATTCTAAATATTGAATATTACGAATGTTAACTATGTTTCTAATCAGCAAATCTACACTAATACATTTTTCCTATTTTAGAAGAAGATGGAAAATTTTGTAATACTTTTCATATTCAAAATGGTCGCTTTTTAGCAGTAATAATAGCTCCAAAGACGCATATCTCTTATCTTCCACAAAGTATCATTCTTTTAATACACGACTTGAAAAAAAAAAATAAAACTATGGTAGCTTTTATGTATGGACTGAAGTACAGTCTGTCGCCTTGCGTTTTAACCCTTTAACGTGCAGTGTTGCCGCTCTGGGAACACCACACTCTGACGTTTTGACTGTCGCCAGTCACGAAGAATAGATTTGATTTCTATAAAAATAGTTGCAAGTGACATAGCTCCACGAGAATCCTTTACTTTTTAGCATGCCATTTCCCGTAAAAAAATGGCCACGATTATTTTTAACAGCACTGACATCTGCTGAAAAATAGAATAATGCGAGAACAGCTGAATAGATTGCCCAATGCTGAAAAAAGGGCAGCCGTTACCATCGCTCGACTTAACTACCAGCAAGATGGCGGACGATCGAAACGCTCATCGCGTGCCACAGATCTAGAGACCCTTTTTTGACTCAGCTGGCTGCGCACAGTCAGCTGTCGTCTAAAAAGGGTCTCTAGATCTGTGGCACGCGATGATCGTTTCGATCTTTCGCCATCTTGCTGGTAGTTAAGTCGAGCGATGTCAACGGCTGCCCTTTTTTCAGCATTGAGAAAGGGTTGCACCTCAAAGGGTTAAACGCTTAAAAAGTTGCAAAGTGATTGGCTTCCCAAAAAGAGCCGAAAAGCTGAGACCCACATTAAACAGCCATATGAGGCTCTCTTCAGTTTAAGTGTGCCTTGTCGTGTTATTTAGTAGGTTCGTCACAGGTGACCAACTTTCCTTTTTGAAACTCACCAGTGAGGTCCCATGGTTGGTGAAAAAAACCGCAACGCTGTTAAACCATTCTGGTTGACTCTCTCCATATCATGTTCTTTTCTTCCTCTTTTTATACGGACTTTGTCCTTGACATCAAAATATAGGAAGATACATCATGGCGTTAAATTATGCGTGTCAAACACTCTCACGGAAGCTCAAAAAAAAAAAAAAAAAAGAACTCATCTCATGCCTTCCGTGACCGGACCCCACTGCCCCTGAGAAGAAGTTCTTTTGGAGTAATTTTCGAACAAAATGAGGTAAAAAGTTTGCTCTATTGTCTCACAAACTGAAGAGGTGGTTGTGTGCTTAAAGACTCATTGTGTGTCTCTACCGGGGGGGAAAGGTCGCCAACTTTATGCAGGAAGCAATAGGCGTGACGCTAAATGTGTGATCAAGTAGCTAAGTCCTATAATGATAAGGTGACGTTGACACGTTATGCTTTCTGTTGCTGTTTTTTTTTTCAGCTGCAGCGGGGATTTCTTACGCGGAAAGGTGCCGTTTTGAACTCTTCCTGCTCTCCTGTAAGGTGGACTAGAATGGGTATCATCTGCACAGTCATTAGAACGGCGCTGAAAAACAAAATTATAGCAATAACAATGTTTCTTGTCACAGATTTTGTCTGTGAGAAGCTCACCTTAATGAATTCGGAAAATGGGTTTTTACAAGCTTTTCCAAAACATTTTACCCGAAGGAAAAGTATCTATTGTTCAGAAAACAATCATACAAAAGCATGAAGCCATTTTATAATAACCCTGTAAGTGGCAGTAATTAATCGTCACTATATCTTCGCTGTAGATCTTATTTTAGCCCTTTTTTTCATTCATTTCAAATTACTAGGACACTCTGGTACTCTTCCTTTTAAATATCTACGGCATACTATAAAGTTATTTTCAATGTCAGTGAAAAACGACTCAGAAAATTCAGCAAAAGACCAAAACAATTAATTGTACGAATCCCAAAAACCAGTGGCTCATACAGATTTTTTAAAAAAGCTTATTTGGGTTAAACTAAATTAAGAAAAAAGCAAAATGTCGAGCTACAGAAATGTACATTTTTTGAGGGGGGGGGGGGGGAGGTGAAGTCCCCTAGCCCTCTCTTGGATCTGCCTCTGATTGAAACCCGCAAATTTAAGAAACTCCTCGAATCCTGCTATGTTTACCTTGACAAACAGGATTTTTACATGGCGAAAAAATTGTGATCGTGTCCGTATAATACGCCAAAAGAGGCTCGTATAATACGGTAAGAAAATGAGACACATACTCACGAATTATGATGCCAAAGATGAGATTAGGGATAGACGCGGGACGAAAAACAAGCCTGTTTCATTGTCGAAAACAGAAGCAAGGCGTTGGCTCGTCTCGCATAAAAACTGAAAATCTCTGTCTCGTCTAGTATTGCACCCATCCCTACATAATATACGGCTCATGTGTTTGTATAATCTAAGTGCCTCGCACAATACGGATTCATATAGCACGGAACGTAGCTATCGTGTTATAGGGGTCTACTGCACTCAGTTATCACGTAAATATCATCTAATTAAAAACAGTTATCACAGTTCTTGCTAATTTTCTCTCTCTTTTGTAGTATGGTGTCTCCATGATATTTACGAATTTCCGATTTGTTCTGCCTCCTGGCTGTTAAAAATAGTTTGAAATTTGTATTCTGCGAGTCAAATATTTTAATTTTGCATTTTGTTGTATCAAAATCGGTCAACTAAATCGCGAGGTACGGAGTTTTAGGTTTCCCTATTGGTTTCTAGAGCAAAGCCGCGTACTCATCGGTAGCTCGATAACACCCTGAACGGTGCTTTAGTTTGATTGCTCTTTGAATCCTTGTTTTAAAGTTCTGTGTGTAAGTTCTTCTTTGTTGTGTCTTGAGGGACTGTTTACGAAATCCTTCGTATATTCCCACTGAATTTTTGCCTGTGGATGTGTTTTAGTCAATACAGCATTTGTGAAAGCTTCTGTACTAAGCGGACTGTTAAAAGCACATTACTGTCTGATTGTGCTTGTGAATTTTGTACAGCTGATTGTTCGAAGTTCTCGAAGCAATAAAGTTCTCTTTCCATCCTGACAAGTGGACTCTTTACTAGAACTTCCTACACCTACTGGACTTCTTTCCTAATAGAAAATAACCTTCGATATAAGATAGCTTTATTTTATTTCTCGCTTTAATACACTATTTTAACTGTGATCGGCAGTCGTCAGTGTAAGTGATATCGAAACAGTTGTAAAAATATCGCAACTGAAAAGAAAAAGATATAACTAGACCTCCTTCAAAAACATCTTTATATTCTCCCTGCTCAATTCTCGCCATCATCCACTGCAGCCAAAATCCGCGTAATGTCTATATGTACTTGTCCTTGTAGGATTCTATTAAATTCCTTCAAGAAAAAGAGTTTTCAGAAAGATAAATCCAGCGCACATCACGATTTTTTTAGAAAGATGCAGAAGCAGATGATTTATTGGCACACTTCAAAGACGCGGGTTTAAACCGAAAGACCTACTAAAAAGAACACTATCTCCAAGTGTCGTGCCTCACACGTTGGGGGAAAAAAACGGGAGAAACAGTCGGCAATTAACTGCGGAAGTATTTATGGAATATCCATCTCTGGAAAGAAAGAGGAGCGCCTTTATCAGCTGTATTTTTTCTCAGAGCTCGTGTGCTGGGAAGACTTTTGACAGCTCTGGTTGTTTTTCTTTCAGATAACAGGTTTTCAAGTACCTTCGGCACAGCCGTCTGTGGGTATGAAGGCTTCTTTTGTTTCACTCACTGTGAGTCGGGTATGTTTGCACTTGAGAAACGGTCTCTCTTCAGTTTTTTTTTTTTTTTTTTTACCGACGGATAATGTAAAGTGAAAGGTCAAGGTTAAGCGTTTAGCAGGTGAAATGTTCCTCAGGATAAACATCAGAGCAGCCCGATATTCTCTGATGGAGTTGGAGAATTTTTTCTTGTAGCTTCTGACAGTTGAGAGTTATGTATTTGTCTTTTCGCTGGTAGAAAAAAAAATCTGCAGGATCGATACGATGAATTGGTGTAGTGTGTATTTTTATTTTAATTGTAGTCTGCCCGTGTCAATCGATTACTTGTTTAAACCAGATTGTTCAGCACTGAAAACAATGGTGTTATTTTTACGGTAGTGCTGTTACCTGTATGTTGAGATGTTAGATACTTGCGACTACAGCGCAACGTTCTGTGCATTTCTGTCTGTCTCTCACGCACACTATTTTTTTTTTTTTCTGTCAGAAATTTGGAAGACGTTTTGTTATAAGTTCTGATCTGTATTTAAGACGCCCAACAACTTGCATTGATTGATACTACTTTTTGTCGAAACCCCTGATCCAAGTGAAATTTCATGGCCTGAGATCTAGAACTCGAACCCATATTCTGTCCAGACATTCTGTGTCTTTGCTTATCCGTTTTACTATGTAACATTGCTCTAAGCATTGGAAGACAAATGGAGAGAAAATATTTCTATAATCACCCGATATATCTTCCTATACTTCGTGTCATTTTCATATAGTTCTCAGAAGAATAAAAAATCTCTAACCTCATTTTTCTTAAAATACGAAGTTTTAGGACCTCGCATCACCACTGAAAAATGACTGAATATTTTCAATCAATATTCACCAAGAAAAATTACATGTTAGCAAACTGAGCCTTATGCGGTTTCACCTCTTGTGGTTCGTCCTTGCCATTCACATGATAAACTCAGCAAGATCCTTCTTGAGAACCCTGCTTCATTCTACTCTCCTCTCGCTCTGCTTACATTTATGGATATGAATATTTACATTATGAAAAGAAAAAAATTGTGTGAATTATATAATTAATAATTTTTAAAAAGCATGACATTTATCTACTATTTTATGTTTAATTGCTGTCTGAAAGAGTATCAATGATTAAAAAAATAAAATTGTTATTTAAGAAAAACTTTTCGCAAAAGCCTGTGTGAAAGAATGTTCTCTAAATTTGATCAGCGGAAAAAGTCCTTTCAATTTATTTATTTTAATTTTAAAATATATATTATATCTTGAAACCATTTTATAATATATTTAACTTATTTTAATATATAAAAATTGCATTTATTCTGTAATTGCAATATGAGGTAAGCGTAATGGAGAATATATGTGTGCGCATGTATATATAAATACAGTCAACTCCGGTTATAGTGAACCTCAAGGGACCATCAAATTTCGTCCACTATATCGGAAGTTAAATAAAATCGAAGTGCCCTCACGGTGAACAGATACTGTGCGTCAATCGGAACTAATGGTTTACTTTCACTATAGCTGAAAGTTCACTATATCCGGATATATATATATATATACACACATATATATACATACTTCTGCCTTCTTTTAATCCAGAAAATATTTTCATGTTTACGTTTTTATTATTAACTACGACGGCGGAATAAAATATAACTTGAGAAAAATACTTTCTGAATTGCTCATGTCTGAGACGTCGAATATCTGTATTTGCTATTGGTCGAAATCCCCCCCCCCAAAAAAAAAAATCTCTTTTGCAAACATTCCTTTTTTAAAATTTGCGAGTAGTCATGTGATGTCGCTCTTGATTTCATTTCCATCAAAACGAAAAAAATAATAATAAAAAAAAAATCAAAATGCGTGTATGGAATATTTAGATCGCCACGTGAAGTGATGAGACCTGCCGCAGGTGTAAGAAAATGGTCTATTTCCAACGCAAATACACGAAAACTTTTTGTTAGCCTAAACGGCAGGTGGTTTCTTTATCTGTACATGTATGACATTTGCATAAAAATATGGACCGACAACATCGAGAAACCTGTCCCATTCGGTTCCAGATCTTTTTAAAATCTTTTCTAGAAAGTATAAAGTAATTACGGTACTTTACTTTATTTCAAGAAGGTTGACGTATTGGTTGACATATGCCAAAAGAGATGATCGATTGTGCTCAGATGTTTTTCTTGTTTGGCATTTATTTTATGGCAGTATGTAAAAAATCATTTCACATACTTACAGTATAATCTCGTTTCAACGAACTTCAATTTCAGGAATATTTCAGACTAACGAATGAAATACTTTTATTATAAAGAAAATTATTCCGGGTTACCAAAAAGGCCGTAAAAACTTTAAAAATTCATAAAAAATGAGCAAACGATGATAGAAAATTGCGGTTTGCAAAAATAAGTTTATAAGGTGATCGGATTTTTTTTTTTTTTTTTTTATGACAAGAAAGTTTGTTGTTCAAAATGTTGCCAAAAGGGGGCGCTGATAAGCACAATGGGAAGCAAGTTTCCTATAACAAAAATATCTGAAATATCTCTAATCCTTTCTACGCAATCTGCAATTCTGTATCATGATTTGTTCTTTTTGAATGAATTTTTGAAATTTTCGCGAGCCTTTTACACATCCTCGGTGCATCAAAGTTTAAAAATGCATTAAAAAAGAACAAATAACGATACAAAATTGCGATTTGCTTGGATAAGATTAGAGGGATTTCAGAATTTTTTTAAATTGGAAATTTGCTTCCCATTGTGTATGTTAGCGCCACCTATCGGCAACATTTGGAACTACAAAACTTTCTTGTCATTAAAAAAATCCAATCATCCTCTAAACCTATTTGTGCAATTCCACAATTTTCTACTATTATTTGTTTCTTAATGAATTTTTAAAGTTTTTACGGGCTTTTCGGTCACCAGGTATTGCAGAGTCATTCACAACAAAATTTCACTCTAACTTTCCAGAGTTAACGAATTTGATTTTCGGTCCCTTAAAATTCGTTGTACCGAGATTTTAATGTACAGGGAAATTTCGTTGAAATGAATTCGTAGCATAATTTTCTATTATAAAAAATATTTTATTTGTTGATCTGAAATATTCATAAAAGTGAATTTTCTTTGTAACGAGATTACACTGTATTTGCTTACCATATGTAAGGATATCTGCACCGATTACGTCCATAAGTAACGACACATCCCCATAATAATACACTGGCCTCCAAAAGTTAAGGAACAACCGGTTTTTTGCTCCTAATTTGCAAGTGAATGAATCTAGGAATACCAAATTTGAATGGCATGTGCACAAAACAGTTATGCATTGATTGCAACATAGAAGTTTACATAAGAAAAATGCAAAAATGATTTACAACAAAAAAAAAGCAATCGCGCTAGAAAAAGTCCATTCTCGGAAAAAATAATATAACACAGTTTTGTGTGGTAAGATGTCATAGAAGCATAACAAAAATGAGTTTTAGTAAGGGATATGCCCACCCCTTGCTTGAATACACTGGCAACATCAACTTTCCATGCTGTCAATTAAGTTGTCAGTTACCGAAATGGGAAGCGAAGACCAGACACGTGGTAAGCTTCTTTCCGGCTCTCCTAAAGACCTTGGAGGTGGACTTAAAGCGGCAACCTGTCTACCAAGATAGTCCCAAAGATTCTCTATCGGATTCGGGTCTGGAGATTGAGCTGTCCATTCCATTCGCTCTAAACCAAGACCCTTAAGATATTCCTCAACTACTACAGCTCGGTGAAGTCGTGCATTATCATCCATCGGAATGAAATCATTGCCAATTGCACAGACATAAGGATCAAGGATTTCATCCCGTTATCTAACAGCAGTCAGAGTTCCTAGTTGGAACACATGCAGGTCAGTGTGACCATCGAATGAGATCCCTGCCCAAACCCTTATTCCAACACCTCGGCAACTGTGTCCTTCAACAGTATTGGATTGATGGTATCTGGTGCTTTGTTCTCTCCAGATCAGCAGACGTGCTGAATCGCTCTTCAGTGTGAATCTGGACTCCTCTGTAAAGAGTACGGAAGCCCATCGCTGTCTGGTCTAGGAAACAAGTTCTCTTGCTATACATGAGCGGACCTTTCTTTGTCGTTCTTTGAGTGAGGCACACACAACTGATCGCCTTGCATAGAGACCTGAACTGTGAAGACGCCTTCGCACCGTACGGGCGGATATTCTTCTTCCTGATGCTACCGAAGGGTCTGCAACAAGTTGCGGCACAGAAATGCACCTTCTCCTTCGAACCGAAAGAGCTGCACTGTCACATCAGCCTGTGACAACCCCATTTCCATGCATACGACCGACCACCACCTTAACAAATCGGGCAAACGGCTTGTCTCGGACATTGCAGGACCCTACTGCCTATTGTCAACAAATCTGCTAACAAAAGTTGTTATACGCGTAATCACGAAAGCCTGATATTTGCATATTTTTCTTTCACTCATACGTATGCCTTTTCTTTTCTATATAAGAAAAAAAAACTGGAGTGACTCCACTCGACGTTCCGAACACTTACGATTAAGATCATTACTAAGCATTTAAATAAATTTTAATCGATAAATAACTCAGCAAAAATTCTTAGCTTTTTTCAATTAGAGCTCAATAGAATGTACCGTTTATAAACACTGGTGCACTTTCAAGAATTTCCCGCCATAGGCCATAATGTAAAAGAAATATTTGTCGTAGCCCTGTAGAAAAACTATAAGTCCTATACACACCAAAATCAATACTGGTCTTAGGATGGTGGTTTATAACATATATACCCAATTTGAGCTCAATAGAATGTAGCGTTTAAACGCTAGCGCACTTTCAAGAATTTTCTCGCATAGGCCGCAATGTAAAAGAAATATTTGTCGTAGCCCTGTAGAAAAACTATAAGTCCTATACACACCAAAATCAATAATGGTCTTAGGATGGTGGTTTATAACATATATACTCAATTTAAGCTCAATAGAATGTACCGTTTAAACGCTAGCGCACTTTCAAGAATTTTCTCGCATAGGCCGCAATGTAAAAGAAATCTTTGTCGTAGCCCTGTAAAAAGCTATAAGTTCTATATACACCAAAATCAATACCGGTCTTAGGATGGTGGTTTATAACATATATACCCAATTTGAGCTCAGTCGAATGTACCGTTTAAACGCTAGCACACTTTCACGAATTTTCTCGCATGGGCTATAATGTAAAAGAAATATTTGTCGTAGCCCTGTAAGAAAACTATAAGTCCTATACACACCAAATTCAATGCCGGTCTTGCGACGGTGGTTTATGACATATATACCCAATTTGAGCTCAATCGAATGCCCCGTTTAGGAGCTATCGTGTTCGCTCACATACACACACACACACACATACATACATACATCTCGTAAAAATAGCATCAATGAATTCAGAAGACCTCAAAACGTGTAAACACATCAAAAATCTCGAAGTCGAATTTTTTCGTGATTATACAATACTTCGGAAAGTAAAAAGTGGTTAGGTATCGTTTCGTATAAATTTGCATAAAGTTCATTTATATCATTTATATAAACTATAAATTTTATTGTTAGTGTCATTTTTTTTTTAACGTGAACTTCGAAAAACATGTTGTTCCTTAACTTTTTTTAGAGGCCAGCTCTTCTTCTGATGGCTATCAGCAATGAAGCACTCATCTGAAAACGGGTAAAGCTGTGAAACCAATTTTACAGTTTGTAGAAGGGAAAGAGAAACTGCGATACGCTTCGTTTGAAAATATGCATTGTTGTCGTTTTCTTTGAAGCATTGGAAGTTTCGCATTCGAATTTTTCAAAACGGTCCTTTAAAGAGAAGAAAAAAAATTCTGATAGTTGCAGGTTATAGGGTTGGAAAGGTTATAAAGAGATATAACTCAAAAACCGATTGCTCCTGATACATAATTTTAAGTGCGTTCCATACGCGTAAAAGATCGGTAAATATTCTACTCAGGAATGCAACCATTTGTTGACTGCTTAAAAATAAATAAATATTTTACATCTTATTTTTACACTCAGGAAATTTTGTATGCACTCTTAAAAAGTTGGCCAAATCATTACAACATCAATTCTGACAACAATAATCTTCGAATTCATGGTTCAAGAATCGCTAGTTGAATATGAAAGCATTTTATAACGCTTGATAATTCAATTATAGTGGCTGTATGTGGTCCTTATTTATCAAAAAATTTCTCACTCTGTGCATTTTTCTAAGCTATAAAAAAATCAAAACATGTAAATTTCTAAATTTGTGCGATTCACTCTCTTCCTACCGCTTAACTAAAACTATTTCGAATTGATTTCGGCATTTTTTTCGTTTCTCATACCTTTAGAGCATTTAAACTTAAACGCATGATCAAGGTCACTGCGTTAGCAGCTGAAGATAACGTTTATTAAGAAATAGTGCTGTAGCTTTAAAACCTATATGTGTATCTAGGAATGATCTGTGTTTGCATTAGTATCCGTATATCGGAATGGTCTACGATTTTATACGCATCTAGAAATGTTCTGTGCTTGTGTGCATATACGCCAGTGGTGGCCAACCTTTTGTATATCATGCGCCATTTTTTTTCATAGAAAAATTCAGATGTGTCATACAACTGAAGCACCTTTTTACTTCCTTGGGTTTACGGGTAGAGTTTGAAGAAATGAATGTATGAGTAGGCTTCAGTATAAGGGCGTAAAAGTAATAACGAGTGAATATGAGATTGAAATTGTAGTTCTAAGGAAGAGAATTGTTGAATTAATTTTCCGGATATTTAGTAGGAGGATCAGAGCTAGTTCTGTTTCTGGAGACAGTGTGTTTTGCACTGCACAAATGTTTCCTTTTGATGCAGCCTCGTAAATTATAAGAAATCAAATATTTGTAGTCACGAAATTATTCCGAATGCCTTCATTTTGTCTCAAAAGAACACGTGGATACAAGGATGAGACGCGCTGCATGAAATCATCCTATGCGACAAGTTTGGCCACCCCTGGTGTACACGGATCTAGGAATAATCTGTATCCGTGCTAACAACTTTTTAACGATCAGGCAGGTCACTGCATTTAGCTACATAAACAAACTTTCCGTCCAATTGGAAGAAGATGCAGAGAAAGGATTAAAATAACCTGCGAAAAAAAAAAAATGTATTAAGCTGCAATAGATTATTCTCACTGGGGATCGGTTTAAGCGGCATTTTCGATCCTGCATGAAAGTAGGTTAAAAAAAAAAAAAAGAAAGAAAAAGTAACCTTCAGTATAAGGTTACTGGACCCACTCTGTTAAATAAGATCCAGCTTAAGCCTAATAGCTTCATCCGATGGAATAATCGCCATCTTTCGCTTTTTCTCCAGTGACAGTTGCAGTCACCTACTGAATGAAGGAATAATGGAATTTTCCAATCGTCTGCGAGAGGATAACAACCTCGGTCAGAGAGAAAAGAAAAGAGCAGGGCGTGGTTTTATTCTTTCTTTTTAATCTTTTTCTACTCTACTCTCGTTGAATGGGTTCCAGTGTATATTTCGAGTAAGAAATTGCGATATAAATCTGGATATGTGTTAAGTATTCTAAATAACGAAGGTATTAGAGAGTGTGTGTGAAATTTCTAAATTTAGGAAATGAGGTTTTAACTATGAGAGATGGGGATTTGTATACGCCTTATATGTACGTTGAAGCGTTCGTTTTACCCGTGTGAGAGCAAACAAGTAAAGTTGTTTTAACTCAGTAACCATTTCAGGCAGTTGTTTACCCAAGAGAGTGAAGGGAGTCAGATGTATCTTACGAAGTAGGCATTCAAAAACACATTCTGTTAAGCAAAGTTTTATATATGGAAGAAAATTTTCACTTGTGTGTCTTTGTAACTGCAAGAGATAAATGGTTAAACTTGGTTTAAAGATTTAAAACGAAAACCGATAACCCTCTTCACAGGAAAATTCTAGATACGCTATCGAGCGTTAAGTAATTTTAATGAAATAAACATATATATTTGGATGAAATCTCGATACATGAGCAAGGAGAGATATAGAAAAAAAAATCTGAAGTGGCGATACTAAGTTTTTTGTCTTCATTCTCTTATAAATGCATTTGATTCTACAAAATAAGTCAATATTTTACATTAAGCCTAATTCCTCTGTGGGAATGCGCCTGAGAAACACACATTAGAGAAAATATTAATTTTGGCTTAGATCCATAGCTGAACCTCAAATTTTTCAAGGGGGACTTTCAGATTTATCCACAAATATGTAATCTTTTTCATATCTTATGTTTGCTTATTTCGTGTGTGGCTACAGCCCCATCAGCTGTCCCCTGCCTACACTCCTGTATAGAACCAAGTAACATTTCCAATATACTGAATGAATCTGAATTTGATAATCATGGACATTATTTCTTTAGCTAAATATTTTGGGAAATAATCCTTTCCTGTGCATCTTTTTCTTGAACTATATTAAAAATACATTAAATTGAGTGCCTTTTCTTTCATTCATAGCATTAAGGTGATTTTTATCAAAAATATACAGGTGCTTTTATACTGGGTTGGTGGGGGGAAATGGGGTTTCAATTCTACCTAACTAAAACTGACACCGTAGAAAAGTATTTTGATAACATTAAAAAGTTATGCCATATTTTCAAACTGTATAAGTCAAATGAATGTAATATACGTCAATAATTTAATTAAAATAAACTTAAACAGTGAGATTTTAGGACCTTTTTTAAAAAATACACGATTTTCCCCCACCTTACCCTACCGCATTAAAAAAGAATTATTGGGGGGTAACACTGAGCTAGGGACTTTCAAATTAAAAATAATATTCCCTCTTTTAAAAAAAAATACCCATGAAATGTTGAAATGGAACGGATATCAAGTCTGTAAGCAAAAACTCATGTTGTTTCCTACATTTTTCATTTTTCTTTTTCTTACGAAAAAAAATGAAAAATGTAGCGATTTTCGTTTAGAAATACTGACTAGCCATGAGCTTCGAAGATGTCTTATATCCACATGATGTTTTATGCAAGATGTCTAGTTTTATTTGGACAGCCTGAAAAGGTTCTTATCCGTAAAAAACCACCAAAAAGAGAAGTATTACGAAATCTTCAAACCATTGCATGTCTGTCGAAATACCGATCTTGCATATGTCTACCTTTCGTTTTCTTAAAGAAAAGTTCCAGGGGCATCTGTTAAAATTTTACACTTCAATTGCGAAAATACGTCACTTTTCCCGCTTCATCATGTTTGACTTAAAATTCTATAGTAAACATCCGATCAGGAAAATTCAGATTATCCTGCCAATACCATTTTGTCTGACGATTGTCTTGAAATCAACTCGTTAAAACAGCGAGCATAAGTGTCTTCAGAGAATCTCAGGTGTTTAACAAATACATCAAACCCGAACCCAAAAGATATTTGGGTGGCGAGGGACCTCTAAAATCCACCTTCTATTTTTTTTAACCGCTTTTACTATTTTTTCTCCGAGGATTGCTGAAAATAATCATGATGACAGAGCTGAAGTAGATTTCCATTTCGCAAATATATATTTTCCCATCAATGTGTGTGTGTTTTCCAATCAATTTGTATCAACGACAATCCGCAAAACAGCAACAGCAAACATGGATGTAGTGCCGGAAAGGGAAAGGGCATGTGCCCTCGAAGTTTGACTCAAAATCTTTAAATTTAAAATATTTGTTTCAAAATTTAAGACAAAATTCTCTTTATTTAGCCTCTTAAATTCGATATCCCTTTCCCCCTCAAAAAAAAAAAAATAAAAAAAATAAAAAAAATAATGATAGCAAGGCTTGGCTTGCAAATTTGCCTTTTATATGTGGGTGTTTATTCTTTAAAAATATTTTTTTTTGGGGCTGCATGAGAAACATTTCGATAACACTATTTTTGATTATTTTACAAATATATACATATTAAATCAATAATGTTAGCCAATACTTAGTCACAACGTAAACGATATTTGCTTCACTGGTTTTTACATTGAAAATTTTTTAATGCATCTGCATTGTTAAATATATAAGATTGATATATAGGACGAACAAGTTTAATGCAATCCAATATACCGCAAATATTCCAAAAATAGATTTTTCTAGATTAAGTGTAATATTATATTGTTTTGTTTAAAGGTAATATAATGGTTTGTTTCAATCAAACCTTTGAAATATTAGAATGAAAGCCACGAGGATGATGCTATAAACTTGAAGCTTACTAAATTGCGCCGATCTCATAAAAGAAGGATTAGCTTTTATTCTATAAAAAGAAAGTGCTTTGACTACTATCAGGAAGTTATAGCATCACAAACTATTTTCATGTTAACTAAGGTATTGTGGAACGGTAAAGGATTGCATACACTAGAACATTTATGCTCTATTGTCTAATCCAGCATTCCTCCTTAGTTTAGGTTAAGTGAGGGCATTCTATTGATTCTCGGATTTAGTAAGTGAGATGACGATTATTATTCTTTTAAATTTTGTTTATTTAACTATCGTATACTATCTTAAAAAAGAGTATTTTTAGATGTTTTATTTCTTATCTGTATGCTTCAATTAATTTACATTAACTGTTCAACATTTCAATTTCAGTGAGCTTCGGCTGAAATAATGTGGTATAAATTTGTCCAAAGATTCTGGTAGAGCTTCTTTGATTAGCTGAAATTTCCTGTGCGTAATTCACGGTCTAGTTTTTTTTTTTTTTTTTTTTAATATACCGATATTTATAGCTTCCCCGTATGCATAGGTGCCCGTGACCCCCCCCCCCAGCTACCATGTTACAGTTGAAATTTAAGTACTGGTATAATGTAGAAGAAATTCGGCACTAAAATATAGTATTTTTCTGAGGCAGGACTTTCAACTTGGCCACCCCGACCCCCTACAAACAGACATATGAGCACTCGTGCCCGTATGCTTTTTCCTTCATTAGGCTCTGGCCTCAGGACTCAATCATCATTCTATAGATCTCCGTTACAGACAGAGAAATCGACAAGCCTTTAATTCACTGTAAACACAATTCCACTTATCTGCCACTGCATTGGCTACCTGAAAACGTGCGCAAATCGAAATTCTATTCTAATTGCTTGCTCACTGCTAAATAAAAGTAAAGGCTGCGAGAATCACACCACCACGGTAAGCACGATGTAATTAATTTCGTTCACGTTTCATCCATCTACTAACTAACTACTTTTACTTCGACTTCCCACCATCTGCCCTGTAGCTGTTTTCAGTCACTCTGTTTAACGGTGACTCAGTCGCACCTCCTCTCGCCTAACAGCTGTTATTAGACGAACCATCTCGCTAAATGCCCAGGGAAATAACAGCACGATTTACTGCCTAATGATAAATCTACCTTTGTTCGAGATTTATGACCGAAGGACACGAAAGATATCGCACTGTTTTTGCATTATGTTTCATAACGTGGCGGACCTTATCGGTACAAACTTTCGCACAGTTGCCAGGTCAAGGGGATAAGTTCGGGCCCATTTTATTAAAGGACCAAGTAGAGTGATGTGCCATTCCAATAATTTCTATAATCGATTACTGCTGTTCGAATACAATCAAAAAAACCATCAATCGAATTGCGAATATTCGCTATTTTTACTATTCGAATAGTACTCGCGGATGCTTATGGGGTCGCACAAAATTTTCGTGAATATTATGGAATCCCCACACCAAAAAGTTTAAGAAACCCTGATATAAGAAATTCAGCAAAAGACGAATTGACTAATTTCTACAGAAAAATAAACCTGTCTCGTGCCAGGGTTGGCTTTTTACCGGTAAAAACTGGTTTTTACCAGGGCATGGTAAAAACTAGGTTTTTACCGGTAAAAACCTGGGAAAAAGGGGTAAAAACCTAATGATACAATAAACTCCCCGAGTCATAAATTGTATATTAATGCTATTTATAAAACTGTATTCTTATGTAATTGATGTGGATATATCATCATCAGGACATCATGATGATGCAAACTACATTATGTGATTGTGCAAACTACATTATGTAACAAATAATATTTGTAAGCATTTAGTTTTCATTAAAATGATTAAGATAAGACATTAAAATGATTAAGATAAGTGTAGTAAAAGTATATTTGCAATTTTCCTTTAAGTAAAAATTATTAAACTAGCCTGCATTACATAATTGTAATAAATATTGTAATGTGCCTTCTCATAATAATAGTTTTAATAAGTTTAATAATGATAAATGTACATTATCTATAAATTTGAATTTCTTGTAAGATGAAAACATGGATGAAAGTTTTCTGTGTTAATTATATTCCTTAAAATGAACTATTTTCGTATGGCATTCTTTTACTTACCAAATCAGACACTGAATTAGGTGAATATTGTTATATAGAAATGGAAATAGTGATATTAAATGTCCTGAACTTTTATCCCAGAGAAAATGAAAAAATAGCAGATAAATCTTCATTGGTTGCTTGTGGATTAAGGCCGATTGACTGCACTAGGATTCTAATCCTATTGGGGAATACCTTCCTATTCCTAAGGGATCCTAGCCAGTATTTATGTGCGATTTCTGAAAAAAAAATCCACGGAAAACTCCGAACAGCTAGATCAACAGGCACGACCAGGGTATGAGCCTGGCACCTCCCACCATCCAGTTTCGATAGCAGAACCTCTCAGCCATTGATGGAGAGATAAATCTTCAAAAAAGTGACAAAAAATAGTCAAATTATTAAGTTTTTCTCAAAGGTTGTAAAAAAACTGGTAAAAACATGTTTTTCCAAAGACGGTAAAAACCGTAGTAAAAACCGGTAAATACCGTCCAACCCTGTCTCATGCACCGAATAAGCTGAATTTAATGTGCAACAAAATCCTACTATTTTTCCTATACTCAAATAGAAATTGCATCTATGATCCAAAAAATATATAAGTGAATGTTACTAAAAAATACTTACCTAATGTAAAATGTAAATTAAAAAGTAAGTAAGGAATCAAAATAGAGATATCTAGCAATTTCCAACACTGCAAATCGTGTGTAGCTAATTTGTAATACTTCTTTCTGTAAGATTTATAAAATACTTGAAACAAACAAATGACGTAACTTACATACAGGGTGTTTCAAAGAAACATTCATGTAACATAGGTAAAAAATGATTGCGTAATAAAAATTAAGGGTTGTAAAAAGGTTAAAAAAGGGGTTAAAACAAACCTTTTTATTTGTTTTATTTTAACCCTTTCAGACCCTTCGTACATAACTAAGGTCACAAGAGTTACCCATGCAATCGTACAGGATCGATGACTTAATTTATGCACACAAAGAAAAAACATTTTTCATCAAAAATTTAATGATCATATTTTTTTTATAAATTTAGTCTGTATTCTCAACAGAAATTATTTAATCAGGTCTGAAAGGATTAAATGAAGTTATGCAATGTATTACTGCCAGTGGTGCGTTAAATGTATATTTCATCTAATTTAAAAATGTAATAACAAATATGCAAAGTAAAATATAAAGTAATCCGTACAGTGCACGGACGTATATAAGGAGAGGGTTTAGGGCAGGGATAGGCAAACTTTTTCGGTCGTGGGCCACAAATCGAAAAAAAAAAAGTTTGGCGGGCCAAGTTAAATTTTTCTAAAATTTCAAGAACAATATACAAGTATTATAATTTAAATATGTTAATGAGATGAATGATACTGCGATTTCATTTTTAAAAGTTCCTTATATTAATGTGCGAAGTGAGATGCACTGATTCTAAGGAACGAGGCTAAATGCTCATCTGTCAGTCTACTTCTGAAAGAATTCTCTCAAAGGTTCATAGTTGAAAACACTTGTTCACATATATAAGATGAAGCAAACATAAGCACTGATTTTCTAGGCGTGAGGTATTTAATTTGGGAAACTTACTTTCGATAATGATTTGTAAAACTCTAACTTTGGCATATTTAGAAACAACTGCTTGAGATGATTGTTAGATTGCGATTCAATCAATTCGAGCTGCAAATCGGACCTCACTACTTCAAAATTTACGTTGAAAGGCATGGTAAAAATATCCAATTCTGTTTGAATGGCATTGAAATCTTGAAATCTGCGTTCGAACTCAAAATGCACTTTTTTCAAGCCATCTTCCTAATTCTTAATATGGATATATAATATATAAATATATATATTCTTTCAATTTCCGTCGGACCGGGTAATTAAAATTCCACCCGCGGGCCGGAAAAAGCCTTCCGGCGGGCCGGATTTGGCCCGCGGGCCGTAGTTTGCCCATCCCTGGTTTAAGGGGTCTGGGCATCCCACACACCTTAGTCTAAGCACAAACTATAATTATAGCCCAATATCCGATTTATGCGCCCATCGCTTAAAATAGTATACAGTAAATAAAATTTAAACTTTACATAAATTCTGAAAGCATTATATTAATTTTTAAAATATACATTAATTTTATAAATGCTATAATTCAGTGAGTAACTAAGGCAATTTACTTTTCTTTTAAATATTTGCAGCAAAATTTACTGCCAGACAAATTTTATAGTAAGAATAGCACCCCACCCCTTTCATAGCTGGACCCCCCCCCCTCCCATGAGAAAGGTATAGCTAGGCCTGTGGGAATAGAGCACTGTGTGTTCTAAACCCACTCACGAAATGACGTAATGACGTTGATAAGCCAATCACGGAGAATCCTGTTCAACAAATAGACACAGTCTTTACATCACAGCGTGTTGGCATTAAGTTTACCCCACGTTGTGCTGTAATCTAGGAAAATATGTTTTGAAGTGCACAAAGTTAGATTTTTTAAAATTATTTTTATGGGCACGTTATTCTAGGGAAAAAAAAAGTCATTTTTAAATGCATTATTATACATCTTTAATAGGTTTGCTTCAAATCTGCAACACGGTCATACAAAGGGTTAAATAGTGGCAAGCAGTGGCGTAGCCAGAAATTTTTCATGGAGGGTGGGGGTTACGACTTCTGCAACTCACATGCATGTGTACGTGTGTGTGATAAGGGAGTGAAAAATATACATTTTGTATGGCCAAAAATTCCTCATGGGGGTTGTGACCCCTCCCTTGGCTACGCCACTGTTGGCAAGTGAGATGTAAGCCGGGTTTTTTTTTAGGCAAAACTTATTTTACAAAAATGACACATAAAATTTTCGAAAAAGTGTTATTTGTTAAAATACGAGTCAAGGGCAAACTTCAAAAACTATTTATAACCACGCCTTTATTAAAACAAAGCCATTGTTTTATTCTCATCAGACCAGTCACAAAGTAGCAGAAAGGAGGGGGAAAAAAAGCTTGGAAAATGCAAACATTTTACTTATATCGCTCCAGATCAAAATGGTGTATAAACGAAGAAAAACTACTTTTAACTCCTGACAAAACTGGAACAAGCTTTACAGCTGATGGTATAGATGAGCAGGTCACCACTGTTTGTGTATAAGGTAGCAGGTGATTATGCTAGGATTACGGTATGCAAAATAAATAACTATCTCACCAGATGTGAGGCTTTTTATTTTTAGTTTATGTTCTCTAATTCTCCATGACTTTGTTAGTTGTGTCTGAAATCTGTGTTAACAACCCGTTCCGCTTATAATTACTACAACTTCAGACGTCTAGGTGTATTTTATTTACTCATTTATTTATTCTGAACTTCATTTTAGAAAGGCAATAAACATGGAAAATAAATGTAAATATTATTTTTACGAAAAACTAAATAGCTGTCTATTTCAGACGTCTAGGTGTATTTTATTTACTTATTTATTTATTCTGAACTTCATTTTAGAAAGGTAATAAACATGGAAAATAAATGTAAATATTATTTTTACGAAAAACTAAATAATTGTCTATTTAAGAATAAATCATATACAAAAAATAAGAAAATACTTTTTGTTTAAACCAGTGATTAGCATGAATGAATGATAGTATTCCAATTAATGATTGTTTACTGCATTCGGAATAATCGATTCTGAAAAATGCATTCGAACGATTAGCGCATAGCATCGCGATTAATATACAAATATTCGAATATGTTTAATTACTATTCGAATATTCGAATAGTAAAATCGCGATTACTATTCTAATAATGAATTTACAATTGCTATTCGAATTGCAAATATTCAATTCGATTAATCGATTATTGATTCGAGTCGAACAGTAGTAATCGATTGTAGAAATCATTCGAATTCACATCACTAGCGTCAATCCCTACAGACAACATCTTTAGGCATGTTTCGGAAGTTTAAAACATGAAATTTTTCTTCTTTTGTAATGCAATGATGGATAAGTTTCTAAATTCATAATTTAACAATTGAATATTAATCAGAAAGAAATTCTCTAATTTTTTCGTATATAAATAGCGTACACTGGGTGATTCTTAATTCATCATCAATATTTAGTAGGGAGGTAGAGAATTGGAAAAGAAGACAATTGCACATAGGAAAGCATGGGCGCAAATAAACTTATGATGATATAGGGGGCACTTTATGTCAGCAATTCCCATTCATGCGCTGTACGATAGCTCTGTTAAAATAAACTTCACTAGCAACAGGGTTTCCGTATGTCATGTTTTTCATGAACCCCATACAAAGAAGTCGATTGGAGATAAATCCTGTGACTGTGGTGGCCAACAAATCGGTCCACTGCGACCAATTCATCATTGTGCTCCAAATTTTCTTGCCAGGTATCCACTCTTCTCCGAAATGTTGAAGAAGTCGATTACCTTCTTTGTGTGGGGTTGATGAAAAGCATGACGTACGGAACCCCTGTTGCTAGTGAAGTTTATTTTAACAGAGCTATCGTACAGCACGTGAATGAGAGTTGTTGACATAAAGCGACCCCTACATCATGATGCATTCGTTTGCGCCCATGCTTACCTATGTGAAATTGTCTTCTTTTACTATTCCCTACCTCCCTACTAAATATTGATGATGAATTAAGAATCACCCTGTGTAATCGAGTATAAACGGAGAAATTACGGTCAAAATTTTCATTTAAAGCCGGGAATCGGTTTGTACACAGGTCACAAAAAAAAGGAATAGAAAGATCCAAAATATCGCCATTTGGGACGAGTGTAGGTAATATTTAATATCCCAGACACCATATCTTGTATTTTTGCTCCGGAGTCGGCTCCAGGATTTTCTATTTTTAGATTAGAAGTCTTTATGATTCCGCTTTGTTTGTCAGTCTGTCTGCCTGTTCTTTCGTACTCTTAAGTGCCTTAAATATGCATCAATTACAACGAACTTTGCTACTCGTTCACACTCAGCCCACTTTCACGGCAGAGAGCGGGAGAAATGGCAGTAACAGGAGTGTAAACGCCTCTCTCGTCTTACTCATGCCATGGCCTTTCTTGCTGACCTCTCTGTCTGGCGCGATCCCCCCCCCCCTCGAGGGATTTTTAAGGGAGGAAGAAGGAAGTACATTAGAAAACTACGTACAGGAGAAGGCGAGTACAGCTGAATGTAAACACTCACTGCTTTTTGGAGCTGACGCAGAAGTATTTCCTGGAAAAAGAAGCTGCAGCGATAGAAGTGGGAAGGGCTGAATGTAAATGGGGCATTATATATGCTACTCGCGCATACTGTATAGTGTACAGTACTCCGTTGAAAATGGCGTAATAGCACTTATAGTTCTTTTACAGGAGTACTCCAATACCTTACACCGTACAGGCAGACATTGCATAAACTTTATATTTAAGATTTTTATAACATCTAGTTGTGCATATTCTCTTTTGTTTCCAATTGATTGGACTGCTTATCTACCGGGTCGTCCAAAAGATTTTAAATACATTACACTCTGTGGGCAAAAATTCATTAAACTCTGATATCTCAAAAACTATTGGTCGTAGAATGTTGAAACTTTATATTTAGGACTGTTGTAAAATCTAGTTGTGTACCTCCCCTTTCGATCCCATTCGACGGGATAGTTTATGTACAGGGCTACCCAAAAGATTTTAAATGCATTACGTTTTATGGACAGAAATTCATTAACGCGTGTTTTAGAGATATTAGGCTATTTCAAGCGAATCAAAAGTGGTACATGTTGTTAAGGATTACAAAATAATGCTCTCTATCCAAACTAATACATCTAGTAATTATGGTTCTTCTACAGCAGCACTCGAAAGAATTACAGTACATTACGTTCCATAGCAGTTCGGCGATATTAATCCCTTTCAAGCACAATGTTATGAGAATATTTAAATATCATTTAAGTTCTTTTACAGGGTTTCGCAAAATTACATTAATAGTGATAAACAGCTTTTTTGTGGTTATGACCCAAAATCTCGCCAAGATTGACAAAGATACATCGCCAATTTGGCGCAAGGATGACTGCTGTGTTGGAAAGTGTTTTATAATGGATGCGTTTAGCGTGATTTATCTTTCTTTTTGTTCTTCAACTGGCTTGGAATCCAGATTTAAAGCACTACGCTGGAATCATTCAAAAATGACCTTAATGGGGTTACACCAAAGCTTGGAAGAAATTTGGGAGATGGAACAGAATCGTCTCTTGTGTCTTTCGCAATTATGAGATCCAACATGTTGAAACTGGGTTGAAGAATAAAAAGTTAAAAGGGTTACCCGCACTTGAATATATATATATATATATACAGGTTGTTCCAAAAATATGGTAACGGGCTTTAATTCTTTATTTACTAGAGATAAGTGGGAAATGTGAATTGAAAAAACGTTTAAAATAACGTCAAAAATAAGGCTCCGTTAAGAAAAAATTTCTCTGGTTTATTAACAAAAAGTTACTCTTTTTAAATTTGTATGTACAAAACTTTACCCCGTACAAAAACTTTTCCAATTCGCAAAATATGCCCCATACATTAATGAAGTCATATACAGAATTTGAAAATTACATCTTAAAAACTGTCAGAGGTATGAGGATAAATATATGCTGACTTAAACCATTTTTCAATCACTCTCGAATCCGGAAAATAGAACGAAGGGAACATCGGATGATCGCATTTCAGGGACCGTACAAAAATTACGAAAGAATTGTTTTACTTACTCTAACTATAAACGTTATATTAAAATTCCTGTATAGCCCCCCCCCCGATTATCTGTGTTTAAAGATATCGCTGAGACGCTTTATGATGAAAGGCTGAGATTTTGCACATCACATCTTTAGAGCATGGGGCATATTTTACTAACTCGGAATTTTTTTGTACGATGGTCGCATACAAATTTAAAAAGTGTAATTTTTTTAAACCGAACGAGAGTAATTTTTTCTTGACGGAGTCTTATTTTCGACCTTATTTTGAACATTTCTTTTTATTTTCGATTTAAATTGCCCACTTATTGTATGTGGGCAATTTAAGTTTAATAATTTAAGAACTAAAACCCGTTACCACCTTTTTGAGACGCCTTGTATATTTATATATATTTGCAGACTCTTAAAAATGCATTAATTAAATTTATAATGTCCACTAAATTTAAGATGAAACCAGCTTCAGCAAAAAAAAAAAATTCTAAGTTTAATAATAAATTATGGTATAAATATGTTATATTTTAGTTACCGAAAGATATAGGTGTATTGCAGTGAAGTTTTTTTTATAGGTGAAATCGAAAAAGTCATTTATATAAATTCCCAAATCTGAAAAAAACACTCGAACCACACACAGACATAATTATTTCTTCTTACTTTTACTCAGCAGTGGCCTCAGGCAAATATAATGTTGATTGCCATGGGAACAGAAAAATCAGGTCGTATTCATTTTTAACTCATCATTGAGTAACAGCATTTTCAAAACCATTTAGGCACTTTCGCCAGCGAGGGAAATAAGAAGAGCCTTTCATTGAATAAATGCTTTTAAATTGCATTTAATGACGAGAGTGTTCAATTCATAGCTTCTTTTAAGTGACTAATCTTGTTGATTAGAGATGAAAAAAATTCATGAACGACTTTTTTTTTTGAATTATTTGTTGAACGACTCCTCCTGGAAAAGTATTTGAAAAAACTTTCTTCGTTATTTTTGTTGAAAAACAGGATAGATAAAGCATGCCACAGATATATCGATCATTAAAAGTTTCCCAGAATTTTTATTTGCATATCACCTGCTGTATAGAAAATAATTAGTATGAGCAGACGATGTCACCAAAGCATTCTATTAAACGACCTCCCATCGGGGATATTCAAAGGGAATTATCAGTGGCGGCCCGTGGTCAAAACTGTTAGTGCAGCCGGAAGCATATGAGCCCCCCCCCCCGGTTTCCTCCGGACAGGATAGGAAAATCTTTGTTACTGAATTCGAAAGCTGGCGGATTAAGCCCTCACCGAGGAAAAAAAAAAAAAGAAATTACATAAACAATGTAAGAGATCCTATTTTACTTCCATAAAATGGACATAAATTTCAACCAGCCGCTCTTATCCTCAAAATTGCATTAATCCGTGTCTGATTCGAAGTTTCCTTAGAATTTTCTTTTGTAACGATAACTTGAGAAGAAAAGAAAGTTTACTTATTTTTTATAAGTCAAATCAATCCTCCTTTCTTTTAAAAATGCGAATCGGTCAGTGATGTCCCCATAAAAAGGCATTGTTTTAATTCAGATATCCATAATTTTAAAAGCTCTTTAAAATTTCCCAGGCTTAAAGAATTTTCTCGCTCGCCATGTCCTCTAAATGCCAGTTCTTGCTTACTTAAAAACAATACTGCTTTGATGGGTAATTGTCCATTCATAAGCGTCTATTCAGGCTTACCTTCTTGATAAATTCAGCAATATAAAGTCGAGAGTTTTCCAAACATATATTCTCCTTATCCCCTCCCTCACTCCTCGTCCGAGCCAATCAGTTAGTCGAGTTCTCAAGTTCAGCCGCCGTTAAAAAAATCTTTCATCGGCTGTATCAGCTGCTTACTCCCTATGCCGGAGAGGCTGCTTACGTAGTCGTTGTCATGGCAACGGTGCTGCCAGTTTTCTTTTCAGTGCTCTGGACTGAACCAAAGATTTTCCCAATTGAATTGCGAGAAGATTAAAGTGCTTTTTTTCTGAATGAGCGATCCGGCCACAATACGGGTTTTTTTCTTTGGTTTTTTTCGGAGATTTTTTAATTTACCGTAGGAATTCCACAATTCTAATCTGAATTTAGGAAAATTAGTAGAATAAATTATTTTAAAGTATGTGCTGATAATTTCAAGTTCAGCCCGGCTGTACTTGCTGTATCTCACGAGCCGCCACTGGGAATTATTCGTTGAGACTACGTAAAAGAACTTTAATGTGAAGTTCTCTGTGGTACAATCATCTGGACCAGTTCATTTGCAAACTGTTTTGTATAAAGTCTTGAAATTTGGTAAATAGGTACAAAAATGATCATTTAATAAAATGATATAAATCAGAAACACGAAGATAGCGCCGGAATCATTTTATTTTTCATTTGAAATATTTACGTCAATGCCTCATTCTCCAGATGGCGCCAACGCACAGGCATTGGCGGAAGGGTCTCAAATGAAAAATAAAATATATTACCAGCTATCTCAGTATTTTTAATTTATGCCATTTTGTTACATGATCATTTTCATACCCGTTCACCAAATTCCACGATTTTAACAAAGCAGTTTCTAAATGAACTGGTCCCGATGATTGTAACATAGCACGTATAGGGGCTATGTCTGACTAGGACTTCATTTTAAATGTTATAAACGCCAATCTAAACACGAAACTGTCCGTAAAAAAGTGTAAAAACATGCTTCAATTTTCCTGCCATCGATTTGTATTAGCCGCACGGGAAGTGAAGCAACACTCGCTTGGCCAGTATTTGGGAGGGTGTACACCTCTCTTGGCTAGACTGCTGTGGGACCGTGTACGCTAATGAGAGCTGATGCACGTAAAATCTTTTCTTGGATCTAATGTGCTCTATGCTCAAACGATACAACTGGGGGTGGTCAGTGGCATAGCCGAGGAGAGGATAGGGGGGGGGGTCACAAACCCCATGAGGAAATTTTTGCCATACAAAATATACATTCTTCACTACCTTATCACACACACGTATACATATATGTGAGTTGCAGTAGTCGTAACCCCCCCCCCTGATAAATTTCTGGCTAGCCACTGGGGGTGCCGATTTCAAGTGCTAGGTCTCTCATCTGAAATTGGGCAAAATTAGGAGACAACTATCAGGGGGCAACGTTAGTCTACCTGCTAGAAGCTCCCATGATGAATGACCAACGTCTCCAGCTCTCGTAGCTGTCAAGCCTCTAAGCAGGCCGCTTACTCGGCCATTAGAAAGAAAAAAAATCTATATTAGTCAGAGACGAGAACGTGTCCAAATTATGCAGTCCTAATATTTTTTTTCTTCTATATTAAAAATACATACACTGGTGTCCAAAACAAAGGTAACAAATGAAAAATGTGTAATAGCTGAAGAAATACTCTGTTTATTCTAACAAATTTGGCACAGAAATATACGTATTATTATAGGAGAAAGCATAAAGAACATACGAATTTTTAAAAGGTGAACTGACAGTTAATATACAGGTTCTATCAAAAATGGTCTAATCAAGATGACACCCTCTATATGATATACACGTTCTATTACGGCTAGGTGTGATGTTTGTACAGCAGTTCACGGTAGCCACACTCTGTGTTAAATGGATCTTTCACGAAATATAAAAAAAATCATTATTAGACTGTTTTTGATATACCCTGTACGTTAACCCTTTGAAGCGCAACCCTTTCCCAATGCTGAAAAAAGGGCAACCGTTGCCATCGCTCGACTTAACTACCAGCAAGATGGCGGATGATCGAAACGTTCATCGCGTGCCACAGATCTAGAGACCCTTTTTTGACGCATGGCAACTGCTGCCATTTTTTCAGCATTGGACAATCTATCCGGCTGTTCTCGCATTCTTCCATTTTTCAGCAGATGTCAGTGCTGTTAAAAATAATCGTGACTTTTTTACGGGAAATGACGTGCTAAAAAGTAAAGGATTCTCGTGGAGCTATGTCACCCGCAACTATTTTTATAGAAATCAAATCTATTCTTCGTGACTGGCAACAGTCAAAACGTCAGAGTTTGGTGTTCCCAGAGCGGGAACACTGCGCATGAAAGGGTTAACTAACAATTCACTTTTTTTTTCATCGTTATGTTGCTGCATGCTTTCTCCCACAATCATATATTTCTGTGTCAAATTTTGTTACAATAAAGCGAATATTTCTTCAGTTATTACAGATTTCGTATATACCTTAAAATTGGACATGAGGACATTTGTCAGATGTATTATTTTTCTTTAGTGTATTATTTATCTTAGTTTGAATCTATCTGAGTTATGTATTATTTATCTTAGTTTGAAAAAAACAATCTTATTAAAAGTTCTTAAAAAATAATTTTTAGATTTCTAAAAGCCATATCAAATATAAAAGCATCATTACACGATAATTGAGGTGTTTGATGCAAAAAAGTGCTACCTCTAACAATTTAACTTCGCGGAAAATTCTTCCTTTGTAAATTTTGTATAGTTTCACTTTCGAAAATGATTATTTCTTCATTTCGAAAAGTTTGTTCAAAAAATAATCTACATGCGTTTCTAAAATTCACCCTTATGATATACAGGAAGCGCTTCAAAATAAATAACATTCCATTTTAAATTATGCAGTGTCGCTTTTTAAAAGAATTTCAAGTTATTTTTGCAGTGAAGTAATTGCATGCATTTATAACAATAGAAGAAAAATTAATCTTTTACATCCTGGTGTTTTTATTAGAGAAAATTGGTTTGAACGTTTATTTAAAAATTAAACTTTCTCGATATGTTGACTTAGTAAAACTCTACTGATGATGAAAAGGATATGCTTCGAAGTATTTCACATTTCCCCCCTTTTTTTGTTAAATTGTTCTTCCGCATTTTAATCACGAAAAGGAAGTGGTGGAAAATAATAAAAAGGTTTTCAATTGATGCATTTATTAATCTTTTCTAAAACAAATAGTGAAAAGCAGGGTTGGAAAAAAGCGGTATCGCATCGCAATTGGCGATTCAAGACGTATTCAAAACAATACAATTGCGCAAATTGCATCGAAAATTTTGTGATGCAGAAACGTAACTCAAAGCATTTTTTTTTAAGCTGAAAAAAATAACATTGCATAATAGATATTCTTAGATTATTACCAGTATCCAACGCCAAAGTAGAAAGGTCATTTTCTGCTGTCAAACGAATAAAAACTGATACTAGAAACCGGTTAAGTAGAGGTATTGAATAACCTTCTGACAATCTCTTTAGAAGGAGGACCTCAGCTTTCAGATTTTAATCCAGAAAGAGGTGCTACTAAAATTTTTGACAAAAATACGAGACGCCCTTACACTATAGGACTTCCTATATATTCCGTTTCAAAAGCTAATACTTCCAATGTTGAGGAAGTATTAGGCAGTGAGTAGTTGTAATTGTGTGTGTATTTGCACCAGGTCTATTTAGTAAATGCTTGTAATAGAAGTTGTTGTTCATTTAAATATGATTTTTTTTCTCTCTAAGCTTGTTTGTTTTCTTGCAGAAAATGTAATTTAGCAAATGATGTAAAATTGCTCTTCAATTTTGCAAAACTGCTCCTCAATATCAGAATTTGAGGAATAGTACTACTACACAAAATGAAATATTTATTTCCAAGGCTGGTCAAAAGTGACGAATATGAACACTTGAAAATTTACGTAAAATAAACTCCTTTTAAAGGAGAATAATTTAAACACAGGTGTAACATCAGTCACGTTTTTTGATTTCCCTTTATTTAAAAAAAGAAAAAATATTTTTTATATTGAGAATGGATAACAGTATACTACTTATTTATGATACTCTTGATCAATTTTAAATAAATAAATATATATATTTAAAGCCACTGGTGAACTTCAAAGGTTACAAATGTAGTAAAATTGTAACGTCAGTCACCATGGAATGACCCTTCTGATTATTAAAAAAAGTTTTAAATTTAACTTGCTGGCTTTAGAAATGAAATACATTGTTTGTACAAATATACATATCACAAACTTGGTTAGTATTTTAACATAGAACAAATTCATAATTTCCTTGTAAATTGTCTAGCTGTTTCTGTCTCGATCTTTTTTCACAGACGTAAAATATAAATTACTAAGAACAAATTTTTTTATAATACCAATACAATAATTGTAAAACATTTTCCAATAAATATGCTTTATTAAGATCGAATAATTATGCCGAAAGAAAGATGTAGACATCCGGTAACTCCATGTGGTGAGCTCTAGTGAACTTTAGTGGCGATCTTTTATAATATAATATAAAATCATAATTTAACCCTTTAACGCGCAGTGTTCCCGCTCTGGGAACACCAAACTCTGGCGTTTTGACTGTTGCAAGTCACGAAGAATAGATTTGATATCTATAAAAATAGTTTCGAGTGACATAGCTCCACGACAATCCTTTACTTTTTTGCACGCCATTTCCGTAAAAAAATTGTCACGATTATTTTAACAGCACTGACATCTGCTGAAAAATGAAAGAATGCGAGAACAGCTGGATAGATTGCCCAATGCTGAAAAAAAGGCAGTCGTTGCCATCGCTCGACTTAACTACCAGCAAGATGGCGGACGATCGAAACGTTCATCGCGTGCCACAGATCTAGAGACCCTTTTTTGACGCAGCTGGCTGTGCGGCACAGTCAACAGCGTGACTGGCAGCCAATTCTTCGTGACTGGCAACAGTCAAAACGCCAGAGAGATTATTTGCCATGAATTTATGGTTATTGAGAAAAGTCCATATAAATGCCAAGTTCTTTATTGGCTAAACGTTAAACTAAAATCTTAATGTTTAACATTTATCCAAGTAATATGGAGCATCCTTTCTTCTCACTCTAGAATTTAAAGCTACATGTCCAAAAACACCAATCCCCGTCTGCTATTTAAATCTGCCACGGCATTTAAGTTCTCCGGGGTAAGTCCCCCAGTGAAAACTGCTCTACAGATTGACGAACCCCTCTCCTCACCGGGATTGGTCACTTCTCTCAGAAAGAGACGCGAAAGCGTTACGTGAACCTTGTAACATTTTATTGCATCTGAAATAAGGAAAAGGAAATGAAAATATCCGACATAATCAATATTCACCATTACTGCGCGGTGAATGTCGACACTTGCCGGTGTAAGTGAGAAACAAGGATATTTAGCAAATATTTCGGACTTACACCAAAACGACAGTGGGAATGTTTACATTCATTTGCGAAAGTCGACATTCTCCAGACTTTGGACTTTTTCATGGTAGCATATGGGGGGATTAATCCAGGAATTTTTTACAAGATCCCATTTTTGTGAAAATTGCTTATTTTTGTGAATTTCAACACTTGTTCTTGTGAATTTTTATACCGATTTTTAATAAAAGTCATTTTTTATTTGTTAAAATTATTGATAAAACAGCTTGAAATGTAGGGTAAAATTCCAATGAAAGGCCGTTTTGATCGACTTAATTATTTTGTCTCTTTCGGAAGTTTGTCTTTTTGTCTCTTTCAAAAGACTTTTGGAATTTTTTCCAAGGTCCCATTTTTGTGAATTTCAGTACTTAATTTTGTGAATTTCAACGCTTATTCTTGTGAATTTTTATACTGATTTTCAATAAAGTCTTTTTTTTTTGTTGAAATAATTGATAAAACGGATTAAAATGTTGAGTAAAATGCCAATTAAAGGCCGTTTTGATAGACTGTAATTTTGTGAAGGGGCCGTTTTAATAGAGTACATTTTTGTGTAGGGGCCGTTTTAATAGATTGTAACTTCGTGAAGGGGTCGCAAAGAGGACCTGATTTTCGTCTGCGTCAACCCCTGATATTTATTTAATATAACTTTTTAAGAAGTATATACAGAATGCAGTAGGTGGTCAAGTTATTAGGTCATTAGGTGGTCAAATAATTTTTAGAGCAAGTTTATTCTCATAAACTTTTTGACTTGGTTTTTGACGCTGGTATTATTATTGTTGTTTTTAATGAGTTTCGCGTGTTCATCACCGTGTGCTTATTAAATGTAAGCCTGCCAAAGGAGCTCACCCCACAGAAAAGATCTGGGAGTTCACCAAGTATGTGACCGCCAAAGAACTGATCACCACCAAGAGGTAATTGATTGAAATTCAAATTAGATAATAGCATCATAATCCTGAATTTCAATAACACTCAAAAATATGTGTAGTGAACACGTCCTTAATAAAGACATCCAAAGGTGAGATGTCCAAATACTTAAATTATTTACAAAAGATTTTCGCTGATTGTAAATATTGCTTTTACTCAAAAAATTAATATACAACTACTATTGCTTTTATAATATAGATACAATAATATTCTGATAAATAAAAAAATAACCTACAAAACTTTAAAACCAGGTACAAGAAATTAACTTAAATCAGAAAGTACAAAAAATGTCAGTAATGTCTTTTAATACTTTGGTCACCTCAAATTTCCAACAACAAGTAATCGGAACAATTTTTTTTAATATGATTAATTATGTGTATAAGTAAATAGGTGCTGGAGAGAGTCAAAGTGCTGAAATAAGTAATTCATGTCAGCCTAAAAATGACATGCTAATAAGTATAAATAAAGAATGAGGACGGTATCTGTGACATCTTATAATGGTCGGTGATCGTAACACTCGTTATGCAACTGGTGTTAGATCATGAAAATAAACACTCAAAAAACTGGTGTTATAAGATAAAATAAATAAAAACTTTGTGAAAAAAACACACATAAAAGGTTACTTCAAGGCGTAACGATCGTTTCATTTATTTTGATGTTAGATCCGTCGAATGTTGCGAAATAAACAAGTTTAAATGAATTTCGTTTTCTCGAGAACTATAAAAAAGGTACTTTATTTAGAACCGATGAGAAGATAATAAATTAAATTTCTGGGAAAACGATGTGAACACTAGATACTCAACCTGACAATAATCGATTTATAATAGATTTTTTAGGAATTGCCGAGCAGAAGAGCGTAAAATGTAGTTTGAGGTTATATTGTATATATATATATATATATGTATACAGTGATGGGCAAAAATGTGAACACTTTTTGAAATGTTTAGGTTTCTTAACTTTGTATGCTTATAAGAAATGCAGCGTTTCACAAAATGCAAACTCATCATCATTTTAAAGAGACTTTAATACTGATTTCAATACACAAATCTAAATTTAAATATGTGCAATTTGAATGCACAAATTACTTAAGTTATAATTACTTTAATCTGAAAAAACAAATACAGTAATGAAGTGGATTTCAATTTCTAACTTTCCTGGTCAATCAGTATTATTTTTCCGAGCTTAAAACTCTCGTGAAACATCGACGTGAAGCTTTAATAAAAGATTAAGGCTACCCTACAAAGTGCTGATAACTCACTGCAATCTTAATATCTAATGTATCCTGATAATTATAGCCATTCAACTTTTCTTGTATTGTAAATATTTTTATTTTATTTTTTGTATTGAAATCAGTATTAAATTATCTCTAAAATGATGTAGAAGAATTTGCATTCTTTGACGTGTTTGTTTTTATTTATCAATTTCTTTTTAAAAAACATTATTTGAAAAAAGAGTTTCCGGATAAAACTGGGAATATTTTATACGAAAACTAATATTTACATCATATATATAGTGAGAATACGTTGTTTTTTATGAAAAGGATTTTTATGCAGCTATATTTTTATCTTGCAAAGGATTTAAAAGATCTCTTTGAAAAATATATACATACAAAATAAATGATTACAAAATATAAATTTTTCAACTTTTATTACGTTCTAGACCTTTTTAAATATATACAGAGATATTCAATGTATTGTATTTATTTATTTATTTGCCACGGGAGGACAGCTCGCGTCACTCCAGGCCTTCTATAAAACTCAAAAATTATCCAACATTATTCAACACAAAAGTTATCAGCAAAACAATTTTATAAACATCCATATTCTCTTTTTTCTTCTATATCCAGGGGTGCTATGTTCCAGAAAAATGGAAAATACAGATTAATGATGGGGGAGGGGGGGGGGAATCATATTCTTTTTCTCATTTAAAATTCATTTATTTTTTTCATAATTTATTTAAAGACACAAAATGTTTTCGACGACTGATTTAAGAATTGCTTTATTGTACGTTCCTTTATTACACAAAAATCGCTATACCTAATATGATTGTTATGAATACGTATTCAAATATTAATTTTCTTTTTAAAAGTTAAAAATTACTTACTTTTACTTAAAAAAATACCTGTAACTGAAGTAATTACTCAGTAAATTTGCTTTATCTTTTTCCCCCCAAACGTAAAATTTAAATTTCCCTTGCAACGAAGTCAAGAAAATTCTTCTAATTGGCTTAAGAATTCTGAATGATTTCCCATTCTAAAATTACAAAGATTGTTTCACCTTAAAAACGTTCGCCCTTGTGTCGCCAGAACTGAAATGTTTATTCTAAATCCTTGCCATCTGCTTTTTGGTTATTTGACAAAAGGCAAAACTTCCACCCAGAGAGGACTACATCTCTAACACACTCAAATTAAAAAACCATTAAACTTGTAAAATAGAATTTGAAACTCGAATTAACCTCTTTTAAACACATTCCATGTACTTTATTGCAGTATTCCAGTTCTTGAAAAATATTTTTTTTTTTTTTTTTAAAAAGGTAATTCAACTTCCACTTTTCTTTCCTCAGAGGGGATGAAAAAAAAAATCGTGCTCACACTCCAAAATTTCGCCCTCGTTTACCACTAATTTAACCAAGCCGACTTTTTTTTTTATTTTGTTTCTTCAATGGCGTGATGTAGGTCATATACGAAGAGCGAAGTCCTTTGAATATGTAAAGCGAAACCTTCACCTCCATTTTTCCGAGTGGAATTCCTTTCGAAACTCGCACGAAATGTAGAGCAGAATCGGAAGGGGAGGAAAAAAAATAATAATGTAAAATAAAAGTTGGCATTGAAATCCCGCCGCTGTGATACCTCCAAGTAAAGTTCTTTGCTCTTAAAAAAGTCCAATACCCCAGGAATGTTTAGTAGCGGCGGAATCGTAAATTTTGTCCGAATCGTACGTAACGTCCCGTGAGTGGAATAAAAGAGACTTCGCAGTTGCCATTTATTTCTCCAGGGGTTTTATGTATAATTGCATAACATTCGTGTCTTTTTTTGATTTTTTTCGTCTGCAGCTAAACTCTGTCTTTCAGAAATGTTCGTTCTGAGGATTATTTTCGGTCAGTTAAAAAATAATCTAAGTTACCTTTGACATCAGGACAACCGAAAGTGACTTTGTGCATTTTTTTTTTTTTTTCCTTTTCTTTCGCGCCCTTTGCAACATTTTGGGTCATGTTCTGAATCTGAGGGCAGTGATTAACCCATTACTGCCCGGCCGTTTTCACCACTTTTTGGAATTTATGCTGATGCCTGCAGTGAAAAGAGAATTTCCGATAGTAGTGAGGATATGGAAAATGCATTGAATAACTGATAAATTTGGCAAGATTTGTCTGTTGGACACTTTTCGGACTTATAGCTTTTGAAAGTGACAGATTCGATGTTCCGATATTTAACCTATAACATAAAACATGAAATTTGAACATCAGCTGTTTACTAGTATAATCAATTCAGTTTGAAATTTAGCAAGGAAAAATGCTTTAACACTTAGTAATGCAAAATCTTTCCGCTCTAGACAAATGCAAAACCGTCTTTCTTAATATGTTGTCGATCGACGTATTTACAATGTACCATGAAAATAAATACTGACTAAAAAAGTACTTCATTCAGTATCATCTGTTATTTCAAAATCACTACTAATACATTAGCTCGAACATCTGCATATAATGATTGACTGTTTTATGAAAGTAGAAATGTTTTAAATTGGCCTTTTCCCGCTTATGTATAGTCATATCTCGTCGACTAGAAAAATTTAATAAAATTCCAGACCTCACATTCAACATTAAATGATTATATCCTCCTAGAAATTGATATTCTATTTCTAATTTGGATTTTTCATATTTGTTTTCGATTTATGGATGTAAAAACAATCTACTTCACCGTTTAACGTCCTCACCGTGAGGACACAAAAATCTGACGTTTTCACTGTTGTCAGTCACGGAGAATAAATATGATTTCTATAGAAATACTTGTGAGGGTGACATAGTTACACGATACTCCTTTGCTTTTTAGCACTTCATTTCCCTTAAAAATTGTCGATTATTTGTAAAATTGTCAGGATTATTTTTAACATCACTGGCATCTGATTAACAATGGAGAATACGATGGAAAGGCATTGATATGGAAGAATAGTTGGATAGGCCGCCCAATGCTGAAAAAAAGGACAGCCGTTGCCATTGCCCGATTTAACTACCAGCAACATGGCGGTCGATCGAATCGTTGATCGCGTGCTACAGATCTAGAGACCATTTTTGACACAGATGGCTGTGCAGCCAGATCGAGTTGATCGACCGCCTTGTTGGTGGTAGTTAAATCGAGCGATGGCAACGGCTGGCTTTTTTTTTTTTCAGCATTGAGAAATGGTTGCGCTTCAAGGGGTTAAATGCTTGTAAATTAATTGTCGGTATAGTAATTCTTCTTCTGAAGTTTTTCCTTGTTTCTTTTCCGTTCACATATTATTAACCTTTTAATAACTACGCCGTACCTGCGTGCATCGTTAACTCTTCCATTTGAAATAGTAGGCCGTACGCTCCACCTTCCTAATCAGTCCACAATGCAATCGTCTGATAATATCGTTTTTTGCCGCCGCTAATTTCTATTGTGACTTGTTTGTAAAGGGGAAAATAACATTCAGCATATCACTAAACTGAATATGGTGTTTAGGAGTTATGTAATGACCTTCTGATGTATCTTCTCGAAACAAGAAAAATGTTTCTGGTCTATTACTGGTTCGTAAAAGTTAAACTACATACAGCCACAGCTATAGTGATGTGCCAATCGAATGATTTCTACAATTGATTGCTACTATGCAAAAAACAGTAAACAATCGATTGATCGAATAGTGAATATTCGCAATTTTCCATATTTGACGAGTATTCGCGATTTCTATTCGAATAGTAATTGGCGTCTCACTGTTCGCATAGTATTCGCGATTTCATGTTCGAACAGTATTCGCGATTTCACATTCGAATAGTATTCGCGATTTTCACTCTTCGAATAGTATTCGCGATTTCACTATTCCAAAAGTAATCGCAATTTTATTATTCGATTAGTGATAGCGATTTCATTCGTCGAATAGTATTCGAGATTTCACTATTCAAATATTATTCGAGATTTCTAATGCCATATGCTATTCGAATGCTATATATTGAGCGTTCGAGTGGATTTTTCTAAATCAATTATCTCGAATGCATTTAATAATCGATTAATTGGAATAGTTCCATTCCTTCATGGCTATCACAACTAGAGTTGCCAACCGTCCCGCGAGAGCCGGGACGTCCCGTTTTTAGGCCTTTAGAGGACACATCCCGAGAAAGGTGTGTGCGGGACGCCAAATGTCCCGTTTTTCAATAGAATAAGAAATTTAATAATTTGAAAAATTGGAATAAATTGTAAACATTAAGTTTTTTTTCTAAATAAAAATGATTTTATCAGAAATTGTAAACTTTCAGTTTCTTTTTCCAAATAGGTAATACTAATATGATTTCAGGAAATGGGGTTTAAAATAGCTTATGTTTCTTTCGAAATAAATAATTATCATAGTAGAAGATGTGATTTAAGACTTGAAGTTTCTTTTATAAAGTTATATTACTGATACCCCCTTATGGGTTGTTTTAAATATTTTTACATGCTACAGTAGAAAAGGTTTTGCTTTTGTCTGTGGAAGGAATTAAAAAGTTTATTTAAATTAATTTCTAATGATAGTACTGCTTGTTCTTATTATAAAGGATATATAGTAGGGACTTCATAATAATTAACCTTAATTTTTCATTAATTTGTCTGATTGTTTTTATTTTTGTTAACTATGTGGCATGTATAATGCATGAATAATGCCCAATGCATTATGCCAAAGAAAAAAATAATATGCAATAAAACTATTTAAAATGTAAAAATTAAATTTGGCGTCCCACTCTTTTTTTAATCACGTGCCGAATTTTAATCACATAAGTTTCCGTAAGTTCATGAATAAAAGTTTGCAAGCCTAATCACAACCCACAGTCTGCGTAAACGATTCTGCATCACATACTTGCATTAAAAAAACAATTAGTTTTACGAAATTTCTTTTTTTTTTACCATCTTTCCCCCAAATATTTTTAATCCTTGAAATGAACTTTCTTACCGTAAAAATTGTTACTTTTCCGTTCAGCTTTGAACATCTCGCAAAAAATAACAAATCTTATTTTCCGATTCTCCCACGTTTCTTAAAGCTCCGAACATGATTTTGATTCTACCGTTCATTGTCTGGATTTCAAGATATATTTTGAATCTTTTATTACATTTTACATTACATTTTCGGCCATTTTGCAAGAGGCGAACTTAACCGCTATTGAATCTTATGCTCCAGTAAGAACAATGATTCCGATCCAAATCTCATCGCAGCAGACAATCGTCCGTTCTTTGTTCGGACAGCGAACAAGCTTGTAACTCTTGTTTTGCCTATGTTTATAGGTGAACCATGGGATTTTCAATGTTCATTTTTTTTTTTCTATTCTCTCTGGAGTTTTTGACGGCACATCTTGACCGACGTTCCATTGCTGTGTAACATTGTTTTTATCTTCTAGACAAAAATATCCCTTTCACCACTTTCTTTTTCGTGCTAGAGTAATTAAAATACAAGTTCTTCGTACGATTTTATCATTTTAATAACGATAATTCGGTTGTTTGTTTTTCGCGTCCTCGTGAATCAAGGGGCGGGGGGGGGGGGGGGTCTTTAAACTGCCAAGTGAAATATTAGCACACAACTTAGTTAAAACTTTTGCCAGCTGGGTTCAGAGGTGTTACAGCATCAACGTTATTTTGACTCAGTAAAATTGCCATTTCGGGTCAGCCAAAACTATTTTTTCGCTCAACTCATCTCAGCTAAAATTTCTTTTTGGCTCAATTCATCTCAGCTAAAACTACTTTTTGGCTGAGTCCGTCTCAGCTACTTTCTGGCCCAGATTGTCTGAATGAAATTATCTATATGGCTGAGTTTGGCTCACTCAGCCATCTCTAATATATGTCTCAGTAAGAATTGTAAAATAATGACCTTTAATAATTTTTTTTGTGTTAAAAAAAAAAAGTGTAAATGGCGCAGTATGGCACAACCTTACGGTGTAGGTTTCTAATTGTGTAGTTTTGCCAAGTTTACTAGGAATAGAAACGATACCACAAGTTTTTATTTTAAAATTTTTTGCAACTATGTAATTTTGCAAAATCTACTAGCTTTTGATTAGACGAAGAAAAATTTATGAGGTTCCCGACTAGTTTTAT
The DNA here is from genome assembly GCA_038373885.1 of Cheiracanthium punctorium. Taxonomy (NCBI): domain Eukaryota; kingdom Metazoa; phylum Arthropoda; class Arachnida; order Araneae; family Cheiracanthiidae; genus Cheiracanthium; species Cheiracanthium punctorium. The sequence continues at coordinate 443,322 of JAWZYV010013842.1, read as the reverse complement.
AATTCTTTCTAGTCTATCACAATCATAAAATATTTAATAATTTTTTTAAAAATCTTAATGATATTTATTATCTAATAAGTTAGAAATTTCCCATTCAGTTATAGTTTCTGAATTATAATTTTTTTACCTAACTTCCCCGCTATGTTTCTAATTTCGCCAAATGTAACAGAATGTGCCAATGTTAGAGGTGGAGATCTTTCCCCGTTCCCCAGCCTTTATAGCAAAAGCCTTGCAAAAAACTAAAACCATCTTATTCAATATTTAGTTATGTTTTGCCGCCGGTACATATCAGTTGGTCGTGGAACATCGCAAAAAAAAAAAAAAAAAAAAAAAAAAAAATTAAAGGCACTTATTTTTGTTTGAGGGTCTTTTAGAACCATCATTCCAAGTAGCTCACATTTCCCTAAAACATACAACGGTAAACTTTCCCACGGAGCTTACTGCTTGAGAAGTGAAATTATAAAAATCTGGTTTCATCGTGCTGACTATCTAGTGATGAATGCAGTTTCAAGAAAGCAGCGTTGCTCCATAAACCCTAACAGCTGGCGGTGTGCTGTTACCAATTGCGTCGAGTAGTTTTACCAACTGGAAGAACTAACAATATTCTTCTATTTCACTGTAGCAGTGAAATATCTTGTTATAGATTTTGTAACTTGGGTTACTCGAAGAATTGTAATAACAAGTCCTATGTCGTTGATCGAAAAGCATCGAAAATAGCTTGTTTTGCGGATGGCAGAAAATTTTCACAGATTTTACTAGAACTCCTTATGTTTTCCAAAACTAACAATTTTGGTGACGGACATAAGAGTACCCAGGATTTATATTAGAGGAAAGCAGAACCGAGAGCAGGGATCGTGCGGGTCCTTAATCTGCTAAAATTCCGAGCTTTTCAAAAATTGTCCTAAAACGTCTTATTGTTTGAGATACTCGCGAAAACTTCTTTCCACATTTTATAAGAAGCAGGACCACTTTTAAAATATCAGACTATTTTAGGGCAATATTTGAAAAGTTCGGAATTTTAGCAAATCCAGAATCCGCACGAACCGTGAAGAGATAGATAGTGGAGTCCTGCTGCCGCCATGCACATAGATTCACTACTATCTTCATTTTAGAGGGGAAGCTTGCCCCCTATTCTGCTTCTCCATGCCTACGGCCCTGATGACAAATAAGGCTTACTACAATATTTCTCAATGTGGATCTTTTGTTTTAAATTTACTTATTCTTCTTTTTCTTTTAAAGAAATCTGTCCCCAAATTTCAAAACCTATTTAACGGCTTATATAGTTTTCGGTTTTAGTCTCACGTATTATTTTAGATGTTTTTAATCAAAATCAGAACCATCATTATTATTATTAATAATTTAAAATTATATGCTGTGTAACGGTAGAATGAGGTATTCATTCAAGACGGCCGATATCCAATATACATAAATTAAGTTTTCAAAACATAAATAAATAAAAAGAAAAATGTATCTTCTCGCCTTTGTTTAAATGTTCAAATATAAGTCCATGCATTTTCATATATAAACAAGGCAATGTATTCTTTCCAATTACATTCAACTATAACACAAATATTTGCTTTCCATTGGAACTTTTAACGGATCATGCTTGGCTGACGGCCGCCAAATATTCAAACATCCAAAGCAAACACAAAACAACTAAACCCATCTCTTCTGAATTAAAAAGAGCCCAAACCCTACCAAAATCTTTCACAGCTTGGGAACATGGTTCCATCTTCATTGTCCGTTTTAATTTGCAAAACAATGATCCCCATGTTGCCTTTTGTTTGGCGAAGGTCGTTGAATCTCCGAACCTGATTGATCGCCAAGATGCTGACTTGGCGAATGCCAATTAACGGAAGAGAAACGAAAAAAAAAAAAAAAAAATTCTTCACAGCTGGCTGCATACGATTTCTTTTAATTACTGACTCAGTTTGAGATTGAAGTGGATGCTGCCAAGCCTGCTGCTAAAGAAAGAGCAAACAATCGTAGCACATTAAAAAAATCGCTAAGACATTGGGAATCACTTGTTTTTAAACAATAATTTATTATTGCTTTTTGTTTTTGATTTGTACCAATATATCTTCAATGTTGTATGCTAAATCTCGAAATTATTTTGATTGATTTATAATTAAAAGAAAAAACAGCAGTACCAAAAAAGGACAACGGTAAATTACTAAAATTTAAGAAAGCCAAACTGTAGAAAAGGTGGAACGTGGCAAAAGCCGTTGTTGGTAAGATTAAAATAATTTTTCAAGGTACAATAAGCCTCATAAGAATCTAATTCTAAACGAGAACAACTTTGAATTGTAGGAGAGAATAAATATTGAATTGATGGTTTGAAATACCCGAAGGACTTTATTTCTTGATTTTGTCACGATTTGCGTGCTTTTTATTGGTAATTTCACACTTTACAGTGTGTTTTACTTAATGAATATATTAGATAAGCCACAGTACCACCATAGATACTTCAATTATTGTGGTATTCATTATCTGTTTAAGGACGGGAAAATATATTTTACTTATCGTAGAAAAACCTTGTACATTGAAGAAATTTTATGGTTAACACTGGGGAAAGTGTAAGACACCCAAATTACCGTAGCTTGAACTGTAAGAGTTTTTAAAAAATGCATTAATTTTGTAGCTATGAATCAATTAATCTTAACGGATATATAACTATGATCCACCACAATAGCTTTCAAAAAGTTTAGTTCATAAGGAAGTAAATTAAGACTTGGTGTTCTAAAGAAAAAATCAAACAAAAGTGTTAAAGGCTTAAATTTATGATTAGTGAAATGAGTTAAAGATCTGCTGGAAGAAAAGCATACAGTAGTATCCTTATCTTTGTGGCAAGGTTAAATGGAACACATTATTTTAATTGAATTTCAATTCCTGCTGAAGTTGAATCAGGTGTTAATCAATCAATGGTTAATTCTTCCTTTTTTTTCACACATATTTTGCATAAGTTCGAAAAGATAATGTTAAAAGTTTATGTGCCACTGTATAGTATTTTTGCAAAAGTGGAAACTGCTGAAAAAAAACAAACAAACACTTCGGTGTTAAAAGGTTAAGGGAGCTCTAACTCTAAAAAAAAAACTGAAATTCCGAAAGAACAAAATCCATCAAATGCACTCCACGTTCTGGCCGTTCCGCCATTGAAGAAATTCATCTTTCTTCGACATCTTCCGTAACGCGTTTTCAAGGCTGAAATAATTTAAAGCAGATTCTCTCTCTTCTTTCTTTATTTTATTTTATTTTTTTATATATTTTCCTATCTTTCCGTCCAATCAAACTCACAAACTGCCCTTTCCTCCTTATCTAACACAAAGGCCAATCTAACACAATTGAAGGCACCGCATCGGAATGGCAAGTCAACATATTAAGAGTGACTGACTTCTATGCACAGTTCAGGGGGATGGTTCCCGCTTTGGTGACATGATTTTTTTTTTCCTCAACCGGATATGCCCGGTCAACTGAGCGGACCTGATCCTTTTTCAGAGGTCTCTGGTGTTCAGTTTCAATTCACAGTGTCGTTTTTATTAGTTCATTAGGATCGTCTTATTCCAAAACAAACAGAAGCAGTTTTTTTTTTTCAGTCGTTGAAGGATCTATGTGTATGTAAGATCTTGGGTGTGTGACGTGCGTATCTAGGGTATGGCGCGTAGGGCACGCGCCATGGACGGCACTTGAAAAGGGACGCATATTTCCATTGCGAGATGGATGCAATGGCAGAAGCATATAACCTGCTCCCTCCCATCGTTGTAAAGATGCGACAACAACGATTCTCCATTGTGTACCGACGGTCACTTCCCGGCATGGGTCTTTGAGTGCCCCTGCTGCAGCCCAGCGCATGCGCTCATGTTCAAACACTAGTCCACACCAGGAGTGTTCAAAGACCCCTGACTCTTTCAGTCAGGACAAACACTGTTATATTGATGAGACGATTTCATGTAGGAATTAAAGAATCAGTTTATACAGAGGTATGAAAAGCTGAACTGTGAACTCGAGTTGTAGTTGGATTTCGTATAAATTCTGAATATCGAGTGGTCTTAGACGTGTATGGAATAGGCAAAATACACAGTATGTATACGCGTTGAATCACATAGAGCTACAATGCACAAATCCTGTCCAATACTTTTGGACCTCTCTAAAAATATTCGGGTGTCCTCGTCTCAGCAATCTCCTGTAATTTAGTAAACCAAAAAATCAGAACATTTATGGGGCTCTATCCGAATGATGTAATAAGCGAGCCTGATACAGCATCACTCTGAGCCGTGGTAAGCTCTGGTGTTTTCAAAAATCGACCATATTCGGGAGAAAGCAAAATTTGTCCATACAAAGTGAAAAATGAAGCCTTATGGCCTTATCACACTAAAGGGAAAATCCGAGTAACTTCGCGCTGGACCAACTTTTCCGACGGACTTGAAGGCGTGGTTATCTTTAAGGGTTGCAAAAGTAAACAAACTCTCTCCGACGCCAAATAGTCATCGCATCGCTGATTTGGCGTGCAGGTTCTTATTTTACTTATCGTGCGTTGGTATATTTACATCGGATGGGCAGCAATTTCGGCAGCATCGGATAGACAGCAATCTCTAATTCCAAAGTCCACTTAAATGCGGTCATAATTTTATTTACACGTGATTCTGACATAGAGCCAAGCTGCCAAGCTTCGAACATAGTCGCCATTGCTCGAAATTGCTTATGACGTAGCAGGATGAAGTACTCTGATTGGCCGAAATTTCGTCCGACTCGGATTTTTGCCTTCGGAAAGGAAAAAGTTGGAGTTCGCGGTCGTCAAGGTAACGGCGGAGAAAATTGGCCAGAAACTTGATTTGCAAGGAAAGTTCGTCGGATTTTTCTCAGTGTGATAGCCCTATAAATGACAGAAATCAATAGATTGTGTATTTTGACGTATTGCGACTTGAAACAGTTTCGTTTCTTTAAACAGTCGTATATATCACTGTGGCGAATGATAAATTTTTAAAATGTAAAAACAAAATTACTATAAGGGTAAACTTATTGTTGACAAATGGATTGCGTTTCGTTCAAAATTGCATCTCTCAATTGTCCAGCTGTCCCACAAAAGATAAGGCACGCTTACCTTTCAAAAAAGGGGGGTAGAAAAATGCAAGATTTGCCATTCAGTTCAAGAAATGCATATAATATCGAGCTGTACCTAAAAGTTTATACCTAGTTGGTGTTATAAAACATGTGTTTTACGTTATGGAGACCCGGCACCTTTTGACGATTTTTTAAAGGACTAGGGGCCAAGGCCCCCAGACTCGCTACGCTCGCTTTTCGTATGAGGCATTCGCCCCCTAATAAGCCTTATTCGTAAAAAAGACATAATTTCAACAGACAAAACCCGAAGATTAGATCAGATATAATGTTACTGAGCTACACATTGCTTGGTTCTTGCAGGTTCATTGGTACATAAAAATTTAAACTTCACACTACAGTAGATCCCCTTCCCCACATAACACGGAACATATTTTGTTATGGGAATCCGTGTTGTACGGGTCTTGAGCTATACTCCACCTGGACTGCGGACTCCGCTTATAATCGCTGGAAAAATTATTTGCACTCCTCAGAAACACAATATTTAATGTTGCCATTCAAAAGTTATATTAAAAACGAAAACCGATTTTGACTACCTCTAAATTTAATTATAATATTCAGCCTTCAGCTGAAATTAGTTTCCCCTCCGCTAAAGAGGTTCTTTGACAGAACCTTTTAATTTGTATTGGCAGCCATGTACAGGATGTATTTGCATGTAAATCAAACGGGGAGAAACCAACCGTTCTTCCAGTGGTGTCAAGTATTTTAAACAATCCGGTATTTCGGGGAATTCGAAGCCATTGCTTATAGCTAATTCTGGTATTGTCAATTTAATCAAACAATCGTAACATGTTTTGCAAAATTTGCCAATATCATCGATATCTTTGTAAAAGACTAGTTTTATAAAGTCCGTTGTCGCTCCTTTGGACAGTAAAGTTGTTTTGGAATGGGTTCTTATTGACTTTTTGAACCACAGTCGATCACAACAATAGCATTGGTGGATTGGACCATCAGCAACAGCTTCGAAAAATTTCTCAGCTAATTTACGAAATTCTAGTTCTTCACACCTTACATTTAGATCAGTATCTGTTCTTTGTCTTTTCGATGGTATATCTAGACAGAGTCGTAAACGTTTTTTGTCTTGTCTTCTGGATTTGGATTCCGCTTCTTGAGCACGAAAATCTGGATCTTCCCTTTTTCTTTGCATAAATAGACGGTTAGTTTCACGATGACTTTCTTCCGGATTAGACAACTGGCGAGGACGGCCAGCGCGGCCTTGAACAACAGTCCCGGGTATTTTCTTCTGATATTTAACGATGTAATACTGAAAGTAGAGCGTGAAATACCAAGCCTACGAGCTATTTCACACTGATCCCGCAAAAATGAAAATTTTAGAAATGCCACGACAGAACACCACCACTTGCTCCGAGGAGGGACAAAAGTTTGAACGCGACTCTGGAAACAAATCCAAGTTCTGAAAAATGAAATCGGAACCTCGGGAACTTGACAGCCAGTCGCAGACGCTCTGACAAAATCTTACAGTTTCCCCTTTTGTTTCATCTGACGTTACTTTGAAATTTTTCAAGTATCCATTATTCCAATCATGTGTCGGATCTTGGTGTGTTTCAAATTTCCGTGAGATCTGTAAGATTTTATTTACTATCAATTATCATCCACGACTTTTTTCGTCTGCCGAAAACTATTACCCTCTTTAGCGGAGGGTAATTAGGAGCTAAAGCATAATAAAAACAGAACATCTGTTTTAGCTCTATTTTTAATAATGTAAAACCTATTGGACGCCTTGCGAATTTGCCACCCATGGCGATTTTTCATTATTTGGCGACTTGCGTACATGTAAAGTTAATAAAAGCTACGGAACAGATAGGATAGCTTGCCACCAATGGCGACTTTTCATTATTTGGCGATTGACACATGCTCACAACCTATAATTACTGTTCATTTAAGGTTACCGGAAAACCGTTATCCATATTTTCATTTACATAATCGTTTGCAGATTGGCGTACTTAGCACCACGAATTATACCATCTCGTCGCGCTAGCAAATATCCAAAGTGTACTGTAACTGCTATAATGGCATAGTTAACGCCGCCAAATATTTCTACTGGTAGCAAATAATCCAGCTGGACGAGAACCGGCTTTAAAATAATCTGCATTTTAATTATTTTTCATTTTCAAGATATCAATTATTCTGTTTTGGAAAAACGGATAATCGCTAATTCTAAACTCCTGTTGTCTAAGCGAACTTACTATTTGAAAATTGTCAACTTTGTGTAACACATTTTGAGTTACTTATTTCATGTAGTTTTTATTTTGGCGTAAAATGGGTGTATTTCTACTTCATGTTTGACAATTTCACGTGATATTACATACTTGGAAACGCTTTGTTGCAAAGGAATGAATGATTTTATGCCAAATCTGGCAAGCATTCTGTTTATATTTTCGTAGTTTTTTATTAATATCTTCTAAAATAATTCGATTTTCGAAATTTAAGTCAGCTTAGCAGGTTCCTCGGAATTTTTCGAATCTGTGGGCACCTTAGTCGAAACTTAAATCCACACGGTTTAGGAGGAGATAGGCCAACAAGCTTTGACAGCGCCAGCGGCCTTTACTTTTTTTGAATAGAGAGATACCCAAATTAAATTTCATGCTGTTCTGGAAACTCGCGGAATCTTTTCGCAATCGAAAGATTTCGTTTTGTGTATACAGCTATTCTCATGTCCATGCAAACGATTTATTTGTGAAAAAAAGAAAATGATAATAAACTGTGTAATCTGGAAAAGCTTTTTTAAACGAATTTGAATCCCAATTGTATGACGTCATATTCACTTGAAAAGGTTAATTTTGTCACGCAAATGATTTACTTTTTTGACTCTCGGAAATAAAATGGTGCTGAAAATAGCGAAAAATCGCTTAAAAAGGAGGGAACGGGTGGATTTTCAGATTTTTAAAGAAGCGCAGATTGTTTTCTATATTTTTATACATGATCATGAAAATTTTCAAGCGGATCGTGCAAACGGTGAAGAAGTTATTAGGCTTTTTGTGTTAATTTTGTAAATTTCACGCGATTCTAGATACTTGGAAACGCTTTGTTGCAAAGGAATGAATGATTTTATGCCAAATCTGGCAACCATTCTGTTTATTTTTCAGTTTTTTATTAATATCTTCTAAAATAATTCGATTTTCGAAATTTAAGTCAGTTTAGCAGGTTCCTCGGAATTTTTCGAATCTGTGGGCAAACTCTCTTAGTCGATCTTCACGAAACTCAAATCCCTACGGTTTAGGAGGAGATAGGTCCACAAGCTTTGACAGCGCCAGCGGCCTTTACTTTTTTTTAGAATAGAGAGATATTTACTTATCTCGTGTGCTTCTCACTAAAGGCTATTATTAAGCAAAAAAAATTCACATGCTATGCAAACATTAATAAAACGGAGAAAATTTAAATTCGAGGACTTTAAAATTTTTTCTCCTTTCTTATTTAACTTTTGTTATAAAAATTTTTTGTTACAGCAGTATGCTTTACAACTTTATTGATGGGCTTTACTATTGATGAATTTGTGAGAAGTAAAACAGATTATGTTAACATTCATGGAGAAACGTAGATTAAAAAAAACGCGATCGTTGTTACATTTTCATTGTTTTTTATCATTTTATCTACTCAGGATATAAAAAAAATCCATCTCTGATTCCATTCAGCCAATCGTATTGAACACACAAAAATATTTTCAAACTGATTTATTTATCATGAAATTTGAACACTAAATTCTATGATTTTGTGAAAAAAATAGAATTGAGGCATTTTGTAGGCGCCGCATTTAAAAGACCTTCAGTGCAGAGAGAGAGAGAGCGACGTTAAAGTACTTAAGAACCATTTTAGTACATTTATACTGAACAGATCATTTCAAAGATTTTTTCAATTACACTAAACTACATTTTAAGGGGGAAAAAAAAAAGCTGTTTCTATCGATTTCGCCTTCTGAAAGATACCAAGTCCTTAAAAACTTTGTAAATTGGTCTTTCGATAGAGTGAATGTTGGAATGATATTAACAACAAATATTAAAGCATTGTTGGCAGCTAATGATATTTTTTATTTCCTCTCCATTATTAACTAGATATTGTCACAACGGTCGACTTCCGCTACGTGATTTGATCCGGCCCGCTAAATTGACCACTTAAAAAGTTAATTTTTAAGTTACCCAACTAAATCTCTCGGAAAACGTGTTCAACAGAAGATGGGAAGATTTTAAAAAGATAGAAGGTGACTTACAAATATTTTCTTCGGCATTCGCTGTAAATTGCGAGGAGATTTTAGCCGAACTTGAAATGACTGAACCACAATGCAACGATTCTCTAAAGTAGCTGTTTAACAATTCACCAAAGCCTGATTTCTACAAAAGTTTAACGAAGTCTCGATTCTCCAATTTTATAAAACAGGCTGAGAAAATTATCTCAACGTTTGGGTCTGCTGCGAACCCAAACGTCTTTCAACGTCTGCGAACAGCTGTTTTCAACAATGAATCTCCGTAAAAGCAAATTGAGGAATAAGGTGACCGACGAACATGTTGAGTGCGTTTCACGAATTACTTCTAGTAACTTGGAGCCAAATTTCAACGACGAGATGATTAAAGAACAGTCAAAATTTCATTTCATTTCTCGCACGGGCCCAGTACGTCCAAAGAATAAATTAAAAGATAAATCTATTTGGCCCGACTAAATATTTCAATTATTTTAAATGGCCCTTCCTTAACCCATTCGTGCCTGGATATTTTTGCGACTTTCTTCGATTTTTGCTAACACCAGAAGTAATTGATAGATTTCTGATGTCAACTTTTTGAACAAGGGATGATTTCATTTAAAATTGTTATGTATAAAAATTGAAATGTCAACATCCTACTTGCCATATTAAAATATTTTGTGGAATTTAGGTTCAATACTCGCGAATAAAGGCTAGGAAAAATAAATAACGTTTCGAATGATAGCGATAATGCCTTCCCAAAAAAGGGACGCTAGGCATAAATGGGTTAAACCTATTTCCCCATCCCTGACATAGGCCAAGGCATGCGCTACCCATTCGCGCCTTAGCGACCATGGGCCTGCGGAAGAATATGCCCCTGCTGGGCTTCCTCTCTCTTTTGCATATCCCATATTACAATGCTTCCTTGAATACTCTCTTTCTACGTTTCTCAGCCATCTCTTCATCGAGCTTCACCGAAGCGTACATGAAACCCGTCTGCCTGGTTGAAACGCGCTCTGACCATCAGAGGCGAGAATTTTCTCACTATATTTCTGGAGGTCTTCTCTGGCCATGACCCGAGGTTGAAGTTTGATTCGTTTCCCCCCCAGCACAAAAAAAAAAAAATCTCCGCACAGACTGTGGTCTATCAGAAAGATCTCTTCCGTCCAGCTCCGTCTTGCCGAATTGCTGTCGTAAGCTTCGCCAATGAACCACTGGCACGGTTCACTAACTCCCAGAGTGACGACAAAAACACCCCCAGTCCAATTGTGGACGTTCAGTTTGTATCTGATGCCTTGTTGTTGAGTGCAGTATGTCTGCCCTTCTTTTTGGTCGAAACGAGACTGGAATAACCGCGCTGGGTAGTTGCTGCTGAGGCTGTTTATTAAATGTGTCCAAGGAGTGCATCCCACCTTTTCCCGCTTCCACTATGATGTATAGATTCCTTTTCTAGGCTTGTGAGGTAACACTGACCTAATCGCAATTGTTTTAGAGCCTTCAGCATTTGGAAATCCAATAAAGTTTGTCACAGACCAGTGATGTACGGTGGAAATTTTCGTTCGGTCACAGTGTTACCTTATCAAATGCGCCACTATGTAGTTTTACCATGTTTAATCATTTTTCTTGGCACTTCATCAAAAGTCATATAATGTGGCTATTTTGTAGAATAAAAAATGTATCCTGATTTATATATTAGCACAGAGTTAGCAGTTTGGTGGCTACATTATTGTTTTTTATAATTAAGAGCCATTTTTTTTAATCATGCATTTCAGGCAGGCTTGGACAGCTGACATTTTTACATGACTTTGTTGAAGTTTTCAGGATATGCTCTACGCGTAAAACTATTAGACACGTGTTTTATTATTTAAAAAAAAATAAGAAAAAGAAATCCTATAGCTTTTTTTGGAGGGGGGGGGGGGGGGGTTAAAAATGAAGGTTCTCCATTATTTTAAGAAAAACACACATTTTGTGCCGAGAGTGAACCAAGGCGTTTGCGGTTATTTTGTGTTCTATTACTTTTACACTGACTGCTAAGACATAAAGACTTAAGGTTAAAGGTAAGCCCCACCATGACCGAGTGGTTAAATAAAATTTCAAAGTTTCCTTTTCTGTTTATTTGCGAAAATTCGGTACCTATACTTGTGGTTGATTCTTGGCAGAAAGACAAGGGGTCTTTCAAAATTTTACGGAAAAGGATTTTCTCTGAAACTTTGACCGCGAAAATCATCTTGTGCCAAAAAAAGATGTAAATAAAGAATGCTTTTCTTTTCACGTCTCAATTTTTGTGCTCTTGATTCAACGCGTCACTTCCGACCATACATTCCTATGCAAAAACTGTTTATTTTGGTAAGCTGTATCACCTGAAAAGTTTGTCTCATGGCCGAGGAATCACCCTGTATATATTTTCAGTAGCAGAATATACCCTCAGCACGACTGCGAAAATGGACAGACTCTGAAAGTAACAGACAATAAAATAATTTGTCTCGGTTTTAAGATAAATTGTACGCAGTCTTCTTTTTATGTGAGCATTTGTATGTTTGTTTTGCTGCGGTTTTATGGCGCAAGGTCCCCTATAGGACATAAAGCGCCAAGCAATAGGTGATATTTCAACAAAGGCAAGAAAAACAACTAAGGACTAGCACTATTGTGCCAGTTTAAATATAAAAGGGGAAATTAATACAGAACAAAACCGATCAGCGAGAAAAGCAAATTTTGAGTATTAATCCAGTACAACGTAGAAAGGCAAACAGAGATAAGTGGGGGGGGGGGGGGGTTCCCCCTCCAAATCAGCGAGGTTAGGTGAATACGAATCAAAAAATGTATTATATTGCGGTTGCAACGCTGGGTAGAATGTCAGGATATGAGACACTGAAAGTGAAGACTGACAATGCTCACAAACAGGGGCATCCTCTCCTCTTAACAAATGTTGATGAGTCAAACGACAGTGTCCTATTCTGAGACGTAGGAGTATTGCGTCGGTGTGAGCGCTTCTATAGCCTTAATTTATTCATGCAAAAATTTTGTCAAGATATACGCATTTGTGCAAAATTTTTCAAATTATTGAAGAGTAGGGCTGTTTGCTCTAACTATACAATTGGGTAAATTATTGGAAGGGATCAATGACTTTTTGGGGACTCGAGCTCCATGGGTTCATACAACTCTATGCCCAAATACACCGTTACATAAATTTAGAAAGAAAGAAATTCAACTAGAACAGCAGCTACAACTGTATCACAGTCGTAAAAGAAGTTAATTAAGATGTGTACGACTTATAGAAAAGTGGCGTTTTAAAATTAGATCTTCCTTTTTTTTTTAAATCGTGACAAGTTTCTACTGGTTTAGTCGGGGCCATCGTGAATCTGCTTACCGGTCCTGCTTGTATATTTCGATGAATCATCTAAAGAGACCTACGGACTTTTCTCATTGGTTAAATTTGGCCATTAGATGGCATATTTAAGTGCTGGAGCCCATAAGTGAGCATCCGTAGGCCTCTTTGGGCGATTCATCGAAGTTCACAATCAGGCCTGGTAGAAGATTCTTGATGGCCCCGGTTTAGTCGGCATGGGTTACTAACGACGCATGTTCCCTTCCTTATCTTCCAGGTATCATGTACCGATTTCCTTTTGATTGTTTCAAATTATGACTGATTTTTAGGTTTAGTTGACATCGCTAATTAATGACGCTCCCTTCCTTATTTTCCATGTGCCATGGACCGATTTGCCTATGCTTGTTTCAAATTATGACACATTTCTAGGCTTTAGTTGTCATCGTTAATTAATGATCTTCCCTTCCTTATCTTCCAGGTGCCATGGATCGAAGCATCCCTCACATCCGGAACATCTTCTCCACTTCTTCCCGCAAGAAGTCCACCAGCGACACGCAAGACCTCTGCCAGTACGAGAGGTCCCCCCGGAGTCACCGGCGGGCGAAGGCCAGCAGCAACAAGGACTGCTTCGACAGTGCCGCCGACTCCCGAGGCAGCCCGAGGCACGCACAGGAATCCCCGAAGAGGTCGTACGGGGGGGGCAACGGGAAGGAGAACCTGGCCAAGTCCGGCGGCGGCGATCCGGCGGGCGAGGTCGGCCGCAAGTCCGGAGGCGGCCGGAACTACAACACCTACACGAGCAAGACGCTGACGGAGAAGGACATGAAGCACCTGGAGCGGCACCTGTCCATGAAGAAGACCATCCGCAAGCAGATCAGCCGGAACCTGGCCCAGGCATTCCTCGACAACCCGGACATATTCGAGCCGGGCACGGACGACGGCAGGCAGCAGCAGCAGCAGCAGCCACCCACCAACCAGCAGCCAGTGGACAAGCAAGGAGTGATCGCCAAGACGGAACAGAACGTTCTGGACCTGCTGAAGATAAGCATCGACGACCGGGACTCCGGACACTCCAGTCCGACCCACGAGCATCTGGAAGAAGATTACACCGACTACGAAGAAGAGGACGAGGAAGTCGTCAACAACAACTGGAGGTCCTCCTCTTCCTCCAAGCACCGCAGCAGCGACACCAAAGGCCTGGTCGAGGACAGGTCCTCCAGGCACGAGACCGAAAAGAAATCGTCCTCCATCTGGAAGATGTTCTCCCCTCGAAACAAAGGGAAGCGATGACTGTTTTTGTTTTTCTGCAAAAGCACTCGTGCTTCGGTGAAAGCGACTCATTGGGCGCATTCGTAAACGCTCAACTCGTGCAACTAGTTTTAGTTGTAGGTGTTCTTAAACGCTCAGCTTTAAAATTCAAACCAGTTGACCTTGGTTCTTAAAGTCAACTGAGTGTAGTTAGTTGAAAAACTAAATCAGCTGAGACATAAGCCAGTTGATTTAGTTTTCTATTGTTTGTTTACAGTTCCTTTCGTTCTGATAGGACGTTTTGTGATAAACAAACGCATCTCACCTAGGCAACGAAACTGAACAAACTGAAGACATTCTTAAATTCGAAAGAAATTAAGATCACTTGTTTCAGTTTTTTTTTTCAGTTTTTGCACGAATGGTACGAGTTGATGAGTTTACGAACATACCCATTGTTACCAGTACAGTATCGAACTGATATTTAAATTTGACTTTTCTCGCTGTTTAGCAGAACCATTTTTTTTTTCTCCAGGGACCAAAAAATTCATTTTCGTTTGTACGGTTCGATATTTTTTTTGTGTGTATTTGTTACGACTACCGTTTTCTAAACATAAGAAAATGTGTGTGTACGTGCAGTCTGCACTTTCACTTTGTGTGTGCCTATATTTAACATTAAATGTGTAAGAATAACTTGTTATTGTGTTTTTCTTCCCTACTCACTATACAGAAAGAAAGGCTAAACTAAAAAGTACATTTTCATGTTCTCATTCTCAAGAAATGTAATGCATTTCTAATTTTTTTTCCTCCCATGTAGAGAAGACACTACTAGCAATTTTGCTCGGGCTACCACCGGCCACGTAGCCAGCCGATGATGGCCCGAGCAAAATTGCTAGTAGGGGAAAACTATAAACTACTTGCGGTTTACAATTAAACAAGTAATATAAAAAAATTTAAAGTCAATTCCTACTTAGGTCAACAAAGAAAATTTTTATTTTAATTAATTTTTTTAAAAACTGTATTAACAACAAATGTTATCCACTACAAGTTTAAAAAAATGTATTTGAACTTGAGTGGATGATTAAAAAGTATTTTACTAATGATTGAAAATTTGAACAAGATATATAAATATACAGGGTGAATCTAAACTCTTGGGAAAAACTTTAAGGGGTGATAGGTCACACAATGAAGAATCGTAATCACATAGCAATCTTGGGTGAAAAACACAGTTTTAACTTACCGGTAATAATCACTTTTGGAAAAGCATTGAAGTGTCCATCTAATTTCTTAACCAAGTTTCATAAACAATAGGCTCGTCTCCGAAAATTTCATCCATGAAATAAAGTAAACTTTTTAAACTATCCATTTTAGTCTTCTGTTTTCGGAGAAAAATACATAGTTTCTAGCGAAACAATGGTCGGAAAGCACACTGTTTTTTCAGCACTTTTTTCCGAAGTGATAACAGCTATACGAAGACGACATTGCCGACCCCACATTGCTATGTGATTCTGATTCCTTATTATGTGCCCTATCACCCCTTAAAGTTTTGCCCAAGAGTTTAGATTCACCCTGTATATAGGGCGAGTGTGAACTAAGAGTAGGAATTGAAAAATTAGGTGGTAAAGTTGCTGCATTTTAAATACTTGAAACATTTTCTACCTGAATTTATATATGTGTATACATTATGCGTACGCGTATCTATAGTATGGCTTTAGTCTCAATAAAACCTCATTGTAATTGAGTAATTGATGCTGTCGGTTATAGGTTCTTCACCTTTAGATCAACTGCCATAGGGGCAATTCGTATTGATATGGACACTACAAGAAGCATGTTCTACTTCTCAAAATTATTAAATATAACGATAAATGGGTTTTATTTAATAATATACGGATTGATCAAACTTCCAATATTTTTTCCGTCTTAAAAACATTTATATACTTCCAAAATGCACACTAGTTGGAAAACTGGCATACACAGTGATATTTATTAGTTACATAAAAGTTATAAGTGCTGTCGATAAAAGCTTTATTCTAAGTTCGATTCGATGTTGTTCTTTAACTTCTTACAAAATGCTGATTCAAATAAGCAGCATGCATCACTACAGAATTAAACAAATCAGCATCGAATAGATATTGACCGATATTGATTTTGATGTGTAGAGGACTTAGTACAGGGCTACGACAAAGATTTCTTTTACATTATGGCATATGAGGAGAAATTCTTGAAAGTGCACTAGCGTTTAAACGGCGCATTCAATTGAGCTTCAATTTGGTATATATGTTTGAATTATTCATGGATGAACTAGCAGTCCCGCACAGCGTTGCCCGTGAACCCCTTAAATTATGAGATTTACGAAATCTGGCATGTAAACTGCAACTCCAGATTAGTACTCTAGGCCGCAATTGTATAACAGAATGTGCAGATAATGGTTCCAGAGTTTCAGGTACGTACTTACAAACGCACCACTAAAGACAACTCACTGCCGTGGCCGTCACATATTTCCCCCAGAAATATCGTGTAATTTGCATTACAATTGCTAGAGTTATTAAATATTTCATCCAATTAAGCAAATTATTTTGTAAAATCCACAATTTTCGATTTAAATTTCTTAAAATTAGGAAATGTTAGGTCATTAAACGTATTAAATACCATAAAAAGTACCATAAAAAATTTCATGAAAAGGTCCCATTAGGAAAAACGCGCCAAATGACAGAAAAATCGTCAAACTTGGCGAGTTTTGGTGAAATATCGCCAAAATTGGCGCCAAAAATAAGTCCCCAAAAATTAGGCTTTCGAAGACCTACGACCCATAGAACCCGAGATTTCCAGAACATTCCATATTGATGCAACAAAAAGCAAAATTTAACTATTTAACGCGTAGAATACGAATTTTAAAGTTTTAAACCCCAGAACAGCGGGTTGCTCCCAAAATTCGTAACCCAGGGTAAGAAAATTTCCGTTTTAGAACGGTTTTTAATTAATAATTAAAAAAAGTAATTAAAATTTTAAAATTCTGATTCTCAGGTGCACATTATCGGCATTCATGGGCTTATATATTCAAATTTTCAGAGTTCTGTGTGCAGTAGAATTGTCTGGAGACCGCACACAGACAGATTTACAAACATTCATTTTTATTATTATAGAGATAGATAGATTTGGCGTAAACCTGATGAAATTTTCGTGCCATTTCATGCTTCTCAAATGCAAACAACCTGTTTCCTATCTTCCCACAGATCGGCAAGAGTAAACCTAAAATTTATTGCTTTTCTCCCCCCCCCCATGCCCCGTTGTATAGAGAGGGGGAGTACAGTTTCACTTAGAGGACGTTCCCTCATACTCTCTCCATCAACGGAGGGAGTATTCTACTCCCCTCCGTTTGAAATAAAAATAATTACTGCTTGCTCTGCATGGTCTTTGAAAGCAGCTACAGAAGCAGAGTTGGGCAAAATACATAAAAGAATGTATTTTCGATGCAAAATACAAATTACATTTATTCAAACACAAAAAATTACAAAATACAAAATGCTTTCTAAATTGAAAAAATACAAACTACATGTATTTTCTTAATACACACGAAATACGTCTAAAACTTCAATAAAGTAAAATTTTCTACAGAAACTTCTAGTTTATTTTATTCCCGTGTATTTTAAGATGAACAAACAAATGTAATAGTAACTTTTTTTTTTTTTTTTTACATATATACATGAGTTTTTCCTGGAATAAATTGCATCTTAAAAGGCATGAAAGCAAAAATGTGTGACAAGTATTTATTGAACGTTATTTTTCAGTGATAATGAATGGAATTGAAATATAAAATTAAATATATTTCTAAACGAAGATGCGTTGAATTATATTTCTACTTTAAGATACATTTATAGCCTTACCATCGCACAGTAGTTATGTCACTGAAAAAGGTAGACGGCCGAAGAGTGAAGGTCCCGGGATTGGGTCCCATCGAGCAGCTGTCGATCTAACAGTCTGGATTTTTGGTAGGTTTTTTCCAGATGCAACGTGAATACGCTTTAGAACCCCTTAGAAAGTTCTCCTACCTAGGCACCCCCCCCATCCTTGGCAGATTGCCCTAGTATAGCGTTTCCATAATCACGCAAACACAAGATGCATTCATATATTACTACAAAAGAAAAGTGTGTCATTATATTAATTTACTTAACAGTATACAATTTAATAAAGAAATTGTGAAAAGGATTTTTAAAAGATGGCATAGTTAGTTATTCTAAGCACTATGATTTAGAAAGAGAATAATTTGCTTTAAAAAAAACTAGTTTTTCGAACTGATTATCGCTTAGTAAATTTCTTTGTGGAGCACTTATAATACCTGTAAAGCAAAAACGTCTTTCGACAGGAGCACTAGTCGGCAAACTTGTGTTGAATTTCATGAAAAGTTCTTTTACTGTCGGATATGAATTTAAAACTTTCAAATCTTTTGATTTTTCGGAAAGAAACTTTAGCAGTTCAAGTTCAACCGCATTTCGTGAATTTTTGGTATATGGTTCGGAGTCATTAAATTCAAACCAATCTTCATCATCATTTGTAGAAGTTTCAGTGGCGGATTAATGCAAGTTTGTCGGGGGGGGGGCGGTTACTTTGTCGTCGGTGGGGGCGGTTAGTTAGAAGATTGACATATACATCCATTTCATGGAAGTAAAATAGGATCTTTTACATTAATTTCTTTTTCTCGGGGGGGGGGGGCGGTCGCTATCGTCAACTTCTCTCGTATCACTCTGAAATTGCTTATAATTTGATAAGAACAACATTAAAAATTGAAAAGTTTATTGAAATTTTCATTTCATCCAAGCTAATAAAATAAAACCTTAAATTATGTTAAGAAGCGTAAATTTAGGGTTCAAACTCTTAAAGCGTATTCAAACCTATATCTAATATTTTTTAATACATACATCAATGGTGAGGTTTAAATTTCGGAGAACTCGAATACGATCCATCCATGATTCTAAATATCTGATGAGAAAAAGATAAGTAAATGATGAACAATTAAAATTAATAAAAGAAACTTAGGGTTTACTTAGATTTCCAAACAGGACAAAACTAACTAACTAACTAAATAAATATATGTATACTGTAGGACAAACATGCTTTGATGGAAAGAGAAGTAAGTATGACTTGCCGAGCATTCAATTAAAAAAGGTTTCCTCACTTGAAAAAAAAGGCGGTGAAAAGCCTGCATATTAATATTTATGACTTATTGAATTCAATTAAACATTTGAGCAAAAGAACTCAGCTTAATCAATTTTGTGATAAAATTGAAGTTTTACCTTAAAGTGAGTTTTAAACTTTGTAGTAGTTTTGAATGTTCCACTTATGCTAGACCTTTTGGTTTGACAAAGCTGGCACTTCTCCTTAATTTTCTCATTTGCATCTACAGATAAAATTTGAAAATTTTCCCACTGAGAATTGCCCGACTCGCAAACTCATCTTAACTGGAAGCTGGATACATCTCGTAATATAACTTCAGAAATGCTGACTGGCTTATTTTTCTGTAACTTGGTAACGCATTTGGAATTACTGATAAATTCTTTTTCAGAAATCTAATGAATATTACTGAAACATGTTTTTCTCCCTTTTCAGCTGCATTCACATTTGTGAATCAGTTATCAGCAATACAGAAAGCCTCCTAGACCCGAATATCATTAAACTGATCTAAATAGGCGTGTGAGATTTCCTCCCTCCTTCCTGTTTAACATAACCTAAGCGTTGCAAAAAATCTCAACACCTCTTTAGTTACCATATATAACACTAAAATATTGCAGATGCAACAGAATTGTTTATATCATGAACTGGGAAAAAATTAATTACAGTTCTATTATTTTTGTTTGATTTTCCCAAACCAAGCTAATTTTTTTGTGTAAGATTAATTTAACGTCAAAATGAAAAATGTATTTTCAGTATTTTGAAAATACCAAATACATTGAAAATTTATTTTAAAATACATTTTCAAAATACTTTGCTTTTTCTTGTGAAAATAAAAAATACAAATGTAATTTGAAAATAGTATTTCAAATACATGTATTTGCGATACTGCCCAACTCTGTACAGAAGTGAGTTGGTCAAAAGCAATAGCAAACGGACTTTCATTTCTTGAATGATAAAACCACCAAATGCCGGTCTTTGAATTAATTTAACTAAGAACAAATTATTGAAAACGTATAAATGTAACTTGGATACACTCAGGGGATTCAATACACTGTAGGGTTCACATAATTTTAAAATATGGGACACCAATTGTGGCTAAGCGTTTTACTGGAGATTTCATACATCAACTTTTAATTTTAATCACGAACACAAATATCTGCTAAAATTATGTTTCAAACACTTTAAACGAGTGATTTCTACCTGCTAATCAAAGTAAATGTCTGATTAAAGAATTAAGTAAATTAAAATTACTCTACTTTTAATTTGATCAATTTACTTTTACATATTTATTCATTAAAATTGTTAATGTAATGTAAATTGTTAAAATTGTTAATTGTAAATAGTTAGCGCAATTTTCTTCCTTCAAATTTCCCTTCTTTTCTTTTTTTCCTTCCTTCCTGAGACAGTGAGCGCACGCATTTTAAATTAAAATTAGCGAATTTTAAAATCGTGAAAAAAAAGAATAAAATATCAAAAAAAAAAAAATTTCAAAAAAAAGCGATAGTAAGTGCGATGCTTCTAGCGTTTTAAAATATTTTTTCTAAATGAACAAGTTTTAATTATTGCTGCTGATAAAGGAACTCTTATTATACCCTTGCTAGACATCTCCGATATCAATACACGAAATTCATTGAAAAATACTGTACTTCAAAGCGTTGCATGTACCACACACGGATTTCACAATGACACTGGCTGGAGTAATTTATGGGTTGCTATCTTCCCGCTTTTGCCATCCCTCTTTAGAACGGGGGCCATCCTCGTGATATTTTCCGTGAGTCTAGATCTGCAGGGTCACTAACTGACCCTTCTTGAAAAGGGGGTGAAATTGTTGGCAATCTCTTGGCGTGCCGATGTGTGGGAAGTAACCGATTTGTTTTATAGTAGCATTCGGGCGAAACTCGCCAAGCATGGCAACGTAAAAAACGGTTTTTTACTTTTGCGGTTACCACTCACTTCAAGCATAAATCTTTTCATGAGGCCAAAGTTCGCCAAACATGACGATCTAAAATCGGTTTTTAATTAATAATTTAAAAAGTAATTAAAATTTCAAAATTCTGAGCCTCAGGTGTACATTACCGAAGGGATGGGCTCATATGTTCGAATTTTCAGAGTTCTGCGTCCAGTAGTTTTTTCTGGACATCGCACGCATGCAGATTTTCAGACATTCATTTTTATTGATATAGATTGGCGCAAAACTGACTAAATTTCCGTGCCATTTCATGTTTTCCAATGCATGCGATTTTGTTTCACAGTATCATGCTGGCGAAACTCGCCGAGCATGGCATCCTGAAAACGGTTTTTAATTAATAATTAAAAAAGTAATTAAAATTTTAAAATTCTGATTCTCAGGTGCACATTATCGGACTCATGGGCTTATATATTCAAATTTTCAGAGTTCTGCGTGCAGTAGGTTTGTCTGGAGACCGCACACATACAGACAGACAGATTTACAAACATTCATTTTTATTATTATAGATTATATCGTGACGTGTTCTCCAGCTAAAAACACCATCGTGCTGTTTTTTATTTATTTATTATTATTATTATTATTTAGCACTAGGGTGCTATTTCTTTCAGTCCCAGATTTTTCTCTACGCGACTTTGTCGACATGATTTGTAGACAGTTTTTGTAGACATGAACTGTCACGGTGAAGATCTTTTGAAATGTGTTTTGCCAGATAACGCGGAGGGGAGAAGGGTGAGATTAAAATCTTAAAAGTCGCACAAGGTTTGCAATTTTTCATAACTGATCGCCAAGTTTGCTGTCGAAAAATAATTCAAAACCGAACCAAGTTTGAAAAGTATGTTTAGAATATGACTGATGAAGTTTGTAAAATAGTGTTAGTAGGCGAATTTAATATAGATTTCAATTCTAAATTTGTGTTTTATGGAACAAGAAAGACAAACACGGCGCACTCATGGATTATGATGCCCATTCCAAACCGGATTTGAAATGGTAAAATATAGTTGGAATATGCTTGGAAATTTCAGTAGGCGATTTTAAGATAAATTTCGATTCCAAAGATGTGCCTTACGGAACAAAAAAGAGTTGACTCCTGTTTTAATGCCCCCATTCTCGCTAACTTAAAAAATCGCCGCACTTTGGCGAGCTTTGCTCACTGATCTCTAGGAGTTATGCACAAATTTCAACACTCCAAAAAAAGTAAGATGAAAACTTAAGTGGACAAATTAGCGATAAACGCACCAGTTAAGGAATTTGAAGACATCTAATTATTAAAACTACATCAATTAGCAACCTAAAATTAAAAATCTGATGTGGACAACACATGACCTTCTTGTACGTCTATTAAATCAAAAATATTTTTGGCCCACTTTATCTAAACTTATTTTGTTTGAAAGAGATAAAATACTGCAGTAATAGTAAGGTTTAGCGATTTCTAGCAAAGTATTTCCGTTATCGGCAAGCTGGGTTCAATTGGAAAGATTTCCTTCTGACACTTAGTTTGGCGATATTTCACCAAAAGCTAACAAGCTTGAGATAGTTTGCGAGATTTTGGGGATAGCCAAAGTAGTCATTGACCACAGACTTTCAATGAATCGAATGCGTCCATACAGCTTAATGTACTTTAGGTCATTTGGCTGACCCTGTCAATAAATTATCCAGTCGATTGCAATGAAAAAAGAGATGCACAGTTAGATGTTACACTAGTTCTAAATACAAAATTCTACTGGTAAAAGTTTTAGTTATTCAAAATACGAAATAATTTTTGGCGCCAAATTTGACATTATTTCGGCAAAACTCGCCAAGGTCGACGACAAATGGCGAGATTTTAGGCATTGACCAAACAACTGATTATTTTTTGACCATCCAACATTGACCAAATGACTGACTATCGACAAATTAGGCGATATTTCGCTAAAACTCCCCAAAGATAATGACAATGGCGATATTTTGCGCATAGACCAAATGACTGATTATCGCCAAATTTGACGATATTTCGCCAAAACTCGCCAAGCTAGACAACAAATGGCGAAATTTTTTTGTTGGCGACGACAAATGGCGAAATAAGTCCCCAAGCTTGGCGACTTCTGGCGTAATTCTTGAGAGAGGCACGTAACCGTGGGCGGACCATTACTATATGGTAGGACGGTATTCTGCTTGAAATGGATGAACGTCCCTAAAATTGCCATTGACCGTAATGTATTGGAAATCTTTTGAGTGTTCTTGTAGCAGAACTATACATGATAAAGACACTTTTTTCGATGAAGAAACTCATTTTGTCACCCTTAACAGCATATATCACTTCCGAGTCGTTTGAAATAGCCTAATACCTCTAAAATACGTATTAATAAATTTCGGCCTATAGAGCCCAATGTATTTAGAATCTTTTGGGCGGCCTTGTAGATAAAATATGCAGTCGAATAGAACCGAAAGAGGAGGTACACAATTAGATGTTAAACAATCCTAAATATAAAGTTTCAACATTCTACGTCTAATAGCTTTTGAGGTATGCGAGTTAAATGAATTTCGGCCCATAGAGCGTAAAGTATTTCGAATATTTTGGGCGCTCCTGTACATAAACTATCCATTCGATTGAGACCAAAAGGGGAGGTGCCAACTAGATAATAGAACAGTCCTAAATATAAAATTTCAACATTCTACGACCAATAGTTTTTGAGATATACGAGTTACATACATAACTACGTACGTACGTAGAGACAGCATGGAAAAACTGGCCAAAATAGACTCGCCGCTGGTCAAAATGAGTTGCAGACGCATTAATATGAACGTGCATGCTAGCCTACGATGAGATGCATCGAAAAAATTCTTAAAAGTAAATTTAGCAGTAGTCAAAATCAGTTTTTTCGTCGAAATTTGGCCCCTAAAATTTTTCGGGATCACATTACTTCCTTATACTCCGTACAAGAAGTAATAAGTAATGGAATATGCTGTACTTACATATTGTTCCAAATCGTAATTTTAATTCTAAATTAAGGTTGCCACATAAATATAAAAAATCACCGTGGTAACTGCATATGTCTAAAAAACAAACACGGCACATTCATGGAATATGATGCACATTTCAAATAGTATCTAAAACGGTGAAGTACAGTTGGAATATGCTTGGAAAGATTCTAAAACAGTTTTAGTGGGCAGTTTTTAGATAGATTTCGATTCTAAAGATGTGTTTTATGGAATAAGGGCGAAAAATACGGCACACGCATGTATAATGATACACTTTCCAACTTAATGGAATAAGAAAAGAAAATAGAGAAGATTGGATTGTGATACTCTTTTAAATATATAGCACTTTAGTGCGTATTTAAAATCTGAAAGTGTTTCAGATTTTCTTACTTTTTTATTCTATTTTTACTTTCCGAGCATGTACCATGTAAGGAAAGTATTGTAATCATGAAAAGATTCGACTTCGAGATTTTGGTGCATTTACACGTTTTGAGGTCTTCTGAATTCATTTATGCTATTTTTTTCTTTTAAGGAAAACAACAAAAGTGATTCTGATTTTCTGATTTAGGAAAGTAACTCTTACCAAAAAATACATTTGAAAAGCACAGATGCAAAGTTTAAACGTCGTTGACTCTCTTATATGTTCTCTCTTTGTCTGACTGGTCAGGATATGATTTCATTGCATTTGCACGAGTTCCCTGCACTATCTCCTATCTCTACTCAAGTGCAGAAACAATGGAGAGCCCGTGGTCTGATGGCCTGACGTCCAAATGGCTGGCATTTGATTAAAAGAATCCATTCATGTAATATTTTGATAAACTAATAATAAATATTAAGGGTCTTATTCACTCGGCCATGGTGAGACCTACAACGTAATCGAGGAAATAAAATCCACTCAAAAAACACATATACAATCAGGAGCGTAGCCAGGAAATTTTTTCGGGGGGGGATATGAACTTATTTGTGCATAAATAGATGCAATGTGCATAAATAATTTCATCACTACTCCAAAAATTTCGGGGGGGGGGATATATCCCGATATCTCCCCCCTGGCTACTGGCAAATCATTGCCATTGACTGGCAAATCATTCTTATTTTAGTTTACTGGCAAGCGGGAAAACCTACAAAAAAAGTCTATCCTTTCAATTTGGGGCCTCTGAGTTACGCTGAAAAATGATTACTGAGCAAAAGCCGCTAACTCAGAAGAAAAATTCGTTAAAACTGTTTTAATTACTTAAAAATATAGTTTTAATTATTACGTATCTATAGCTGTTCATTTAGAATTAAAAAATACATTTATTCAAAAGATATCCATTATAATGTTCTTTCCAGCCTATATAATTCATGCACGCATCTAACAGCATGCAAAAATTATTAATCTAATTCCAAATTTATATTTTGAATTGAAATTAACAGTCGATTTAGAATGCACACTCCTCTTTTTTTTTTCTAATGGTATTAATTCTAGAAGAGATGTTATACTATATGACATTTTTCGTAATCATGTATAAAAATATAGTAAACAATCTGCGGTCCTTTAAAAATCTGAAAATCCACCCATTACCTGATTTTTAAGCGATTTTTCGCTCTTTTCAGCACCATTTTATTTCCGAGAGTCAAAAAAGTGAGTCATTTGCGTGGCAAAATGAGCTGTTTCATGCTTAGCATTTTTCCCAGACAGTTTCGTCACTCCTACAAGCTCATTGTCAGTGTCAGTGTCAAAAGGCAACTTGTGAAGAGACATTGCAAAATTTTCCGAGTATCTAGCGCAATTTAATTTTCAAAAAGGTGTTCAAAAGTTGCATGATTTTCAAGTGGAGTAGCCTTAAGTGGTTGCTGCTGTCTGTGGTTTTCAGCTGATGAAGTACGAAATTTTTTCGCCCGAAAAGTGTATCCTAATTCATATGTACCTTTTATATGAGTTATAGTCCAGCAGTGGTCTGGTAGCTAAACTCCGTTCCCGTAAGAACACGGAAAGTGAAGCAGCATCAGGCTCCCAGACAACACATAAGCTTAAATCAAGCTTGACTTTCTTTGAATTTAATGTATTAATAGAAGCAATTCATTTTAAGCTTGCAGCAAGATAAGAGATTACAAAAAAATGAGTCAGCAAATATTTTCCCGCCGAATTTAAGTCATTTGAACTGTCAAGCTTGAATAAAACTTGATTACTGCTTGATTTGAAATGCCACATCCACATAACAAATAATTTATCATCAGTCATAAAGGTACTTCACCATAGAATTAAAAAAAAAAAAGATTCTATATTTTCAAATATTTAAATTCTTCAAAATAAAATACAAATATACTACGAAATTGATTTCAAAATCAGTCGTTTATCTCGATTATGGCCAATATTGCCCAGCATGAGTGCTGCGATATTGAAAGTTTTAAAACGTGTGCTGCTTTTAAGTTTATAGTATGCTTATTTTCCTATTAGTAGAGTCTATAAATCACACATAATATTATTTTAATTTTGATTCATCCCATGGAAAAATAAAAGAAACAGATCGGCCAATATCGATCAATCTCGTCAAAAAACGGCGTGACAACCGTAACAGTCACTTCCAATTTTAGTCATATCACCACGAGTGAGATTGGCATGGTGGTTAGGACGCTGGCTTTCCACACCTTAGGTACCGAGATCGATCCCAGTTGCGGATGCTAGACGGAAACGAATTAAAATAACTTGAGGTTTCAACGTACAGGGGGGGGGGGGGAAATGCGTCGAAAAATCTATATATATAAAAGAGAAGAGTTTGTTTGTTCGCTATACGCGTCCAGACATTTCGACGGATCTGGACCAAATTTGGCACGCTGACTAAATAGGACAAGAGAAAGCTAATGCCGTAAAAATGAAATTAATCGGATTAATAGTTTTTGAGTTATTTTATGTTTTGTAAGGTTTTTGGCCATTTTTCTCGCATTTTACGTTATCGCGAGCTAAATTTCTGTCCGAATACTATATTTTTTATATCATCGGAAACTACAGAGTTTTCTTTTTCAAATACAATTTGTTACAAAATCGTACTTACATTTGCCGATTTTTGGGGAATTTTTTAAAGGAAATCCTGTTTCGAAGAAAATGTACTGCTTTTAAAAATATGCTATTTTAAAACTGTCGCATCGAAAAACCTAACGGGCAAAAATTTTCCATCTTTTTACAGCTGATTAAACATTTATTTCTCCCTCTTTTAAATTTTGAACCGTGCAGAAATGTTTATTAGATTTTTTTATGATTTTTTTTTCTGAAAACATCACAGGTTAAAATTCCCTTCCGTGATTGAAGAAACAGCAAATTTCCCCCCTTTCGTCCTGTGTCCTGTGTGAGGTGTGGTGTGTAAGTGGGGATGAAGCGTTGCCAAGACAACTGACGGTGTTCTTTTTTTCATATGGTTTACGTTCTCAAGGTCGTTCTAGCATTTAAAAGGAGAATCCGTCAGAAATAAACATGCGGGATTTATTTGAAATCGTTGCATTAGGAAGTATGACTCCTGAAGAATTTGAAGATAGTATTTTACACGGATTATCAATTCCTCGAGAAGATAGTTACTAAATAATTAGAGCCTCATAAAATATTTATAAATAAATTAAACCCACTGCGAACATTACATGTAAACAAACCTGGATTTTTAATAAAATAATTATAAAAACCTGGATTTTTAATTCATCTATCATTATTTAAGTTCTTATCTACTGTATATATGCCCAATGATTTGCCTCCAGTGATTCTTACTGGATTTGAAATAAAAAATAATTAGTTTATGAGGTGCGCAGGTATTAGTGATAAATGACTATTAGAACACAACAGGTAGAAGGAGAGAAACCTAGCCACGTCCAATTCTCGGGAACCTCTGTACGCTGGCAAGTCCACTGTTCATTTCTTTTCTTTTTTTTTTTTCGTTGCTGCGGGAAGTCCCGTGTACCTTTTTTTTATCATTGCAGCGGGAGGATTCACATTCCTTCCCTTTACAATCTCATACCGACGACTGGATTCTATTTGTTTTTAGTAGTTGCTTAGGTATTAGCGATAAAAGACTGTTAGAACACAGACAGGTAGAAGCCTAGCCACGTCCAATTCCCGGTAATCTCTGTAAGCTATCAGGTGCCGTGTTCTTTTTTTGTTGTTGTTGTTGCAGCGGGAAGTCCCATGTCCTTTTTTTATCATTGTATCGGTAGGATTCACATTCAAGCCTAGCCATGTCTAATTCTCAGTAACTTCTGTACGCAATCAGGCGCTGTACGGAAGATATTTTTGTGTAAAAGAATTTTAATATATTGGTGATAGCCATGCGAAAGCATGTAAATCCAGAACAAGAAAACCGTAGAGAATTTAAAAAAATGCAGGCGCATGTGATCGATGATAGTGGTTGATATTTGATGAATTAGTTGAACACAGGGTTTTTCCCTGATTTACGTATTTCCCTTCTATTTTCTCTACAAACACACACACGTCTAGAGTACTTGAGCATGCAGTAAACATCTTTATCGAAGGAAAAGAAAACGATCATCAACATGCAAGGTGTGAATAATTCCTTGCACTAAATAAAACATCACTTCCGAACTTTATAGATGAAGACGAATGAAAATGCACTACTTCTTAAATCACCGTAATTGAAGAAAACAGATTATTGACGATAATGACAATTTTTTTTATTTTCAGTATCACAATATCACAATATAGGCTTCTAGGTTAAATTGCACACGATTACTATTGAAGTAAGGAGCAACAACATATTTTCACATAAAATTAGAATATATTATGGGCACGGACAGAGGCACAAGCCCCGAAGGGCAAGTGCTTGTCCAAACCTCCAACGCAGCTCTACGCTGGTCGCTGACTTACAACTGAATGCGCATATTCAAAGATGCACAGGGGGGTATGTCACGAGGTCAACTTTTGCCGTTAAGCTATTACATATGTAAGAGAGAAAAAGGAACACGAAAGACTTTACTAGAACATTCGATGCATGCAGCTGCACACAGAGAAGCAAAACACTGCGGTTTGGGAGCAGTGCAATACTGCAAGTTAGGCTTTCATATGAATAAGTGTGAAAAGAGGATTGGAAGAAAAAAAAATAAATAAAACAGATTGCATCTGTAAGTTTGATTAGCATAGCAGAAGGCAGGAAATCGAAATGATTAAAAGTGCGTTATTGCCTTACAAATAAAATGGCTGAAAGGAAATTTGAAAGCTTAAAAAGAGTTACTCTTAAAAACTTATAATTAATTAAATTTAGAATAGACTATTAGTTTAAATTTAGACAATATTAATTAAGATTTGTATTGATATTTTTTTATAAAAGATATGCACGTTGTGTCAACGTGACAGGCGCCTACTTCATTTTTTTTCGTTGCAGGGGAAAGTCCCATGTCCTTTTTTTTATCATTGAAGCGTGAGGATTCACATTCCTTCCCTTTACAATCTATATATAAGGTCAATGGGCATTTCCCTTCCATTGCACGGGCAACGCCGGGCCATGCTGCTAGTAAAATATATGGGGCGAATTCACCGGCCGGCGCCCCATGTATTTAGGAAAATGTTTTTAAGTTTGAATTGAGCTTGCTCTATGTCAAGCTTGATATGTCAAGCTTAATGCAAATTGGGCAACTGTAAACTTGAACACTTGATTCAAGCTTGCATTGTCTTACACGCTTGAAATTTTCAAGCTTAATTCAAGTTTATTGACTTGATAAATCAAGCTTGCTGCAAGTTTGATGCAAATTTGCTGTGCTGTCTGGGCTTGGCTAGTGCTTGGGAGGGTGAACTCCTCTCTCGCCTAGACTGCTGCGGGGCCGTGTAGGTTAATGAGAGCTGGTACACGTAAAGTCCGTTGTGGTTCCAATGGCCTCCATGTTCAAATGGAAGATTTGAAGGGTGCCGATTTCGGTGGTGGTCGGCTCCTCATCTGGAATTGGTTGAAAATTAGGGACCAAAAGGCAGAAGCCCAACCCCCTAGGGGGGGCGCTGGCACCTACTTCCAGTGACAGTGCAATCGTCTTTCCTTGGACACGAGAATAATAACATATAAGTTATTTTAGTTTTTGATTTATTTCATCTCTTAAACACCAGTTTGTTTGTTCTTTTTGTCCTCTTCATTCGAGCACAAGTACGACCGGGCTTTCAAATATGATGGTTGGTTGGTTGGTTGATTGGAGTTTACTGGCACGAGATCCAGAAAGGATATACTGCGCCAGACGATGGAGAATTCCGAATAACTCATCTATCCAGCATTCACGAAAAGCGAAAGTATCATTCTATTCAATTTATTTGTTTACTCTTAATGCATGCCAACGCACTGCAGCTTGACAGCGAACTGGTTGCCCTTGCGCCGACCCATTTTAAACTTTCGGGGCGAAGATCTCTCTCTCTCCGTGTTAAAACACTAATCGTTCCTTAACACCGTTTATTGTTTTCTACTTCAACACCGACTTGCCTGAAGATGAAAAGTGACGCCGTCCTCAAAAAAAAATGTATATATATTTCCAAAAACAGACCTTTTAATTAATCAGTCGAGCCGGTCATTAAGAGCTCCATTCAAGTGGAACAAATTGTTATGCATTCGCTTCTTTTAACTGTAACCGTGCTAACCCTTCATGATGGGTTTTTCGTTTCCAACTCTGGCAACCCCCCCTTTTCTCTCTCTCTTTGGAGAATTGATAAGGGATTGCAATTGTTCGATCCGATGCATCCCCCCTTTTTGAATGGGATAAGCCCGTTAATTTAGATGATCCATGCGCAAATCTGATGGCGTATTTATGAAGAGATCACGATTCCCTCGTTCGAAGTTCATTAACCATTAGAAGAGGAGAGGTGTTTGGTTTAACCCTTTAACGCGTAGTGTTCCCGGCTCTGGGAACACCACACTCCGACGTTTTGACTGTTGTCAGTCACGAAGAGTAGATTTGACTTCTATAAAAATAGTTGCGGGTGACATAGCTCAACGAGAATCCTTTCCTTCTTAGTACGTCATTTCCCGTAAAAAAAAAAAAAAAAAAAAAAAAAAAACTGTCACGATTATTTTTAACAGCACTGACATCTGCTGATAAATGGAAGAATGGGAGGACAGCTGGATGGATTGCCCAATGCTGAAAAAAGGGCAGCCGTTGCCATCGCTCGACTTAACTACCAGCAAAATGGCGGACGATCGAAACGTTCATCGCGTGCCACAGATCTAGAGACCCTTTTTGTCAGCTGTTGTCAAAAAAGGGTCTCTCGATCTGTGGCACGCGATGAACGTTTCGATCGTCCGCCATCTTGCTGGTAGTTAAGTCGAGCGCTGGGAACGGCTGCCCTTTTTTCAGCGTTGGGAAAGGGTTGCACCTCAAAGGGTTAAACGAAATAGATGGGCACGAAAACAATCGTGCCCATTCAGGAGTCTCAAATTTTGCACCCGAGGCCGCAAGAGATAAGTCAGGAACAAACCCCTGTCTAGAGGAGTGCATTCCAAGGTTTGCCACCCGAAATATGCAAAGCTGTTTCACGGAGAAATCTGTTGGAAACCGTAGCAATTTAGCTGAATGAAATTCCCAAGTTCTCAGAAGGTTTCAGGAGAACCAACGATCCATGGGCGTTGCAAGCTGTGCGACCGGAGGGCACGAGCCCCTCCCCCCCCCCTCCACACACACACACACACACTATATTTTTGTCTTCGGGAAGCGGAATACGTCATAAATTTCGCTTTCGAAAACTTCGAACTAAAAAGAAAAAAGAACGGAAGAGACAGAAGACCGAGATAGCATCACAAAAGCCTCACCATGGCACAGTGGTTATGTCGCTGGAAATGGTAGTCAGGCGTGAAGGTAGACAGGTGTGACAGGTAGACAGGTGTGAAGGTCCCGAGTGCGGGTCCCATCGCGCGTCCGTCGATCTAACCGTTCGGTATTTTCCATGGTTTTCTCCGAAAAGTAGCGTAAATATGGGTTAGGAGGACATCTTAGAAAGACCCAACGGTGGGCACCCCCCCCCCTCTTGTGTTGTCCTTCTGACGAGTATTTATAAGAGGGCTTCGAGCCAAGCACACAAATCCGATAGAGTATTTTCAAGTAACGTCGCTGATTTTTTTTTTTTTTTTTTTTAATCAACTTTCCTATTTAGGGATACAAAGCCACGTTTTCGGCCAATGACCATTCTCAAATGAACGAATGCTTGACCAAAAAAAAGTTGGTTGCTAAGGTGCGAGGTAGTAATAATGACGTAGGAGAAAAAGCTCTATATAGCATGTTCACAAAAACAACAACAGCATCTCACGAAGAAAAACATCCCCTACACCATTGGCGTAAAATGTCATGTCACAATGGTGGCGGGGGACATTCCTATTACATAAAATTCTTTCCTACAGGATAGGCGATATTTGAACTTTCTTGAATATCGAACCCCAGCTGCCCCTAATACGTTTATACCCCCTTTGAGGATGGTGAAATACAAAACTTTTACGACATCTGGACAGTAGTGTTTGGGGACCCCACCCCACCCAGCTCCCCCCGATTACGCCACTGAAAGAATGTATTCTTTAGTTGTACCCCCTCCCCCCCCAAATAGTTTGCAAGCTGCGACGGCAATACAACGATCCCTTCTTGGCAATAAGTAGCCAGCTCCAGAATGCCATAGTGGGAAGGCAGGGGCGTAGCCACGGGGGGGGGGGTTAGGAGGGTCATAACCCCCCCCTGAGGAATTTTTTGCCCTACAAAATGTATAGTCTTCACTCCTTTATCACACACATGTATACTTATATGTGAGTTGCACTAGTCGTAACCCCCCCCCATGAAAAATTTCTGGCTACGCCCCTGTGGGAAGGAATCTCCTGAAAGGACGGAAATTCTCAAGCAAAGCCCATGCATCGCAAACACGGGAGTTCTTCTTGGCATATTTGTTGGCGAAAAAGCCTGTAGAGCAGAAACAAGAGTCATAAAGGATCACTGCTCTTTTAAAAGAGTTTCGTCGAATGTAAATTGTGTTCAATCGTTACAAGAATTGACTGTAACTCTCCATCAAAATGAGACGTGAAATTTCCAACCGGGAGGCGAAAACGAAGAAAGAAGTTGACAAGTTGTCGGTTCCTCGTGAACAAGCACACAAATCCGAATATATGTTCCAAAACAGTTCCAACACAACCCCCCATCCCTTTAACCCAAACACAATTTATTTAAAAAAAAAAAATAATAACTTTGTTAAAAAGCCCAGCACAAGAAAAAAGTCTGTATATAATGATTCGTATGGTACAAAGCGTTTTCCCTTCTTCAGGGAAAAAAAAAAAAAAAATTAATTCCTACTAGAGGCGCTGAGAGCCAAGTCGAAACCTCGGGAATAAAATCCTTAGAAAGCCTTTTACCATCCAAAACCTGATTCCGACAATATTGATCTTTATATTATTTATTATAAAAGAAAAATATTTATTTTAATAATTAATAAAATTAAAATTATTAATTTAAAATATAAATTAAAATAAAATAAATTATGAAATGAAACGTTTCATGCTCCAAGAAGTACCAACTTTGTGCGTGTGTGTTTTGTTTCCCACACCTTTAGACAGTGACGGTCACACAATTTTTTGTGGGAAAGACAGAAGCCCCACCCCCAGCCTTCTTTTTTCCCTGATCTGCCATTGCCACCAAAAGTACTGCCAATCGTTTGTGTGCAATACCGGAAGTGAAAATACTGAAAGGTGTTTGATTTTTAGGAACAAAAATTGAGAGAATATTTTATCCCAAAGGTAAAGTAAAAATTAAAAACTATATCCTGCCCTTTGAAACAAAGCTACGTTCGCTATTGATCAATTGTGTATTATGTTTAAGGCAAACCTACTTGAGAAGTATATGCCTATGGACAAGGGGGTGTCTTGGGCGGCGGACTTTTTAAGGGACTTTAACGCGAATTCACATTATATCTGGAGAAACCCGCTCAACTCCAGACCGTTAGATCGACAGCTCCTTAGTAGGCCAGAAACCTAGCCTAGACCTTCCACTGTCTTACAGTGGCGTAGCGAGGAGCCCCCCCCCCCCTAAAATTTAGCAGAGTTCTATTATTGACATCAAGAATGCGATCCATAATGTAGATTATCCGTTACATCAGTGCCTAACCCCCCTAAAAAAATTTTCTGGCTACGCTACTGCTGTCCTTGCCATTGTCTTACCCGTTCTGCAGAGACGGGCCTTAAAAGCAGCCAAAAGAAATTGGCTGGCATTACGATAGTGCTGACATCTATTGACAACATAAAATATAAAGTTATTTCCCATTACAGAAACATCTAACACACAAACACATTTACAAGATTAGAAAGTACTACCGATAAAATGTTTTATTTTAGTGATGTATGCATATAAAATTATCTCTTGTTTAAATCTTTATATTTTTAATTTTTCATTTAAAGTTTTAAACAGCCGATTCTTTTAATAATTTAACTTGCTTTGACTTAGTGTTATGGTTAAAAAAAAAATTCATAGATGGCAGCATCATATTTTTCATCCCAAATATTGTCTGTCTAAATAAAATAAATATTAATAAATTCCCTTTTTCATAATTCTTTTTTTCTCAGTTATGCCATGAAATTCACTTATAAAGGACCCAAAAATACAAATAATGTTTTGAAATTTTATGGATAAATAAATAAAGTCATATTTTCTTATGAATTTAAATGAGTTTACAGTCCATTCGTTTCTTTTTTTAAGTACATTTTTGTTCGGGACAAAAATTACACGACTTAGAGCTTTAGTAAACTACCAGACGACAGCCCTAAATCCAGTGTTATGATAATTATAACATTTTTAAATAATCTTATCAAATTGAATTTGTAAATGATAGTTATAAATTGTGATTGGCAGCTGGTAGCTATGAAAATTTATGGTAAAGTAGAGAAAATAAATATTTCTTACTTAAATATTAAAAATAAAATTAAATAATTTTGTAAATTCTGTTCTGCGACAAAATTTAGTTCAAGGAAAAAACTACATTACTTAGAGTATCTTATAAATTATCAGGTGAATTATATTTTTGCGCATGTTTGAAAAATAATATAAATTAGTCACCTGAATTTTGGAACACATTCAATTCAAACTTATCAATCTCTCATTTTTTCAAAGCAAGTGGATGAAATGCTTAACTTATTTTGTCCAGCAATATAATCTTTTAACCCATTTGTGCCCAGACCAGCAATAATGGATAAATTTCGAGTATCAATTTCTTGAACAAGGGATGATTTAAATCATTATGTATAAAAATTGATATGTTGACATCCTACTTGCTATAATATTTTGTGTGAAGTTCAATACTCGTGAATAAAGGTTAGGAAAAATAAATAACGCGTTCCACTGATAGCGGAAATTCGGCCCCCAAGAAAGGGACACCATGGTAAAAATTAGTTCAGTTTTATTTTTGAACAAGTTAGTGAAGTAATGTTAAAATTAAAATAACTATTTAAAAAAATATATTTAAAAATACCATATAAAATAATATGGTAATTATAACATTTATTTTAAGAAAATTCCATAATGAAAATAAAAATATACAGTTTGTTTTTTAAAGTTATTTCGTACAGTCAATAGACAGTGAAAACACATGTCTAAATAATAATCTTTTTTTAAAAAATAATTACACACTGAAAAACTGGGCGTTGTTTCTCCACTAAAATAAAAATGCCGTAATGAAATATCTAATGCGTATACAACTGCGAAAAGTAGAAGAAAGATTATTGAATGAAAAAAAGCTCACATCCAAAAAAGTTCAACTGGCAGCGGTGGGATTCGAACCCACGCCTCCGAAGAGACTGGTGCCTTAAACCAGCGCCTTAGACCGCTCGGCCACGCTACCACGTTCACAACTGCAGTAGACTGTTTGCAGTTGCGTACACGCTCTTCTTGATCAATTTGCAACATCTCATAGGGAGATTGACAGAGAATAAATTCTTTTGACCATTTTTCGGCTGGATCAATGCATTCCGCCGTTTTACTTAAAAACGAATATTTAAACACTTTTTTAAAACTATTTACGAAGAGAATAAGAGCTTTTAATTATTTCTTACTGGAACTAAGCCCTCCTACCGCTCAATAAATAATTCGAATTAACTGATGCGCTGTTTTTATTCGCAAATTATAAAATTAGTGATCTATTTTTGCCATTGTTAACACGACCAATAGTCCTCACGCTATTCGGAAGGTTGTTTCGTTTTAGTACTTGCAATATTCAGCGTAAAAAAGAAAAAAAAACACGAATAAATAAAAGCATAATTCCGAGGAAAACTATAAAAACATTGTTTTATAATCGTAAACCAAGTAACACTGAAACGACAACAAGATAAAGGCAAAAATCTAAGCTGATTTTAAAAGTTAAAATAAAAAAGCTTTAAATGCGAAATTTAAAATTGATGTTTTGGACTTTTTTTTAATCGAAATATACTAACAATTTTAAAAACATCATTAGTACATTATTAGTTTAAAAAATTAAATAACACTAGAATGGGCCTAATAGCACCATTGGTCCGAATACCCACTCCGTATAAATTAAAAGTACAATATTTTACTGAATTAATTAGTAATTAAATAATCAGCTCTTATTGGTATAATTAAAATTCATGTTTTTATTCAATGATAGTTTGTTGACAATACCACCATATTCAGTAGTACAGAAAAATATTGACCTTCACTTTTACTTTTGGAGAAAACCGACCAAACCTATAGATCGACAGCTGCATGATAGGTCCAATCTTCACACTTCGGCCATCTACCAAGTTCAGTGTCTTATTCAGTTGGTCTGCCAGATTACTGAATACAATGTTTCTATTAAATGAGAATCACACAGTACAAATTCAGTATTCGTGAAATTTCATTTTAACAAATTTGATGTTCAGTTCCTTGAAATTCAATTCATTATACTGAAATTTTACTGTATAACAGATTGTCCACAGGCAGCCAACATAAAATTCTTTATCTGCCACTGCAGCATTTAAAGTCAACCTAGCACTAAAACTCAGCACTACTGAGAGAAGAATCTAAGATGAAGTCAGATAAGAGATTTCATTACTAGTTTCTCCCAAATAGTAACAATGTAAAATATACCTTTTTTTTTTTTTTTTTTCCAGGGATAGTATAAACTTTTCTTCTTTTGAAAACTTTTTCCTGATCACAAACAGTTTTTTCTCCCCCTTTAAAGTAATCACTCCCACAGATTTTTTTCTTCATTTTTTAAATACTGAATTTTTAGTAAGATGTCTTTGCACAATATATCATTTTTCACGTTGATTAGAATGAAAATTGTGTTAAATAATTATTTTGGTTGGTTCCCAATTACCAAAACTGATATCCAATCCTTGCTGAATCACATAAATAATGCATTATGCACAACTGTCTAAACAATTAGTTCAAGGGCTAAAAATTTTTTTGGAGATGACTAAACCCAATTATTGCACTGAAATGTCATTAATTCTTCAAAAAAAACAGTACAAATCACATAGGTCTTGAACAGTTTAAACAGTAATGTGTGTGACTCAATGTTTTTCACAAGCTAAAACATCCTTTTTTTAAAAATAATAATAATTATTATTAAATTTTAAAAAATGGATGAAGACAGAAGCAAAAAACACTAAAGCAATGTAACATTTGGGGAGAGGATAATTTATATAAAAAGCTTGACTCAGGCCAGCATCCAGGCGATTCGATTGGGAGAGCAGAGGCCCCAGGATGGCTATGTGTTGTAAATTGCTTCCTTTACCTCTCTTCCCAGAAGTCCTTTAATATTGCATAAGCATAGATTATGCCATATTATTTACTTGTTTTGATTAACTGACCATCTCTTCTGAATCTGGACCTAAAACAGTGCCTCTTCCTTCAGCCTCTTTACCCTTGTAAATGCTGATTTATATAAAACAGAACAATGTGTTAAAGTTTGCAGTAAAAAAATGTTGCTGAATACAATCTTGGTGATAATTGAGCAGGATTTGAGAGCTTTAAAAATTAAAAAATGGATGGGAGACAAAAAAACAGGCCTGCCTCGTCTCATAAAATCCCTACATTGTAATAGTAAAAATGTTTCTCTCATGTCACAAAAAAAAAGCTGTAAATCGTCTTACATCCATCCCTATTTAAAATGTTTTTAATTGAATTTTTTTTATTTTTTCAAATCACTATTCTATCTACTCGGCAAATTTAGTAGAGGGTCATATTTTTCAGGATAGGAAGGATTTTTTTCCAGGGGAACACTGCCCCCCAAATGCAATCCCATGCCTATGGGCCTGGTTTGACCTAAACAAAGAACTATACCTGCAAGGCAATATCCCCTAAGTCTACCACTGCACATTTTCTTTCTTTTATTCTTTTATAGTTTTGTTAAATTTACTTATTCTAAGAATACAAAATAAAGCTTGTGATGGAATATTCTGAATTGTTTAAAGTCTGACTCAATCTAATTAAATTTAAGATTGATCATAAGCTGCAAAATATTTTTATAAAATTGTAAGTCAATATCTAAAAACCTGTTATTGAGTTCCAAACTTGCAATACTGAAAAACGATAGTAAAACCAATAATTCTTTACTAACATACAACACTTTGCTCAATTTAGCACCACAATCAACAATATAAATCTTAAACCCCTGCCAAAAATTGTTAATACATGTTGTCCAATGCTTTCAGCCAGTGGCATAGACCGAAAATTTTCATTGGGGAGGAGGGGGTAC
Source organism: Cheiracanthium punctorium (assembly GCA_038373885.1). Lineage (NCBI taxonomy): Eukaryota > Metazoa > Arthropoda > Arachnida > Araneae > Cheiracanthiidae > Cheiracanthium > Cheiracanthium punctorium. Next base: position 404,684 of record JAWZYV010013842.1, on the reverse strand, counting down.
AACTACTGCTGCAACACACATATATGCATACATGTGTGTGTTAAGGGAGTGAAGAATATACATTTTGTATGGCAAAAAATTCCTCATTGGGAGGGGGGGGTTATGACCCCCTAATCCCCCTGCTTTCAGCTATTTTTTTTCGTGTTACTGAAATCTGTAGTAAATTATTGCATGTTAATGAATTAAATCTAGTTTCTGAATGTACAAAAGATTAAATAATATATTTCTCGGGGAAAAAAATAAGTGGTAGTAGTAGGATATAGATGTTTTTTGAGGGACCAAGTGATTAGAAATTTTAAGTAAAAAAATTTCTATGGGACAATTTTTTTTAGACAAAGTAATATCAGGCACTGAAGGAAAGTAGATATTAGTTTTTATCAAAAATTTAGTTAATCTAAATGAAAAAAAGAAAAATTACATGACTCCATCTAAATCCGATTTCATTGCATATTTCATTTATATTTTGTTCATCCTATCTTCAATTAATATTTTTACTTTTTTAGGGACAATAGTAATATTTCACCTGTTTTTTCCATATACTTGTAATTTTTTCTTTTTTTTTAATATACCTATTTATACAGTAGACCAGCAATTCCCAAACTTTTTTGTACTGGAACCCACCTTCACCTAGAAATTTTGTTTTCGTGACTCACTACTACAAAACGATAACCAATATAGCCTATATAAAATGCTACAGTTTAATTCTTCCCACCCTTTTCGCGACCCACCGAAATTGCTTCTGAAAAAATTTCAATGGGTGCCCATACACAAGTCTACAAGTTTCTGTAGATAATATCACAGGGCAACTGTTCAGATAAAGCCCTGATCATTGAGTAATTAAAGTTTCCTACAAAATTCATCGGCCTATCAGCCAGCTAACTCCTCAGGTAATAAAGCTGCTGCTTACACTAAACCTTGTGGAACCTGACTATTTATAACTTCCCCCAAGTATGTTTACTAAGATTTGGAAGACATCCACTAATTCTGATTAAATTCTTTCAAGTTTTTTGAGCATTTTTTTCCGTCAAAATGCTTTATAACATGTTAATATACCACCTGAGAAACTATCAACTTCTGAAGTATTTAAAAGTGTAGAAATAATATCAAACACACACACATTAAAAAAAAAATTGAATCATGTATAGAAAGCAAAAGAAATTGTTTTAAAAAATTTAAACATTACATATGAATAAAATCATGTATATTTTATTTTTTAAATAAATTAATTTATATACAAAATCACAAATCTCAAGACTATAAAATTTTATCACAAGTTATTTGTTTGACCATATAATGCATTTTCTTTTTGAATCGCAGGTCGCTAAATAGGAACGGCATGAACTCCAACTGCAAGATATGACAGGGGCTGTGTGCATTTTTAGCTCTTTTTTTACACTTCCCGTCTGTGTGTCCCAAATGAATACACTTCCATTTTTGGAGCCACAAGAGCAAAACTGATTGTCAGGGCTGAATTTCACCCTTGTCCAGTCGCATCCAAGTTCAAAGCCACTACCAGTCAAGGAATATATCTCTTTGTACTTCCTCAGGTCAATCACAGTGATTTTGTTATCAATCTGAGAGGCGAGTAAGACAAATCCATTTTTTGAAATATCTAGAGAGGTGATCCCTGCCGAACAAGGAATGTGCGTAGACAAGGAGTTTGCTCTGACATCCCAAAAATTAATTTGACCATTTGTGTGGCAGCTGATAACTACATAACCACTTTTACTAACGATATCGTTGACATATGACCCTGTGTTGCATGTCTGAACACAAGCTCGTCTCCTCAAATCCCATAACTTGAGTGTCTGGTCCAAACTTCCTGAAACAATCTGGTTCTCTGCCTGTAAAAATTTAGCAGACATAACTTTACCACTGTGACCCGTAAGGGTATGCCTTATAGTAAAATCATTCACCGTCCAAACACGACTAGCAAAATCACATGAAGCACATAACAGCAAGCCAGCTTCAGTGTCTAAATCAACCGACATAATAGCAGAGTTGCAGTCCCGAACACATTTTTTCATCTCCACAGAGCTGTCAGTCATGTCCCAAAATTTAACTTTCCTATCAGCTCCAGCTGTTATCAACTGTGATGATGATGACGGAACCCAACATACACAGTTAACTTCACTGTCATGAGCAGCAAATTGATGCTTGACTTTCACAGGAATATCGGTATCTGCAGATGACTCTGCAATCATCTGCTCTATCTGTTTCAAAGGCATTGTTGTTTCTTGCAAATGCTTGGATATATCGGGTGTGGACCTTCTTTTCAACTTAGCATCGAATTTGCTTCCCTCTGATGGCCTCCTGCCAGTTTCACTTGACACCGGTATGATTTCCTTGTTTTTGTACATCAGCAGTTCATTCTTTAAAATTCTATTCTCAATCTCCATACTGTTCTTCTTATTTTCCAAACTTGAATAAGTAATATTCAAAGTATCACATTCATCAGCTTTATTCTGCAGGGCAGTTTTCAAAGCATCTATTTGTTGGCAGTAGTTCTGACACAAATCTTTGTACTCGGTGACAGAATTTTGGGCACGTTGCAACTCACGTTTTTGGCATTCCACCATTTTGTCCCTTTCATCCATCTGATTCCTAAATTCAATAATTTGCTGGGCATAGTCAGATATCTTTTTATGAGATTCAGCCAACTCCTTTTGCAGTGAGCAACATTTCACTAGCATGCTGATTTCCTCTGCTTTTGCTGCTGAATCGTGTGAAGATTCCGGAACATCCTCTGCTTTAGCACTGGCGAGCTTTCGACTAAGGTTTTCTTTCTGCAAGTAATCTAAAGATTCTAACAGTCGGTTGCTATGAAATATTACTTCGCTGAAGCTGTGTTCTTTTATGTTCCTTTCTTTCAACTGAGAGAGAATACACCTGAGGAAAAAAAGATAAAAGAATGTGTATCAGAAATTATGTGAAAAGGTAGGCCAATATGACTCAAACTTCATTTAAAAAATAAATAAATAAAATGTATATGTAGTAGGATATGCAAAATAACTAAGCAATATTATTTGTAAGCGTATTAAAAATCCATGTTAAAAACATATTTTTCTCTTTGTTCTGAAATTATTCAGCTGAATATGTAGCCATATTCTGACACAACTATTCGGCCGAATATCTGTTCAGTATTTGGCTGACCGAATATTCAGCAAAGCAGCCAAATACTCGTTACATCCCTATAAACAAATACTTAAATATCTATCTGACACCTCTGATATAATAAATAAATCCATCATTAAGTATAAACATTCAGATTTTAAATAGACGTTCAAAAAATTTAAAATATCATATTTGTAGTTATACCCCAGTAGAAAAGTTGTTGACGTATAGGGTAGTTAATAATTTATATGAAACCCTAGAAGCCTATCCGTTAAACCAAAATTTTAGGCATGGTGTTAGAAGATATGCCTAAAAGAAAAAAAGGTGTTCCCATTCGAAAGTTTTGAAATTTTCATACTTTAACCGTAATAGTGAGCTCTACATTGGTTAAATTCATAACAATGTTCAGTGCATATCTTCAACTAATTAATTCTGGAATTTTGGTTTGATTGGTTGAATGGATTAACTGCTAGGACTTCATATATATAGGGCAAGTTTTTCCTTTTTTCTTTTTCTACCTTCTAAACTCCAATCAACAAAGTAGAAGATTGGCTATCAAACAGTATCTTAAAAGTGTTAACTTTAAGACACGCAAGTAAAATTAGAAAGATTTTTTTCTCTATGGATACTACCCAAGAAAACATATATTCTAAATTTATGTAGAGCTGTATTATCAGAACTTGGTTTGAAAATTGGATTAGCACCACTTGGCTACCCACTAGGTTTGGTTCTGAAATATGTGCAAGGTTCATCAAAGTATGCACTGCAAATGGGCAGCTGAAATCTACTTTGTTTTATCATTAGAAAAATAGCATTTCTTTAATTTTATCACCTATTATACATATTCTCTTTTTGAAGATTTTAGCTACTGTTGTATTAAGGAATAATTATACATTTTAAACTAAGGGTAGATAGAGTGGTGTCATGTGAGGGGTGCAGAGTGCATTGGGTGACACCAAAACATGCTCGTTTTATTCCAGGAAGTTAAGTTGGTGTTTCTTGCAGGTCACTAAGATCAGCATCATCACACCTTACATAGACACCTCCCTCAAGAGAAAAAAAAATGATCCAGAAAATTAAAAAGAATTTTAATCAAAAAAACCTTAGTAAAAAAAGTGAAATTTCGTAACTTTTCACGTAAAATGATAGCAATACAGTAACTCTCTGAAATCTGCACACCCTGGGACCAAGGGGTTTGCAGATTATAGAATTTTGCAGATTACAGATCATTGTTTTGTTTACATTTATTCTTACTATAGTTACGAAGCAACAAAACATTTTTAATGGCTGAAATTAATTATACTGTCACACTTAGTTTAATTATTAAAGAATTTATTAAAATATATGAAAAAAAATTAATTTTATTTTACAAAACTTTTGCAGACTGAAATTTTTCTTGAAGAAGGCTTAAACTTTCATACTTTAATTTTATATTACTATTTTTTTAATTTTGCAAACGTGGAATCAATTGTTGTTTGTTTTAGGGCATTTGATTTGTGTTTAAATATTTTTTCCTAGAGTCTGTTTATTGTCATTATTTCTTGTGATGATGCCAATGAATAATTTTGGATGAATTCTAAATATTTATAGCCTAAAGATAAGCCTTCTGCAAGAGAAATTTTTTGAAAATTTCTCTTTCTTTCAATAAAAAATGAAAATCAAAATAATACACGTTTCGTTAACTGAGTGTGCGAGATTGTGTCTCAGAATCTTTTCTGTCAGCTAATCATGCTTTCATTTTACTGCTCAGACTTTGTTAGATGGGTTAAAAGAACAATTTTAATTAGATATATGCAAAAAATATGAAAAATAGCATAAAATTTCTTTTAATTCTACAACTCAACTCACCCGTAATTTCCTAGTGTTACTTAACTGTTAACTGCAAATTTCACTATTTACATCTAAAAATTATCGCGGATTATAGATGTGCGGATTTCAGAGAGTCGACTCTATATTAAAAATTTCATAGAAATCCTCAGATCAAAATTTTTGTCAGACTGAAAATAGTTTTCAAAAGCTACAATCTTTACCTCCCAGATCAAAACTTGAGAACATGTAAACTAGAAAAAATATATTAGATTATTGAACAAACAAAAAAATGTGAGCTTGTATTGCAGTAGGGTGACCAGACATCCAGCATTTCGCAGGACAGTTCTTTTTTTCATGTCTTGTCCTGCAAACTACATTACATACCAAAAAACATAAGAATGTCCTTATTTTTGCATTTGGCTTGCAAAATGTCCTGCATTCTATTTCAGTCACTGCATGTAGAGAAAATGAGCACAATTCATGAATGGGTATCGATATACCAATATTTCAAGATAAATAATTTCAAAGTTTTGACACTAATAATTTATTATAATCAATGCTCTTTTCATAAAGTTTTTCCAATTCATCTTTTAAAAGATGAATTGGAAAATGATGAAAGATGATAAAAAGATGAATTCCGTATTTCTAGTTACACTTTATATATATTAGGGATGTAACGGATATCCGGCAAGTATCTGGTATCTGGCCTATCCGGCAATTTTTCAATATCCAAAATACCGCCGGATATCCGACTTCTCTGACAGATATCCAGCTATATACTGCTAAAGTTCTATCTATAATATACATGGGACAGGATGGAAAATTATACTGGAACATTCTTGATAAAGGGATACATAAAACAGAGGGATATTTGTTAACTGAAAAAACAGCAAATCTAACACTGGAAATGGATCATTCAAAATAAACACACAATTTCAACATTTGTTCAGTAGTTTTTGAGCACATTTATAACTAGTTTTGCTAACATTTAGAGTTGATTTCATGCTGCAAAGTGCCGCTTAGCAAACATTTTGTGAACAAAAAAAAAAAAAAAAAAAAAACAAGCACATCTCACATGTAGTGTCCATGTGCAAATTTGGAAACAATCTTTTTTTCCTTTTTGGCTGTAGACTGTTGTTTGTATGGGAAGTTTGAGCACTTTTAGTATCATTTGAAAAATATGTGCATTCAATATATGCAATTTCTCTCATGGTAATCCCAGAAACAATGTAATTTTACATTCTCTATACATGGAGTTTCTCCGATATTTTTAATTTGCACCGGAAATCTGAAACTAACAAAAAACTCAAATTATTCTGTCTTCAAAATTTATTTACAGAAGCAGGGAGAAATTTTCAATTTTCATCCTTTTTCTAAATGACAATCTTTTACTGAGCATTCCTTTATTGAAGTCTTCTATACCTAATGATTAAAAATTAACTCTTATTTTACATATTATTTTTAATTGAATTTAGTTAGTTAAATTCATTTATGATTTTCTGCAAGTTTCAATTGATTTTTAAAGTTAAGTCTACCTAAAATATGTACATTTAAAATGTGTTTTTAAAATATTTATCAATGAAAATTAATATGGTATTTTGCTAGTTTAAAATAGTTGTTTTAGTTACTACTGGAGTATTTCGTATGTTTATCACTTTATACATAAAATACTTGACTAATCTTTTTTTTTTTGTGTGTGTGTGTTGGAATGTCGAAATCGAGAGTAAAAAAGTGAAATTGTCCTAAAATTAGGAAACTAATGTTTGATAGGTGATTTTTTTTTTTTTTTTTAATGAATTGCCCCCTCCCCCTATTTTCCCCCTTATGGTACCATATAAATTTTCGTACTGTGAAAGAATTTAATAGAAAGAATCAAGAGTAAAAAAGTGAAGCAATCAAGTGAAACTGTGAAAGAATCAAGAGTAAAAAAGTGAAATTGTCCTAAAATTAGGAAACTAATGTTTGATAGGTGATTTTTTTTTTTTTAATGAATTGCCCCCTCCCCCTATTTTCCCCCTTATGGTACCATATAAATTTTCGTACTGTGGAAGAATGCTCGTATATTTTAGAAGCTAAACAATTAAGCAGATCTATTTTTGTTTTTTAACTTGTTTAAAAAAATATTATTTTTGATTAAAAAAATTTAATACATAACCCGAAAAATTCTGTTTCAAACGCGTATAAAACTACTAAAGAAAGCATTATAATTTCACTATAAATATTTAAAAGAGATTTACTTTTTATTTATCAATCTCTAAAAGTAATTTAGCTTAAAATAAAACTAAAAATGACTTATGTAAATTAATATTTAATTATTAAAACAGAAAAACGCATTAAACCTATGTTTGGAAAAAATTAACTCATCTATTATAAGTATCTTATCAGAATAGATATCTTAATTCTTAAATAAATAAAAAAATATGCATTTCTTGACTTAAGTTGGCTTGACCGGACAAAGTGGACTTGTTTACTGGCACTTAAATCACTAAAACGAAACATGAAAATCGTAACAAGACTATCTTCATGATATGGTAAAACCTAAATTAAACTGTCGGCAGAACAGGTAATTTATACACTGAACACTTAATAGACTGGTGGTTGAAGCTCAAATTTGTCGACAGTCCTTTGGCAATTGGCAATTTTGCCGACATAAGTACTTTTTCATAAAGTTGGGAGATGTGACACTGCCCCAATGGAACCGGCCCTGATGGTAGTGACCATTTTTTGTTATCAGCCAATGCAAACTTGGATATCCCCTCCCCCACTCCCTCCCTAACTGCAATGATGTCCTGCATTTTTTTTTTAATCTCGGAATCTGGTCACCCTATATTATGGTGTTATTCATATAATACAGTGGCGGATCCAGAAATTTTTTTTGGGAGGAGCTAAATTTTTAAAAAAGCTTATTTCACCCAATTAAAATGTACTATAAATCAAAATTTTAGTCTAAACCTATGTGCATACTTTTGGGAGGGGCTAAGTAATAAAATATGATCTAGCTTTTTAAAGTGTATAATAAAGCAGAATGTTACCCTTTAGCAATTTTTTTTTTTTGGAGGGGGGGGGGCTGAAGACCCCTAGCCCCTCCCCTTGATCCGCTACTGATATAATATAATTATTAAATGCCTTTTATTCTCATTTTTCCCTTTAATGGTAATTACTTTTCCCTTTTGGACTGTTAAAACTAAAACAGAATAAAATTACACTCAGTGGGGGCATAACGAAGGCCGCAGCGAAGGGGGGAGGGCGGTTTAACCTCCCCTTCCCCCCTCGTGAAATCTTCAGGAACATTTATTAATATAAGTAAAAGTACAGCGTTGAAACATAAAACTTGATTTCCTCCCCCCCTTGAAATGTTTTCTTGGCTCCGGTATTGAGCATAACATAGGATTATGCAGTAATAATGTATAGATTACATGAGTAAGTCCCCCAAAGAAGTTTGTGCGTTTTATAATACATTGTTGACAAATCAGATTTCAGTTCTTCATCAAGACTCAGATTTCAGATTTGGTCAAGACAAGCTGAGACAGCCAAAAAAGCGTTTGCTTAAAAAGAAAAAAAATTAATGAGTTTGGAATTGGTTTCACTATCTAGAAGAAAGGACGTTTACTACATCAGTTAACACAATTGTGACATTTCGTACTCAGTTACGATCTTTCTTCTTCTCTCAAAAATTTTAACAATTACTACACATTTTTCTCATGAGCTCTGTGAAATGAATAAAAGAATTCGAAGAATCTGGATTGATTTTCCGACCCAAATCTTATTATCAGGATTTTATTTTACGTACCTGATTTGATCCATGATTTTTCATTTTAATTTAATATCTAAATAAAAATTATTGCATATATTTCCAAAATGATTACATTGTGATTTTAAAAGATAAATTTTGAAGAAAATAACTCAAAATTTCATCACATGATTATTTAAACTGGAATTTTAAACTAAAATTTCGAATCGAAATTACAAGAAAATAACCAACTGTTAACAAGTGGTAGATAAGATTTTTGAAAAATAAAATCATCTATTAAGCAATCAGATATTATCAAAATCGATCATAAAATAAAAACATACGGTTCGATACAAACAAATTGCGATCTTAAACTTACGACGCAAACGAACTGCTTTCTCCCATTTCCAACATAAAAATATTTTTGATTGACTAACACAAGACAAAAACCAAACAAACAAAAGCAGTTTACATTGGTGCAATGTGTGATTAACACAGCTTTGCACTTTATGCGAAAAAAAAACACTTCCTAATTTACGTATGAATCGTACTTACGAAAATGACGATTGAGACTTTTGTTTGAGCATTTCCAAAAGCTCGGAACATGAGTATCACCTCCTGGTGCATGACAAGCAAACATTTTGCACTACTGAGCTGTGTTTCAACTACTGGAAAGCGGGACTTCGTATTCCTAGTATTAAGACAACCCTGTGGGTTTTCAGCAGTAAATAATAGATCAGTGGTTTTCAGATGGTCGTCCCCCTACAGTAAGGTGACCAATACTCCCTATTTTCCGGGGACAGTCCCCATTTTCAGGATGTTTTTCAAATCGTACCCAAAATGTAAAACAGGAATTTAGGAAATTTTTAATGATTACATTGTTTTTTAATCAAATTACTGTTAATTATTGCTTTAATTATAAATGTCCCCAGTTTTGCTGTCAGAATCGGGGACATGTCCCCGATTTTTAAACAAAACTGCGGTCATCTATAATTAACAGTAATTTAATTGGAAGACAATGCAATAATTAAAAATTGTCCCCAATTCCTGTTTTACATTTTGGGGACAATTTGAAAAACGTCCTGAAATAGGGGACTGTCCCGTAAAATGGGGACATATAGTAGTCATCATAAATTTTGTAACATGTTTTTAATAAGTTATGCTTACCAAGTCACGGTTCCACGCAAACTAAATTTGGGCCTGTTTTACGGCCCTTTCAAAAAATAACAATCATTAAAATGAGCCCTTCACAAAAATACAATCAATAAAACAACCCTTCATTGGCATTTTACCGTATATTTTAATTTGTTTTGTAAATTATTTTAAGAAACAAAGTGCCTTTTTCAAAAATCGGCATGAAAATTCACAAAAATCGATATTGAAATTTGCAAATGCAAAAATAAAAAAGTTTCACAAAATAGAACCGAGGAAAAAATTACTGAATCGACGTCTGCAAGAGCTATTATTAAATAAATAATATAAAACAGGAAACTTACTTTTGATGGAAAAAAATATTTTAACTGAAATATTAAATGAAATAATTCTCTAAATTTTCTGCAAAACTTACATATTTTTATTTGCCAGCACACTGAAGCTAAAAATCATTTTTGCAAAGCTTTTCGATTGTTGAAATCTACAGAAATTTTTTTTGTTTTGGTTTAATAAAACTATTTTGTAATACAGTAGAATCTCGCTACAACGATATCCTCTATAACGATAATTCTCTCTATTACGATATCTTTTCATAGTCCTGGCTGAATTCCCTTTAGATTAATGTAAAACAGTTCTCTGTATTACGATACCCTTTAAAACGATAATTCTCTCTACAACGATGGTAATAATTATCCCTTACATCACAATAATTCTCTCTACTACGATATATTTTTTTTTCTACGATGCATCAGAAGCCCAACTCATGCACAGACATTGAAAGCTACACAAAGAAGTGTCGAGGTAAAATGTGGTTGGAACGAGTTGGACCACGCCTTTGCCAAAGAACGTCTTCTAAGTTTCGTTTTGCTGATGTAACACTATGGTAATGAGAAAGTGCATTTCTCGTAAGGTGGAAGGGCAGTTGGATGACACATCTTTGATTCCTATCCCCCTCTTTAAAAAATGGTCAAGGATTCCTTTCACCGGAACTGATATAGAAAACGATATGTTCTTTTGTCTGAACTTGAGTAAGAATTTTAACCTCCGATAAATCCTATCGAGGTCGATTATTACACGAGGATATTTTAAATCATTTATGAGTTTTGTTTACTTTGAAGTTTGTTTAGTGAAAATCGAAAGCAAATGGCTAAAAGAAAACAAATATCTATCGAAGTGAAATTCAACAGCATAAAAGATTTTGATAAAGGCATGAAGCAAAATAAATAAGGATAAATTAATGGGTATGTATTTTCAATTAATATCTAATACATTTTAAAAAACGCTTTTGCGGCATTCAGGTATTATTTATTTAGACATTATATATATTTGTTATTCAAATATGCTATAAATATTTATGAGCTATATCTCCGCTAGAATCCCTGACGAGGCGGCAAGGGTATTTAACTAAAGTTTGTGAGTGTTGTGAAAATTACTGAAAACTATAAACAAGTTTTTCTCCTTTTATTTATTATATGTTACTTGCGAGGGTGTGCTGAATGAAAACATACCTCAGGGTATGGGATATATGAAGAACAAAAATCAAAAATCTTTTCGTTCCAATATCGATTCTCTCTATAACGATAATTCTCTTTACAACGATATATTATTTTGACCCCAAAAATATCGTTATAGAGGGCTTTCACTGTAGTAAAAACTGCTTAAAAATAAGAATATATATATATATATATATATATATATTATTAATAACTGCATGGGGTTAGTAAACAGTAGCGTATAATACTCAGTTTTGTGTTCATTGTCTTTAATTTATCACAGTTAAGAATTTCTTCATAAATATATCTACGCTTAAACCTTCACTAAAACGAACCCTCATTAAAAGAAAATTAAAAATGAATGGTCCATCAAAAATGAATATTACTGATTTTGAATTTAACAAATTTTCCACTAGCATAAATATCAAGTGTTTGTTTTGATTCCGCATTCATTTTCCTACAGTTTCAGGTTCTAAACAATCATCATTATAGGTTTTAAATACACTGCAAAAGATATCTGGTGAAATCTTCTAACTGCATGGTAAAATCAACAGCTAATCGAAATATACGTACGTACTATAAGTGAGCAAAGACACAAGAAATAGACTGGATTAAATAATTAAAAACAAACATTTGGAAAACGTCACTTTTATTTCATAGATATCGATCAAATAAATTTTTAATAACACAAACAACTAAAGCTACTTTCCTGATTTCCTTTTACTTCGCTTTCACACGAAGCTTTAAACTTTCAACAGCATGAATATAGCTACGCATGCGCAAGCAGGAGGCATGATCCAGTCTACCAGATTTTTCTCCCATTACATAATCTCGCCTAGTTTTTAGCAAAGTGTTTGAATGAGGGGCAGATTCGAATAACGTTGGCCCTGACGTAGAGAGACTGCGGCGATCACTTCCCTCTACAGTGGACTCTCGCTAGAACGCGATTTGCCTTATGGAGTTTTTCATGAGCAACATATCTCAAATCTAACGCGAACTTTTGCCCCCCCCCCAAATCGAGATTTTTCGCCAAAAGTAAGAGGAGCAAATAGAAGTTCTGGGTGCGAGAGGTAAAGTATGGTCTTTGTGATTTGCTACTCTAATAAGCGAACACCATTTCATCCCTTGTGGCATCACTGAAGGCGAAAGAATCCAAGCCGTTCCTGCCTAAACCTGACTTTATTTATTACTTTATATAGGAAATGATAACATATAATTAGGAAATAGTTTAAAACGGTTTGAAGGGTACTTATAAGTGTCTAAAGTGTGTATGTTTCAAAAAGTCGTATACCCTAGCAACACAACAATATGTTGTGTCAATGTGAATTTTCGATGTCTTTTCCACATGATTTTGTTCAGTTTTCTCCACATTGTTTCAGCATGGACATTGATATAATATTGAAACAACATTGTGAAATCACAAGAGGAAAACAAATAAAAAAAAAACAAGATTTTATTTCTTTCGTGCAAAATTATTAAAATCCATACGGAAATTTACGAAAAATTAAATTGTTGATAATTATCTACTTGAAAACATCATTTTAATTCGTATTTACTGTTATAAAAATGCATTGTGACAATGGTATATTTTAACCCATTTGTGCCTGGATATTTTTGCGACTTTCTTCGATTTTTACTGATAACAGAAATAATAGATAAATTTCTGATGTCAACTTCTTGAACAAGGGATGATTTCTTTTAAAATCATTATGCATAAAAATCGAAATATCAACATCCTAATTGGTCATGTTAAAATATTTTGTAGAGTTGAGGCTCAATACTCATGAATAAAGGCTAGGAAAAATAAATAACATTTCCGACTAATAGCGAAAATGCCGTCCCAAAAAAGGGACGCTAGGCATAAATGGGTTAATACAAATTAAAATGATGTTTTTAAGTAGATAATATCAACAATTTTATTTTTCGTAAATTTCCGTATAATTTAAATAATTTTGCATGAAAGAAATAAAATCTTGATTTTTTATTTGTTTTCCTCTTTTGATTTCCCACTGTTGTTCAATATTATATATCAATGTCCATGCCGAAACAATGAGGAGAAAACTGAACAAAATCATGTGGAAACGACATTGAAAGTTCACATTGAAACAATATTTTGTATGTTAGCATTTCACATTCACACCACATTGAAACAACATTGTTGTGTTGCTTGGGGCTTATTTTCCAACACGAAATTTGCACTTACGCGAGGGGTCTCGGAATGCATCCCTCGAGTAAGTCGACTCCACTGTGAATTACATGGCTCTTCCGGTGCAAAGAGATGTGACCGCCGTAGCCTGCTTATTCCATCAGCCTCGGAAATTTTCTGTATATTGTTCGTAATCAAAACACTTCCTTCATTTCTTTCTTATCTTATCATTTCCCTTCGACACATTTCTACAACAAAGCCATGAAGGGTTGATGTCTAGAGCAATTTTCTTTTACCAAATGTGGTATGTAGTAGTGATTAAAGACTTCTCGTTACGTTCAACGCGGCTAATGTTCGAATCCATGATTTCTTTCTGCACACGAAAATGTTTTCTTCGCTTTTTGATGATCAGGTTTCTCAGCATAGCAACAGCGCTTGAAGCCATGTCAGAGAACGTCAGCAAGGAAATTCCAAGCCACATCCCCATGTAGCCACCAACGACGCTGAACAATTCCAAACTCTGGAAAGAGAAAGGAAACAAAAAGCACCAATGAAAGCAATTACAAAGTAACGATTCCAAAGAATGATGTAACATCAATGTAACGATTACAAAAAAGTTTTCGTTAAGTTATTTGCGAATGAGCTACTGCTTAACGCAAAATTAATCCGTTCGTTCCCATCGCTTCAAATGCTGCTTGGTAGGGATCCCCCTTCACGTTCCATCACCATTTCCGAGGATGAGATTCTTGAATGTCCTACTGAAGAGCAGTGCACACATCTACCCGCCAGCGACCAGCGCATGTATTTGATATAATTGATTTGCGTTCTCCCCTAAAATAACTTGCTATTTTATTTACTTCATCTTGAATATGGCATAGAATTTTTCTGTACAATTCAATATTGGTCTGATAACGACGATCGGATGTATTCCCGGAATCACGCCAAATGTCACCAGCATTGGCTAATATTTCGCCAAATTTTGCCCTAGCAATGTTACCAAAACTTATTTTGGTGTTATCTTTCATATTTGTCGAAAAACCACTGAATCCTAAAGCTGTCCAATTACTAGCACTGTAATTAACCGATTCATACATTCAATAAAATGAAAACTTTGAATATTTAACGCGAAGATCATTAATCTTATAAATAAAAATGAAATTCTGTTTGTTTGTTTGTTTGTGGATTTGATTCGTATACAAATCCACAAAAATGGACCTATCGGCCTGAAATTTAGCACAGATATGTAAAATAATATAGAATAAATCGTAGTCCACTTTAAAACTTTGAAAGTCCACCCGTTCCCGGAATGTAAGAGATTTTTTATGCTCTTCACGCAAAAAGCTTTCCGTAATTGTAACCCCTGTAGTGAAAAAAGTGTGAAATAAGGATCGTGGTTGCCATGTGTGGCGATTTTGCCGAATAAAATGTTTTAAATTCTCAAAGTAAAAATAAAAGAATAATAATGATTTTTTTTTTGTTAGTTTATATTCGTAAGGTTATTATTTTTTTTTTAAATTATAATATCGTGTGCATGGGAAATCAGAGCAGGAATGTAATGCTTTACACGCAAAACAATAAGAATTGAAGATTTCCGAGGCTAATGTGCAAATTTTTTTAGTTTGGCGAAAAAATAAAATATCTGAAATATGGATTTTGAGTAAGTGGGTTCTAGCGGTTTGCACAGTTTTCAGCTTGGCGCAATTTATTGAGAGCTTAAGGAAATAGATTTTTGAAAACAAGTGAAAAGGTTTTATTATAATACAGCGTTAGATTTTAATGATCCGTGAAGAAATAATGCAGTTATTAAGGGATTTCAAGCGATCTAACTTCAGAATTCTCGCCAATTGAGTACATTGATTTAAGTTGGGGGAATTCCGCCAAATTTCAGAAAATTGAAATCTTCTCATTTAGTACATCGGAGTAACGATGAATAAAACACATTATAGTTGATAATTTAAAAAAAAAATCGGCTGTATTAAGGGATTCCAATTTTCAAATAAATGCGTGCTACTCTTTGGCGGTCGAACCATTTCCTATATTGATTGCTGCTAAGTCAATGCTTCGAATGATTCCCTGATAAAACTCTTGCAAAATGGCGTATGTTGGCACTTTGGCGAGGCTTAGATTTGAAACTGGATTTTATTTGAGACTGGTATATATGATAACACTGGTTATAGATAAAAATGAATGTTGGTATGTGTTTATGAGGTTGAAAAACTCCAGCACCGTTGAGCACCGTTGCACGATGAAATTTGGTTCACCTAAGTCTTTTATGATGGAGAAGGTTTTTATGCTATCCGTTTTCCTTAACTTGCCACTTGGTGCCGCAGCACAACGTTGAATTCAACGTTGAAATTCCGTTTAGCCGTTTGCTATGCGAATATCGTCCAACCGATTTCGATGAAATTTGGTACACGCGAATATTAGAACACGGAGAATATTTTTCACTATCCATTTTGCTGTAACTTACCGCTAAATGGCGGTGCAAAGCATCAACTTCTATACCGTTCGACCGGTCGGCATAAAATTTTTTATACTTACACATTTGAGCACGAAGAATATATTCTAACTGCGTTCCTTTTGATGTTACTCACCACTAGATGACACTGCAATGCATTATTATTTTAACTCGCCACTAGATGACGCTGCAGCAGGCCAAATTCTTGACCATTCAAACGGTCGCTATGAAAATCAGTATACATAGCTATTTGAACAATGGGAATATTTTGGCGTTATCCATTTTGCTATAACTCCCCACTTGACGGCGCTGTAGCAAATCATTACTTTATTGAACCACTAGATGGCCCTGCAGTGTATCACTTCTTGACTGTGCAAATGATCGCTATGAAATAGGTATACATAGATATTTGAACACGGGGAAGAGTTTGGCGCTATCCATTTTCCTGTAACTTGCCACTCGATGCCGCGTCAACACATGAACTTCAAGACTGTCCAGCCATTAGTCATGAAAATTCGTATACATCGATATCTGAATGCGAAAAATATTTTCGCCGTATCCGTTTTGCTAAAACTTGCCACTAGATTGCGCTACGCCGCATGGCCTTCTGCACCGTACAAACGATTGCCTTGCAATTCGGTATGCATGATTATTGGACACAATATAACGCGATATCCACTTTGCTATATCTGTTTATTACAATGAATAGTAATCACCACAAATCATAATATCAAAAAGTCCATTCATTCCCGTGCGAAGAACGGGTACTTCAGCTAGTTTTAAGATAAACTAAACCTTAGAAGAATAGATCTTCTCATGAACTCGTAGTTCCATAGTGTTTTCTTAAACAGTGTTACTGTGTGTACGGTTTTTTGCTTATCGTTACTGGTAGAATATCTCCAAATTGTCTAAGTAAAGGGATGTATAATAATAATAATAACTATTAAATTAGGTGAGACTGGTACAGTTAGATCTACTAGCTGTATTTATCCTTATCATACGGGTATGATGAGGTAATTTAGGATGGGTTCTCAATGAATGACAGTTATCCTCATCATACAGGTTAGCCATACAACAGGGGTGGACTCGTTGGCATCGACAAACGAAACAGAGTTCTATCGTTTTCCGTTGCGATCGCGGAAATTTTCGACTGATTCCTATGTTTCCTATTCAAGTGAAACCTGTCTATCGCTTTTGGATCACGTGACACTGTGATCCGTGTTTTGCTATCGCTTTTTCAAAAGCGATCGTTTTCGAGAACATGGCGGATCGATCGGCGGATGGTTGATAAGAAGATTACAACAACAACGAAGACTCGTTATTTAAAATTACGAAGCAATCCGTTGGAATTATCAGACAGGGAATTCTGCAAAAGATTTAGGCCTGCGGAAAGCTGAATTTTCTCGCAGAACAGGATTTCTGTCGGCCTTTGAGTTCTACTCTAGCAGACACTACGATGCAGGCGCCATCTATAGTCCTTATTTTAAATCGTTTATTGCTCGGTAGGATTTGATGATTGAAACAGCGCGAAAAAATACATGAATAACGAATAATTTCAATTAAAAAATTAAAATAAGCATCCTAGCAACCCTCCTAAATAAATACAAATATTCATACCATTATATTAAGGATGTCTTTGATTGTTAATTATATATCAGAACATAAAATATATAGTAATTCTACCCCTCCATTATAATTATAAACAGCTTCTCTGCTACAGAAAAATAAAATGTAGCAGGCAAACTAGAGAACAATTATTATTCGATAATTCGAACAATTCGACATGATAATTATGACGAACAATACTATTATTAATAATTTTCTTAAAAAAATCTTCATAAATTAAAAATGTATTTCCATGATTATAAACATACAAAAAATATTAACCTAAACCAGTTAAAATTTTAAAACATTAACCTACAATACTGTTGAGGAAAATATTAAGACACAGCCTGTTGTCCGTTGCAGCTCAAACATAAATAGATAAACAGTTAGTCGTCGCCATTAAGTTAAAATATTTTTCCAGAGAAAGATGCGATTTTTTTATTGGTTAACAGCGACTTTCTACGTCACCGGAAGTTGCGTTTTCACTCTGTGGTGATAAAGTTTCGACCTAGCAAACCTGTAAGTTCGATCGCCTATTTTGTTTCACTTTGAATACACTTTTGCGATCGCTTGTAAAAGCGATCGAACTTCCAGAGAGAAAACGATCGTTTTGGAGACGACCGATCGCGTTTCGTTTGAATCAGGCCCTGAGGAATACCTAGATTGCTCATCTAATGTTCCCAATCCTGCGCTTTTTCCGACATACCTGCGCTTTTTCCCCATTTCTGCCACTATCATGGCTGCCGCCGATGTAAAATAGAACATTCCTTGCAATGCTTCATAAAAATAAATAAGTTCGAGGGAAAATATTTCGATACGAGTACTTTTTAAAATACAGATCGTTCTAAAATGATTGAAAATATCATTATAATTTAAGTTATTGCCATTCTGCGCATGCGCATGCCACTATCATGGCTACCATTTGGAGGCAACAAGTTTTCTCTCGTTATGCTCAATCTAGAGATTCCTATATCTATGCGATCAAGAAGCTAGCTTTGGTCGATCGATCTCCATATATTTAGCTTCGAAACAAATTAAGATACGGTGGACTCGTGCTACAACGCGGTCTATCTTAAGCGAGTTTTTCACAAGTTACGTATCTCAGAGCTAACGTGGGCTCCTCGCCGAGACACGAGATTTTTTGCCAATAGTAAGAAGCGCAAACAGATATGCGGGTTGTGAGGTGTAAGTGTTGTCTTCGTGAATTCCTACGGAAGAAGAACCAATCAACCAGCGGTAATTCATCCCTCGTAGCATCACCGAAGGCGGAGCATTCAAACCGTCTGAACCTGGTTTTATTTATTAGTTATTATAGGATATGGTAATATATAGTTAGTGAATGTTTCAAAACTGTTTGAGGGGTGTTTATAACCGTCTAGGGCACTGTACGTGTGTGTTTCAAAAAGTCGCACACACACCCTATTTCACAGCGCGAAATTTTCAGGTAAGCGAGGATTTTTAGTACGCATCCCTCGCGTAAGTCAAGATGGCACTGCACACGATAGAGCACGAATTCTGAACCTTTCTTTACTTTTAGCAAATTTGAACTAATAATACTAGTTCACGTAGTCACATTGTTTTGATTCCCTTGGAAGTTTTTATTTATTTATTTATTTTTTGCTCCTTAATAATCGCTTTGTTTTATCACATAGGCAGATTACGTGCGTTTGAACATGCACTTTGTTTATCTACCCAGACCCACAGCTCTCGAGAGTTGCATCTCTTACTGAAACACAGTGTATAAACATAAACACAATATTTATTTCATTTTACATCTACTCACAGTCCCTGGTCCCCCAATTAATGTTAACATAGCCTAGCACAGCCGGTTGTGTCAAAAATGTTCTTTAGCTCTGCGGCACCCACTGGATCGACCACCACCTTGCTGGTAGTTAAATCGTGAGATGGCAACGTCTGCACTTTTTCGACATTGGTAAATGGTTGTGCTTCAAAGGGTGAAAAACTTTTATGTGGAGGGAATTTCGGAAGCTAACCATGCCCATTGCGTGTGTATTACCTTTCTCAAACTTTGACACAGAAAATGTGCTAAGGCGACAGCACTCTATTTTTACTGAAAAAGGATTAAAATAAGATTTCTTAAAGTTTTCTCAAGCAACATTAGTTTAAACTTCACGATTTTCTTAAAAACAGAGTGGGGCTTTAAGTGTGTCCATAAACTGAGAAAATCCATTATCGTATCCAACTATGTAGTTACTCTGATCCCTGACTCTCTAACAATTCCGAGTAACTTGCTCCAAGATTAAAAAAAAAATTTCCGCCTTTACTGCAAAAAGATTACAAAATTAAGCACAAAACCTAATAACATCTACACCGTTTCTACGATCCGCTTGAAAATTTTCTCAATTATGTATATAAACATAGAAAACAATCTGCTCTACTTTAAAAATCTGAAAATCGACCCGTTCCCTCATTTTTAAGCGGTTCTTCGCTATTTTTAACTTCATTTTATTTTCGAGAGTGAAAAAAGTTAATCATCTGCGTCACAAAATTAGCTATTGCAAGTGACAATGACGTCATATTGATGTCCCATTTATCAAGGTTAGAAGGAAAAATTGCGACTCCGATTCGTTTGAAATAGCTTTTCCAGTAATTTTAATTTTTTTTTCTTTTTTCACAAATAAAATGATTCCTCTGGCTGTTTCCAGCGAAACGGAATCGTTCGAATGCTAAAAGTTTCCGCACATTCCCAGAAGAGCATGAAATTCGATTTGAGTATAATAAAAATTGAATATTGAGTTATTTATTTTAGGTGGATGAAGATTAAATATATTGAGTGTAGACATGCTTTCGTCCAATGTTTTTTTCTAGCGCCCGTTGTAATTGCCCCTACAACGGTCTTTGACTTCTAGTACTATTACATTGCAAAATTAGTTCACCTCAAATTTTGGATTGTATGTCAGGTTTGAAATCATGAATCGGTCAAAAGGAACATCAATTTCTATTGTTGCACAACTGAAAAGAAAAAAAAAATGTTAGTCACTAAAACAAAATAAGAAAGTTGTCACACAAACTAAAAATTGTATCTGAGATAAGTTGTGTTTCAAGCGGTATGGTTTTTGGCCTGTTTCGTTCGAAACTCCTCTGAAGTGTAGCAAAATTTAAATATTCTTTTTCGGTAATCGTTTCGTGGAAAAAAAATATCATTGAACCGGTTTTAAAGTTCTGGAACGAATTTTTAAAAGTTTATAAATAAATATATGAGAAAAAGCTTCACGCTTTACATTATAATATTTTAATTTTTATACGTCAGAGGAAAAATTTCAATAAATGTGAATATCAGATATAGCTAGGTATTCATTATACTATTTGCGGAATAAGGTATGGAGATCGCAGAGTAATAAAACATGGAGGAATTCGGTATAAGGTAATTTGATTCTACCCCCAAGCACATAAATATCATTTACAGGACGTAGATATACAATGTTCCTTCGAGCATTAAAAATTTTGGAATATATAACGTTAAAATAAATAAAAACTTTGTGAAAAAAACACACACATAAAAGGTTACTTCAAGGCGTAACGATCGTTTCGACCGAAAATTCGTTCGGTCTTCTTCAGACAAACCCTTCCGTCAAACTGCTCTGTTTGACGGAAGGGTTTGTCTGAAGAAGACCGAACGAATTTTCGGTCGAAACGATCGTTGCGCCTTGAAGTAACCTTTTATGTGTGTTTTTTTCACAAAAGTTTTATTTATTTTATCTTATAACACCAGTTTTTTTGAGTGTTTATTTTCATATATAACGTTAGTTCTGGTGCTGCCATCTACATTATATTGTGAGAAGCACAGACACCACATTTTATACACGCTTCAATAAATTGAAAAAATAATAAAGAAGAATACAGTATTTTATTTTATTTTTATTTTTTTAAGCACTATGATTTTACCAAAAAAAAAAAAAAAAAAATGCTTAGAACAACTTTAGTATTAGTCTTTTTGGCGATTTTTTGACTTTGCGACAAAATCTTGTTGCCACCCAAGTTTGCATTGCCGATGCCAATTGCAAAGAATATGGCGGATCGGATGGCGCTGGTTTCCGAGATAATCGACGATCCTCGCACGTTAACTTTGCTGTGATTTATTTTAATGGCTTTTAAATATTTTTGTATTAAAAAAAAATACAGATTAAAAGCTTACATGTACTATAAAGATTTGGTTTAATAAAATTTAATTACTTTTTACGTGAGGGGGGGGTCTATGCCCCCCTCAACCCCTTCCTTTCTGATTTTAGTAGAATAAATTTAATAATGCAAACAAATAATATTCCAAAGAGAATACCTCACAAAAATAACATTAAAAAAAAAAAAATTAAAATATATTTTAGTATTCTGACAAAAGCATACGTAAGCAGAAGTAATGAACTAGTTTAAATCATAACAAATAAAAATAAACAATGCTTATCTCATACCTTGATTAAAATCGCTAAATTATTGCAATATTGAAATAATAAAATCAAAATATGTAAAATTATTTAACGGTATTAAATATTAATGATGTAATTATTCTATTTCTACCCTTAACAAATAAACAAAGGAAAACGAAAATATTAGCCTAAAAAGTACTATTAAAAGTATGTTAATTCATACGAAACTGCAAATAAACAGTCAGTATGAACCTAAACAACCATTTTAAATTTAAAAAATAATTAAATAATACAATCTAATTTAAAATAAAATCAGAAAGCACGTTGTCATCATCAGCGAGTAACCATTTTCGGAAATAAAAAGCCGGCTTTAGGATTACCATGTCTGAACTTCCGATCATCAAACGGCAGGGTCCTTTATCGCGCTAAGAAAAAATGGCCAAAACGACATCGTGCCAAAAAGAACTAATACTAAACCTAAATTCTTTACTCCACAACTTGAAACAATATTTTTTAAAAATGCAGTTTAAATTAATTCACTACAGAAACACATGAACAAACCAATTAAATTACGGTGTGTTCCACTGAATAAGTCATCGTGATTGTGTGTCATACACATAACTGACTCCGAAACAGACGAATAAGAACGTAACAAATATATTAAGAAAGTGTACACAGAAATACGTATTTGCAATGAAAAAATTCACTCCCTGCCCCAGGCAGGAATAAAATAGAAGTGTGTAAAAATAGAGGAGGAAAGTATTCCGCCGAAATAAAGACAGTACCGTTAATAGCCAAAATATCCGCCATCTTTACATACGACTATGAATAGTCGATGTGGCCTATCATTTACTAATCCTCGGAGGACGGTAACATCAATATACCAATGTCTAGCACAGTGGTTAAAGCCACTGACATTGGGAGATGGCTCAAGTGGAGGAACATGGTTCTGTCCTCTCGCGGGGCCGTCGGTCTAGAGGGTCTGGAGTTTTGGCCGGTTTTCTCCAGATGTAACGTGAATGCGCGCTAGATACCCAGAAAAGTCTTCCCCCGAGGCATTTGCCCCCCCCCCCGCTTGTGTTTGTCCTTTCTTTGATGTGCGGATAAGCGGTTCCTCGTGAACAAGCACACAAATCCGAATACATGTTCCAATAACAAAACCAACATCAATATTATCCCAGTGTTCAATGGCGGCCGTATTCAATTCTGCCACAGACTGAAACTGTGTGACATTTGCATATTCATCCCTACTGAGCCTATCCCACGCATTTTCTTGCGGATTGAGATCAAACGGAAAGGGCAGGACATTTCATGATACACAAACCCATCACCGAAAAACCATTTTCAAGAGGATTTTGCATCGTGAATGGGGTGAGTAGTCATGATGAAAAATCAAACTTCGGCCATCCATTCTCCCTGAAAATGGCTGTAAATGGGTCTCTATCATTTCTTTGTTATCAGTAGCTTCCATGTGGCCTGATTATTTTTTACACATTATTTTTTTATGCCTGCCCAGGTGGGGCAAGGACGGAGTTTTTCCCTTCTGAAAACGTAATCCTGTGTATACTTTCTTAAAGTATTTTTGTTTGCCTATTTCGCATCCAGTTATGGCACACAATCACGGTGGCTTTATTTAAGTGGTACACACCTTAGAACAATCTTTATTTCAATATTTATTTTGCAAAAGATTTGACCCCCACCCCCTGCTCGAAACGGGGCCTGGTATAAGGCGCGGTATGAAGGTAATTAAAAAAACACCACTGGGATAATACTTACTCGTCAGAAAAAATCTTTTCACCTTCACAATCATACTAAAATAGAAAAGTTACTGTTAAGAGATGAATTCCATGAAACGAGTAAAAAATTTACCAAGAACCAAATAAGCACAAGAAACGAGCAACATCCACCAAAACAACAAAACAATGCATATATACTGTTTAAATGATATTGAGAATTATCCAATGAAATAAATATAACCTTTTACGTTAAGGTTATAAGGGGTTAATAAAAGTGGTTTATATAATACTTAAAGATTGCTTTCCTTCTCTTTAAATAGTGCCCCAGAGCAATTAGATCTTGCTCATCTTTCTACCCATACCCTTTTCTGCGTTCGAATTCGTACGTTGCAGACGAATGTAGACGTCAGACGTTAGAATTAGATGATAATAAGAAGGTTGCGATTTTGATTCTTATTCATACAACTGTACCCAGGCATTCAATTAGTGGTTCCGACTGCCCTCTGCAATCGCTGGCAGTCTCCGAGAGGTGCCAACATTCTGAAGTTTCACCTTCTAATGAGGATTCAAATTGTAGCGAAATACTCCAGGAAGGACTCACATAACTCAAAAAACGGCACAATTGCTGACGTGAGCTGTCCTCTCCTAACAAACAAACATTTTAAGGGTGTTCCCCTTGAAGAGTAATTGTCGTCCCAGGACTTTTGAACAGATTTAAAAACAAATAGAGAAGTTAAATACTCGAATAAATTAGTAATGCTTTTTCACCCAATGCACTATGAACTAATACCAATCGTAAAGCTGTATGTCTCATGCAACTTTCAGAAAAAATTCATAAAAACCGTAATCGAAAATGGACGGCGGAGTTACCTGTTTAGCGAAACATTTCAAATTTTTGTATGTTTAGCATTTTTTACTGAATGTTTCGTAATTTAAATAGGTTCTTTGTTCGTAATAATTCACAGTAAAACTTGTAAGAGACATTCTAAATCTTTCTAAGTCTCTAGCGCAATTAAATGTTTTAAAAAGCAGTTCAAAAGTTGCATGATTTCCAAATACAACAAACTGCCTCAATATGTAGAACATAGAGGCATCTAATAGGGAACAACACAACTTGTAAGTAAGCTATTTCATGAACCAGTTAGTAAGCACGTGAGAGCCTGTGAGAGCTTGTTAGTAAGCTATTTCATGTTAACACTTCAGCGGACTTCTTAGTAAACTATTAAGCTTAATAGAAAAGTGCAAATTTACTATAGTAACAATTATAAGTTGTAAACTATTTAATATCCTATCTACTACAGGCAATTTTTCGTATGTTGTTATATGTTGAACGATAAAATAAGATGTTATCTGTTATAAATGTGGCGTTTAACTTACCTGGGACATAGTATGCCGGAGTACCTAAAAAGAAAAGAAATTTTACTTGAAAAAAAAATAATAATTATATTAAATAAATCAATGTTTTTGTGCATTCAGCTCATCTAATGGAGCCTCGATATTACGTGGTTATAATGAGACATGCTTTACTCCAGGATTAAAATACTTACTGTGAGGCATTGCAGTGTAACTGAAGAAATTATAAAAAAGCCGGTTGGAGATGGTAGTACAGTCAAGGCCCGCTTAATAGATTCGTCAATTTGCCACGAAAAATTATTTTAATATGCGAGATATTTCATTATCCAGGATCACATCGACTATTTACAACGGTTTGGTACATTGAAAATGCAATTAATTTAAGCGGGATATTCTTTTAACAAATGTTGATTCAAACGAGTTAGATGTAATCAACATTTGTGTTGTAATAAATTACAATATTTGTATTACCCAGTAATGTAAAACAATATAGTAATTAGGGATGGACGCCAGATGGAAAATTGGCGTCTCGCAAAACAGCCTAAAAGCTTTGTCTCGTCTCGCAAAATGCCTATATCGTAATGTTAAAAATTCTGTCTCGTCTCGCAAAAAAAAGCTGTAAATCTCTGTCTCGTCTCGCAATGAATCCTTCTCGCGTCCTTCCCTAATAGTAATTTTAAAACGTTACAGCCATTTATACCAGACCTATAACTAAATCTAATTTTTTTTCGATTGCATTGTTTGCCATTGTCAAATATGAAACTTAATTTTGAGCTGTCTTAAAAAACTCTATCAGTTTTGTGTGACAATCGTTCCCTATTAGTTACACAATTGTACCTAGTATAAGGAAGTAAGTGATCGCGAAAAATTTCAATATTTATATTTTGTTGAAAAAATCGATTTTCATCACTTTTAAATTTACTTTGATAAGTTTTTGCATTACGTCTCAATATATTGGCATGTATGTATGTACGTATGCATGCACTATCTATTTTGAACACCCACGACTCTATTTTGAGTAATGTCTGTTCGTAAGTATGTATGTATGTGACTTGGATAACTCAAAAACTATCTGTCGTAGAATATTGAAATTTCATATTTAAGATTGTTGTAACATCTGGTTGTGCACCTTCCCTTTTGATTGCAATCGACTGAGTGGTTTATTTACAGGGTCACTAAAAATGCTTTCAATACATTAAAGTCTATGGACGGCTTCAATACATTGCGGTCACACAAGTATGTAAACAGTCATCATTTAGGTCATGTCCAAAACTTGGCCAACCTGCGCTAGATTTCGTTAGGTTTGGTAAAATGTCGCGAAATTTGGCGCCAATATCAGTTTTTAAAACTGAACCCAGCTCAGCGACAGCTCTTATATCTGCTGACAAATTTTCAAACCTTAATAGCATTGAAGTTTCGCATCAGATATAGAAATCTTCAAAAAAATAGTTGAAGTAGAATAGTCTCAAAAAGTTTCAAAGAAGTGCATCAAAAATTTATTTACAGGATCGACCAAAATACTTTCAATAAATTCAGGTCTATGGGCAGCTTCCATACATTAAAAGTTTGCGGCAATTATTGTCTGGAACATGCCCAAACTCTGGCCTACTGTTGCCAATCTTGGAGAGTTTGGACGAAATATCGCCAAATTCGTAGCCAAAAATAAATTTCTAAAAGAGAGCCTAGTTTTACGTTATCTCTTTTGTTTGAAGAGAAATCGCCGAACCTTGATATTATTGAATTATCATATCTGAATTTCAAATGAAATAAATTTTAATGAAGTGCATCAAAACTTAATACAGTTTAACAGGAATACAAGGAAGTCCACGTCAGATTTTTTTTTTTTTTTTTTTTTAAATGTTTGACTGATGCAAAGTGGAGACGTTGTTATAAATTACAATACAAAGCCAGAACAGAGAAAGTTATTGATTTTTAGAAACCCATTTTAACGATCGGTAATTATTTAATAAATCACGCAAATAATGAGTTAAGTGAAACCCTTATATTTCAAATCAGTTTTTATTTGTTTGTTTGTTTCCATTTAATTTTCTAATTCAGAGAGGTAAAAATGTAAAATTAATTTCACTTCAGGACAATTTCAAGCAATTGCGTAAAGATTAGGGAGATGGTTGAACCAATCTTCAAGATTTTTGATCCCATTGTTGAAAGGACAAAATGGTGGAGATCGCCCTTTCTTGCTCCTATTCAAAGATCCGTGCAAGGAATCAACACTTAGCAATATATATAGAACCTTTACTGTTGCGTCTTTTTAATAATGGAAGCTAACAGATTAACCCCAGGTTCAAAATACATAAAAAGAAAAAAAAAGAACACAGCGCATTTTCTTGGGAAAATTGTTAAGCGAATTACTAAGTTCACGCAGATTTGACACAAATTAAGAAATTTATGCATAAAAAACTACAAGTTAGAAACGATCAGTTTTTAATACTATATGAAGATTCAAGTTTTCACTTTATCTATCAACGTGTGCATCATGACAAGTAATATGTAGATTGCGACATTTAACATCAGAAGTTTATTAACGGAATATTTTGTCTCTGAGAATTATGCTGTAAAAGATTTGCAACACTTAGTTTAAGAACTTCATGTTACCAAAAAATTAGTGCTTGAAGAATGAAAGGTGCTACTGGTGGTACACAGCCAATCTTCACACCAACCTGGGCATTCAGTGACGTCCATCAGACAACTAGGGTCAGGTGACTCTCCACTTGATTACTGATTGGTCACGAATCATTGCGCGTCTAATCTGTAATCAAGTTGCAAATCACCTGACTGAACTAGTCCGAGAGAGACGACATTCAGTCCCTAGGCCGGTCTGACGATTGGCCATGAAGGTGGTATATGAATGATGCATAGAAACTTGAATTGTTCAAATAAGAGCACTTACGTCCGATTTTCCAGCCCATTTAGAAGTCTGAAATATACAAGAAAAAGATATGCTTAATACAAGAAAAACGCAAAGGTAAAGGAGAAGTTGAGGTACAATGAAACATGCTATCTGAAAGCAATAGGATTTGTCATAGAAAATTGAAACTCATAGACCTATTATACAAATATATGTTCCAGTTAATGGTGTGATTTGGAGACGATCGCATTTTTACAAGAGATATAGAAAATTATTGGATTTTCATCATTGAAAGTAAATTTCGTTACTAAAAGTAATTTCGTTTTACCTTCTTGTTTTCATATGTATAACTATTTATTTTTCAAATATTTTGATCACTATGGTGTGGTCTTCATACTTTCAAAGTCAGAGTTAAAAAAATAAATATTATCAGTTAGTAAAAATTCATTTAGTTTGTAGTCTCAATTTGGGGTACAATAAAACATGTTTCATTGTAACCCGGGCTCACTTAAATAAAGATGTTACTGTTAAATATTTAGATTGAGATCTCCATAGATCACATAAAGTTAACAAGGAATTGTTTTTAAATTGTACTCTATCGTCTTCAGACTTCTTCAGAGAAGATGGTCACAATCCAGATTGTCATTAAATTAACAATCCAAACAGTACAGATTGTGCGCTAGTCTCACATAGCATGTATGACACTAGCAGTATTGCTCTAAGTGATTATGTTTTAATCAAGGAAGGTGAACTTAAATGTAAAGAAATATACTGTGTGGGGATTTAATAAACTTAAGAGGCATTAAGAGCAAATCGGGCAAAAAAAGAAAAAAGTTTCCATCACCATCTCAGAATTTCATGAATTTTTTTTCCTTTTGTTGCCTTATTCAAGGAAAGAACAGATCTGAAATATTTTTGATTTACCCCTTTTACTTTTGGAGTTATGGTGGATCAAAGTACCCCAGAGGAGTGACGTAGAAATATTTTAGGGCCATTTTTGCCACTTTATTGTCTCGACTGTGATTGACTCTGAGGTGCTTCAGAGAATTTTTCCTTTATATCTGATAATACACCTTCAATATTAACATGTGAAATTGAAAATTCACTCGAAAATTCTCGGAGCCCCAAATAAGGGCCTCCCAAATACCCCATTTTCATGAAAAAATACAGTTTTTAAGAATGCTTTAAATCTTGGCTCTGACGTGATACAGAAAAACTTTTTGCACAGTGCAGTTATACATCTTCATATAAAGTTAATCCAATGTTAAACATTTTTCAGGGCCCCCGGCCCCTCGGTACGGGCCCCTAAACATAGTCCTTAACGCTAATTTATGCAATTTCGAAGGATTAGTACAGCTGGGGTCACTTCCCACATAAGAACTATTGGCATGGGGATATAGTACCCACCTAGTAGTTTCCTATTATGAAAAACATTTTTTGAAGGTACAACTTGTTTCCAAGAAAAATCCTAAAGTACCTCCCAATTTGGGAATTCCGCTGACACGCATGGGGCATTTATGCGTTACATTTAGAAGTTTAATCGACTGTAACAATATTGAAAATCAAACTTATCCTGCATGTATCACAGGTATATCCTCCATACAGTAAGTACAAAAAGTAATTTGCCGTGTGTGCTGGATTTGTAACATCCAACCATAAAAAATTTTTATAATAATAATAATTTATGGAGTTCAGTCAGAATTCTTTCACGCCAAACTTTAAGTATAATCAAAATTAATTTCTTAAAAATACTTACAGATTTCTCCATAACTGTAATAACTTTATTTTCTTTTGTTACTTCGTATATCATCGAACTAAAAAAAAAAAAAAAAGATGAATGCACTGACATTTGCTGGAAAATGTGCGTTAGTTTGATTTTAGAATATTTTAAGCGTAACAAGTAAGAATAAGATTCATTAAAGGTAAGCTGAAAGATGTCCGACAAAATTCAAATGCCTACTTTAAAATGATTCACTTATAAAAGCACATACGAAACGGAGTTAAA
The DNA here is from genome assembly GCA_038373885.1 of Cheiracanthium punctorium. Classification (NCBI taxonomy): domain Eukaryota; kingdom Metazoa; phylum Arthropoda; class Arachnida; order Araneae; family Cheiracanthiidae; genus Cheiracanthium; species Cheiracanthium punctorium. The sequence goes on along the minus strand of JAWZYV010013842.1, from coordinate 374,835 downwards.
AAATAAATTAACAAGGAAACTAAGCTAAATCTCGAGATGTAACTGTCCCTGAAAATGCTGTTCAGACCTATTTTTTTTGCAGATTTCTAAAAAAGGAGGCGGTCAATGTTTAACACTTAAAAAAAAAAAAAATGTATGCGCAGCAATAATATTTTAGCACGTGGACCGATTTAAAAAAATCTTTTTTTATTGGAAAGAGAATAGATCAGGGGTGATCCCATATTAATTGGGTCTCGTTTTAATGATATTATCTTTCAAAAAATCGAAAAAAAAAACCGTCTTTTTAAACCGTTGCTTACAGGATTGCCAGAAATAGCGCTGGTCGAAAAGTCGCCAAGGGTGGACACTTTTGGCAATTCAACACCAAGTTTGGCATCAAAAAATATTCCCAAAACTGAACTCCGATTGGCGATATTTTCTATATTTGGCAAGAATTTGCCCAAACCCGACTATTTTACAATGGGAATGATGGTATAGCTTAGAAAGGTTTGCCGGTACCAGAATATGTCAAAAGGCACCAAAATTGGCAACCTTTGGCTTTAAAAAATAAGTACTCAAGACTGAACCCAGCTTGGCGATATCTGCTATATTTGGCGAGAATTTTCTAAACCCTGCTACTTTAGAATGGGAATAATTTTTCGTTATGGTGAAGTAATTTTAAATCAATTTTCTTTCTTTTTAAATCATGCTTGTTTGGTTCATTGTGTCTATATAATTTTTAATTTTTTTGAACTGCTCAACTATATACAGTCTACTCTTGATAAGACAATTGGCAGTTTCTGCCATAACGCGAAAAATTTTTGCGAGCCACGAAAAATCTCAATTTTTTCCACATTTGAATTCAAATCTCTCTAGTTTCTATCGCATTAAAATCTCTATCATTTCTTAAATCAATTTTCTTCATAGAGAAATGACTGTTCTATGACTGTACTAAAATTTATACTTCCGTTTTTGGAAGCACACTGATTCTGTGAACAAAATTTGAGTGTGTTTCTGTTTATGACTGGTGTCTTTCAATAACTTCTGACTAATATGAAAACACGTTATAATATATGAACATCTCTAGTGTCAATGGACAAAAAAGTTAAATTCTAATTTGTCACTAACCATTCATTTAAGAAAAAAAAATGCTTTCCGTGTACGCGGGTGTGATAAAAATATTTTTTAAATTTAAGCCATACCTCATAAATAAATGAATGTATTCCATTATACGTTGTTTAAAAAACTTTTGAGTGCTTTCAACAATGGCAACAATTTATTTTTCATCATTTTTCATCAATGTTTTCATACTAGTCATGAGGTACTGAATAACACTTATAAATAGGAGCACACTCAAATTTTGTTTATGGAATCAATACACGTACTTCCAAAAAAAATACTTCCAAAAACAGGAATATAAATTTTACTTAAAGTCATAGAAATTTCATTATTATACGGAGAAAATCGAAACAGTAAACTGGGACATTATCAATACTTAGCCCGTTATCAGAAAATTAAAAAGAAGAATATGGAAAATTGCAGAATCTAACATAGGTCTTACTTTGAACTAAGTTTAAGGGTTTACTTTGAACTATATTAGCTAATATTTTCAAAACTACTTATCCAAACGAAGCCAGCATTTACTGGATATTTTAATTGAATACACCGGTTCAAATGAAAATAAAATTTATGTATCTTCCTATGCATGATTTTTTGAAATGTGATTTAATAATTCGTAATTAGCATGAAATTAAAAATCTTATAAAAACGTTAATATCATCGTTATAAACGTTAATATCTTTAAGTTTTCATGCATTATTTCTTGAAAGAAATCATAGAGAAATACATTCAATATTCAAGAAGTTACAACTAAAATTATATGTATATTTTTTATATATTACATATTATATTATTTATAAATTTTTATATTACATTTCAGTGCTTTGTAGCTCATGTAACAATCGTTGAAATATATATTTATTTATTTTATTTCATTTCATTTCAGTTTTGACACACTGATTCGAAAAAAGAAATGAAAAAAAAGATGCAGTCATCATTGAACTTTCAAAAACTGGCCTCTATTTATAGGTGTACTGAATCCTCTTTATTTGTGAATTTTTTTAGGGTTTTTTTCAATTTTTTACATCAGTTACTGTTCTGCAAATGTAAGATATTTAAAAAGTTACAGGGAGTTTTTGAATGACCTCTCTTTCATCTGACATTGCTTAGCAGCAGTGAAAGTAATCATAAAATTCAAATCAGAAACTTACTCGCAAGGTTGGTTATAATTATCTGCCAGCAATGAGCAGTTATTAGGAGGCTCCACCCCTGGAAAATGAGGAAAATATTACTCATAGATATGTATTGTATAGTTTTCCATTGTTATAATATTAGAAGCAGTTACATCAAGTATTACACCTTTAAAAATTAAATGTAAATTTTGGTTAACAGAAAAAATGTTTTATAAACTTTTTTGTTTGCTCTAAAATTACGTTTAATCATAAAACTTTCTTAAAGAGTAAAAATAAATCGTTTTCTAAAATAATATTTTTGTCGTCTAAGTTGTAAAAGTCTCACTATCTCAAATATTTTCTGAATTTCACTATTAAATATATTTTTTTCAGTCTTATTGCCACAAAAATGAAAAACCAGCAAAACACAACATATTTTTTGTAAAAACTTTCTGAATTTCAATATTAAAAATTTGCCTCTCTATCTTAAAACCGAAAAAAAAAGTCCGAAAGTTTTTCCAGTAGAAACCACTCTATTTCAATCTATTTTACTCTCCACTATCAGCCAGGAAGATTTCACAAGCGCCTAAATTTTAATGCTAGACTTTTCAACTTTGAAACAGGAGGTCATCTTAATGTAGTGGCGTCTGTTTGTGAACCGGCACTTTTATACTAATAATGCAGGTTTTGTATTTAGCATATAACGACACACTTTTTTGATATCCCTTTTATTATTTTATTTATCTATTAATGAGTCATTAAAACAAATACCGCTGAAAATTTTAAGAGAAGATCAGTTGGTATTATGTTTAAATTAAAAAACACTGAAAGGTTATATGTTAAAAAATTCAGAATTTAATGTTTACCTTGACGTGAATTCAATGTTAAAAAATTCATGTAACGTTAATTAACGTTTTTCCCCCCTTTTTTTCCTGCGACTACATTGTTTTGAAACGATAGGGAGGTTTACACCAATAAATAAAAGTTTAAAGTCTTACACAGGCATTTATCATCATCTTCCTCACAAATTTTGCAGAAATTGAATTTATGAGGATAATCCATCTTCAACGGAACGCAGCCTAGAATTTCCTGCGTCTTATTGATGCGGCACTCTTGTATAGTTGTCTAAAACAGGCAAAAATGAACAATAAATAAACACAGAGCATGATAAAATGCTATAATATCAAACGCTACGACATTTTGCATATATAACTTCATAAAAAAATGGAAAACTAAGGTATACCTGTTAGACACCGCTACATGAGCGTAATCGCCACCCAGGTGGTGTAGTGGCTTAAGAATCATTCAATCATGCATAGGGTCCAGATTCGAATCCCGGATCGGGCATAATGTTAACTTGTACGTCTCTTCATAGGGGGTAACGCTGGCCGCCCACTGGGTGCCCCCATAATAAAATGGTCACAATACTTTCGGGTAGTTGTAGTGGACAATGACTAATCGGCAAGTGCCCGCCCGTTGAAAAAAGAAATACGACCATGTTGCAGAAAACCTGCTAATTCCTGGGTTGGCCGTTCTAAAGTCCAGTTGGTGTAGAAAGTTCTAGTAAAGAATCCACTTGCCAGGATGGAATACTAATTTTATTACATATTAGAGCAATATTTAGCAGCAATGTTTTTTCCACTATCAGTGATAGAAAATGAGAGACGAAAATTTAACTTTTGTATTTTTATATGCATAGAGCCCTTTGTAAAAATTACCATACGTAAAAGCTACTCTAAATTTGACAAACTTTCTAAGTATGTTTCGATCACTTAAGAGATAATCTCTGTAACATCTATTTTGAATCGCCCGGTGTACGTTTGCCGTCTTTTCAAATATTATCCATGAATCTTTTAGTTTAAAATAATTTATATGGATGGCCGCTCTAAACAGAATTAAGTACTATATGAAATGATATAAAATAAGAGTTACTTTTTAGCAATTTGTAGCCACAGTTCTGTAGCCAAACCAAATTTTACTAAATGTTTATTTGCAAATAAAACCTAGTTTCGGTCCTGCAACACTTGGGTAAGTTTTTGTAGGTTAAGTACATAAAATTTTATGTTAAAAATGATGTTCTTTTAGGTGGAATTATTTTTCACTTTATAAAACATACTTCTTTCAATAATTACTCATTACGTATTAAATCATGTTATAAATGAGAACAATTTGAAGTTTATAATTGCTTGTAGAAGTGTATTAAAATACGCATTTTCCAAGTATTTTTTTTAAAATCATGAATAGTACCAAAAACCCGAAATAGCTCGGACTTGAAAGTGTTAAGAACTCTTTTTAAATTCTAAGTATGAAGGTGCACTAAATCAGCTATTTACCAGCTGGTCAATGGGGCCTTTCCCTCCTCTCTGGCACCAGTTCGCCATGTAATCTGTGCAGTTTGTTTGGTAAGGCGCTTGCAGCAGGTGACTTTCTTTCTGAAAGACAAGACATGATGCAGTGTAGAAGGACTTGGTTACTGTACAGGTTAACTTGCCTTCTCCTTGGTCAATAGCAATAGAGTCTAAGGATATAATCTCAGAGAACTTACAGTCAAAATTATTGTAACTAAATTTGGTGCTTGAAGATTTGAGAAAAACGCTTATATACAGTAGAACCCGGTTATTGGAATGTGAGTTAAAGGAATATTCCGCTTACTGTAATAAATTCTCAGTGTGACTGAGCCGTAATAATCAGTCAATGTGATCCCGGATAATGAAATATCCCGCCTATCGGAATAAATTTTCGTGTCAAATTCGCTATTCAATTAAGCAAGTTCGACTGCATTCTCTTTTGTTGAAACTTCCGAGGGATTAGCGTAGGTTTACTTATCGTTTAGTCAGTTGTAAAGCGCCCGTTGAAAAATGATGAATATACGGGGTGCCCGAAAATTCCTTGACACATTTAACAAATTCACAGAAAAGCAACAAATTGTTGTACGAATATGCGGTTCGCACAATAATGCTTCACAGAATCAAAAATTCATTTTTTCATCTTAAAACAAATTACTTCTAAAATTTATTCATAGATGGCGCTGCATCTCCAGTTTTCAGCAATGTGAGCCAATAGGGATTTTACGTGAGTTTCAAACAGCACTGACGGTGCGGGAATATTCATGCCAGCTATTTCGACTGCGATTGAGAAAGCGCATTGTGTAGGTTGGTATTTCGAATCAAAATCCATAACTACAGTTCAAGAGAAAGTTTCGTAACATGTTTAAGAAAAAACGCAATCCATGCTAGGTAGAACATGGAATGAACTTGAGTACCGTTCAGATGAGTTCGAGCTACAAAAGGTGCCCACACTGAACTCTGGTAATGAAAGGTATTGCTTTCTGCTTAACAAAATGATTATACACCTTACATTACGTTCGTTTTCTTACTGTTTCGGTACAGCGCTACCTATTAACACAATTTGGAAGTAATTTTTTTTTTTTTTTTTTTTTTTTTTTTTTTTTTACGATGTCAAAAAAAAAAAAAAAAAATCGTGAGCCTGTGTAGTATTATTGTGAAAACCTCATATTCATTCGGCAATTTGTTGTTCTTCTATGAATTTTATAAATGTGTCAAGGACTTTTCGGACACCCTGTATTTTCACGAAATATTTAAAAGCACGGCATAATGTGATTTAATCCAGTTGCAGAAGGGTAATCTACGTTTACCATTATGCAGACACCATTACGCTACCATTATGCAGAAGAGTAATCCTACGTTACAAATGATCCCCACCAATAAAAATAAATTGTAAATCCTGCCAAACACAAGTCTAGTTTCTTACTTTATGACTAGTGAACCTCCTGTTGTTACAATCGATGACAGTGACACCCTTTCTGCGTCTACTGTAGCTTCCCGTTTTGCATGCAAGCGTAATAAGATGGGCCCCAGCAAAAGTGCATGACGTCTTCTAGGCGTGTTCTGGACAAGTTTGTGCTATCTGGGACTGCATACAAAAATCCAGGGGGGGGCATTGCCCCCCTTGTCCTATGCTGTCGGCGCCCATGGATATGTTACGGTAAAGGTCTGGTAAGCAGTGGTTTTTACCGGTGAAACCTAGCTTTTTCCAAAGTTCCTTTGTAAAAGTCCAATGTTTGCATCAATATGATTCTATTTCGGACTTTTACCAAGCCTTTTCGGTAAAACCTAGTAGTTAAACTGCCTTCATACTAGCCGATCCGTTCCGCGAAGACGACGACATAGAGGAAAGTGGGGAGAGCAACGGACGCATCGCATAAAGCTCTTCCAATAGATTCACGAAGGTTTCTTTCTGCACATTGTTTTCAAGCCGCAAGTGCAATCGACGTCATTTTGATGTCACGCGTTTATAATTGCATCAGAGACTGTATGCAGTTAAAAATTCGTGACGTCGAAATGACGTCAATTACACATTTATGATCTGCAATCGACCTGCTGGAAATTGCAATTATGATTCCTGATGATCTGTCTGTGTTACAGCAAGTAATGTGCTTCGTGACAACTTGGCCACACATGCGAATTAAATAAAACATTGTTAGAACAACATAAAAAAATAGAGGGCTAAGCTAATGTTCTATTTCTTTAATATTTACGTAATATCAATTTCCGAGTCTACGAACTCTGGACCAGTTTTCGTTGGTTTGTTGAATTCAACAACTTAAGTGTGAACAAAGCATTCTGTTATTACAGTAACTGATGTTAAAAATAAAATATGAAATTAATTACTTATTTTAAGTGGCGAAACGTTTAATGTATTGCTTTCCAATAATGTCGTAATAAGTTTTTCAATAACACAAAAGAATTATTTTGGTACCAGAAGATTGCTTTTTGACAATCATAAAATGCGATTATTCGGAGCCGCATATGCTTATACATATAAGAAATCCACTTAGCAGTCGGATAAACTGAGACTTCTTCAAAAAATAATTACGATCATAGAAAGCTAACACAGATGCCCACAAAATTTAATGTACTGTAACTATTTTGTACGATCATGTAAAAAAGCTTTGAATCCCATATACACCATTTACAATAGGGAATAGCACACGGCAATAACGTAATAAAATTTCATATTCAATCGACGGATATAAACGACAGTCAGAACATGAGAGACAAAAGAAACACTTTTCAGTTTAATCGAGGGAAATAAAAAATAAAATTCTCGAAAACAATTAAAATTTTACCAGCTTGATTCGTATTTCGTATTTTCTTCCATTCTGAAAAGAAGTACCCTGTAAGTACGGCGAAGGTAGAAAGTACGGCGAGTGGACAGCTATCTGTATGGCCGTGTCAGTCGGAGGGTTCATAAGTGGTTTCAGGTACTTCTTTGTGATTTGAACGTCGGGAGGCTGCTGCCGCCGCGTTGAGTTAAGGTACATCTTGAACCTCATTACTGGAAGGTAAAATAAAGAATATAAAGAAAAAAAAGATTTTGTTGAATCAGAGCAATTGTTTTGTTAAATTAGCAAAACAAAATTCGATTCATATAGCGCCAACATAATTGCTATTTAATTGACAAAGTTACTAAAATATTTGGTTAAATAAGCAAAATATTTTGTTAAAATTAACAATTATTTCGTAGCTTAAAAAAATCATTTGCTTAAATCACATATTTTGTTAAAACAAATCAAATTACTTAGTTGAATTAAAAAAAAGTTATTTGTTAATTGGTATGACCGTAGTTTATGTAATAAAATTATTTTGTTGAACTAACGAAATATTTGTTTAACTATGTTATTTTGTTGAACCAATCAAACAATTGGTTGAAAATTTCAGAAATAAATCTAATTGATTTATCAATTCATCAAAATTTACATTTACACTATGCTGTAACACATTTTTTCGAACTACTTGGAGAGGTTAAGGGCTACGCCTAGCCTTGACAAATGGAAAGCCGTAAACTTTGAAAGACGGTGAAGTAGGAACGTGATGTTCGACAAATCAATGATATTTTGTGAGCTTTAGGCTCATAGACGATACACATCGTTAATCAAATGGAACGCCGAAAGCTTTGGAGGATGGTAGTGTAGGAGTGCGCTGTTAGACAAATCAATGACATCTGAAGAGTTTTAGGCTCAGAGACGATACACATCCTTAAATTTTAACCCATTTATGCCTAGTGTCCCTTTTTTGGAACGGTATTTTCGCTATCACTCGAAAATGTTTTTTATTTTTTCTTAGCCTTTATTAACGAGTATTGAACCTCAACTCTACAAAATATTTTAACATGACCACAGTAGGATGTTGACATTTCAATTTTTATACATAATGGTTTTAAAAGAAATCATCCCTTGTTCAAGAAGTTGAAATCAAGAAATTTATCTATTATTGCTGGTATTAGCAAAAACCGAAGAAAGTCGCAAAAATATCTGTTTACAAATGGATTAATCAAAGGGACGACGTAAGCTTTGGAGCATGGTATTGTAGGAGCATAGTGTTGAACAAATCAATGACATTTTGAAAGCTTTAGGCTCATAGACCATACACATCCTTAAACTTTAATTAAATGGAACGGCAAAATCTTTGGAAGATGGTGGTGTAAGAGTACCTCAAGAGCATACAGTTGAACAAATCAACGACATTTTGAAAGCTTTAGGCTCATAGACCATACACATCCTTAAACTTTAATCAAATGGAACGGCAAAAGCTTTGGAAGATGGTGGTGTAGGAGCATACTGTTGGACAAATCAACGACATTTTGAAAGCTTTAGAATCATAGACCACACACATCCTTAAACTTTAATCAAATGTAACGGCAAAAGATTTGAAAGATGGTAGTGTAGGAGCATACTGTTGGACAAATCAACGACATTTTGAAAGCTTTAGAATCATAGACCATACACATCCTTAAACTTTAATCAAATGTAACGGCAAAAGCTTTGAAAAATGGTAGTGTAGGAGCGTACTGTTGGACAAATCAATGACATTTTAGGAGCGTTAGGGTGATAGACCATACACATCCTTAAACTTTAATCCATTACGCTACTACTTCATATGGTTAGAAGCAGCTGTTCAAATCACAGTACGTATACACTTACTTGCTCCCTTCGGAATTTTGGCTCTTGTCTTACTAGTATTTCCCCATTTCGAGTAAATGGTGTAGCAGAACTGCGGCAAATCTTCAGGAGCATAGAAAGATCCCAGTACGTTTTCTATGCTGAAAAAAAGAAAAAAAAAATAGAACAGACATATGAGGGAAGTTAAATCTTGCTGAATGAACTAATTATAAAGCACTTTCCAACACATAAAATATAGCTTATCGAATAATTAACTTGCTTTTTCCCTTCATCTCAAAGACATATTAACGATGACAGTAACTTTTGTACGGACAAGCAATACATCAGTTATATTGGACTAATTCAGCTAGGTTATGCTTATTAAGTTACAATGTAATTGAAAACACTGCAATTTATATAACATGGAAGTAAAAGTGTTACAAGGAATAAAGCTATGCAGAATAGGATTACAATAATAAGTGTATAATATGTCTAATATTCGATGTACAGAAAATGTTGTCATCTTTCCGGTTGGAGCTGCTATGTAGATAGAAGAATTATTTTCTATACTTATTCTATATAAACAGAAACGAAATTACTTTCGCAGTACAAAATGCGCAAGCAATTTAAAGCTTATTAAAAATACATATCGAAATAAATAAATTAAAAATAGAAAATGTACTCAAAATGTGTAAATTTTTGTTCATGCATCACGTAAAAACCGCGGAAACGAATGAAATAAAAATTAACATTGTGATAGATATGAACTTAAATAATAGACCGGGAAAGTCATCAAATTTTTTCATAGATTTTGTGTAAATTGTGTAAATGTTTGTCCGCATATCTCTCAAAAATGGGAGAATGGCATAAAATGAAATTTGTTATTATGGAAGGTGATCATTAAACTTAAAATATAGATGCCGAATATTTGTCTGTGTTATGAAGCAAAAGATATTAAAGCATTCTAATATTGATGGAAGTATTTCAACTTTTCTATAGAAACTGATTATTTTTTGTAAAATTAGCACTTTTAGAAGAAGTAAATTGTCATAAAATAAATAAACACAAAAAACTTATTCTGTTTCACAACACAGCTAGTAATGATCAAAATACCCTGGCTAACTTTCAAATCAATATCTTAAACATTTTGGTACAATACAAAATATTACACTTCGGATTTGTTATTTCACCAATAACTTGACTTTTATTTATCGTAGCAACAAAAATGAAACAATTTTAGAATCCTAATCGTGTGATCTATAAAATAAGCGAATGAAAAAGTTCTAAAATTTGCACACAAACACACAAAAAAATGATTTTCGCGGCAATCCCATACCTTAAGTATTTAACTGTGAGTCTAATATAAATTCCATATCCTCCAGTTTATTTCTTGTCAGAATTACAGCAAAATCAATAAAGCTTCTAAGTTTTGCACACTAGTGTATAAGGTATACTACTCAGCTGTAAATTTATATAGAAAAATTTTATTTTTATGTTTAAAAAAGAAATGCTAAGCCAAAATAACTTTCTTCTATTACAATTAAAACTCAGAATCTGCGTCTGAATTGCGTATTGTGCGCAGCGAATGAAATACGCAGATCGGCAGTTGCATGAAATACTCACTCGCATTGCGTAGTTTTTCCAGCAAATTCAATGGTACAATTGAGGTACTCTTCCAGAGGCATTGCTAAGCTAGGAATATCTTCCTGACGAAGTGCAGTTTTGGTCATGAATTTAGGATGCATAATTCCTAAAAGAAAGATAAATCATAGAGAAGGCGCATTGATTATAAAACACTTTCTAAGACATTGGTGGACAAACGCTTCAGTGCGATATTCGAAGCCAATTTTGATCTAACTAGGCAAATAACCAGGAAGTGCATAAAAAAATTTATACCATTATAGATTGTACGTTCACCAGAAATATTAATTTAGACATTATGCCTTATGTTTCTTTTTTCTCACATCACAGATCTATGCTAAACAAAATCGTTGTCGATTATTAATCGAAATAAGCTTTTACGTACTACCTACTACTCACTGTCGGTATTGTATCAACCCTTAATACTGCAACTTTTAAGTTTGAATACGACCGGCAACTCCAAATTATTCTCGTCATATTTAGACTTACTAGTTTTTAAGTGCGAGACTTGAAAGGCACACTTGGAGTAGAACGACATTCGACGGCATGTCTATATGCCGTCGAATGTCGGGGATGCCTTAGAGACACATTTGGAGCCATAATGGTTGAAGTACTTAAAACGAAACAATCTTGTCTCAATCTTGTCTTTATTTCAATCTTTAACACTAAAAGCGACTCACTGGCATAGACGTTTCACGTTAAACCAAATAGCCGTGTGCCCCGATACAGCCCAACACGATTTTTTTTTTCAGATTTTTTTTTCTCCCGATTCGCACTTATTACTGTATTGGACACTATCAAATCACGCCAGAACATTCGATTTTGGTAAGTATAGTTTTAATTCATCTAGGTTTAAGTTAAATTTTAATTGATTTCTCCATGAATTATCAAAGACCTATTCAAAGGTATGTCATTTTTAAAAATATATTAAAAAATATTCAAATTAAATAAAAATATATATTTAATTTGACGGCGGAAATGGGGACATCCATGGTAGTCTCCGGTTCGTTCCAGTTTTGGACGCCATTGAATATTATTGAAATATCTTGCATTATGTACAATTGTATAACAAATATGTGACATATCTTCTGAAATCATTTGATTGTCTCTCGCGACACCTTTGAGTATCTTTTATGAACAAAAGACAAGGAAATTGCAAATAAACCATCGAGGACACTGCGCTACTATATATAAAGCAAGAAAAATTCTTAAAGGTGAATTTTCAAGAGGAATTGTAAGTGCAAACAAGAGTTGAAAGGGTTTGAAAAAACAGAAATATATGCCTATAACAGAGATGCATTTCCTGGACTGTTTATTAGATATAATCAATATCTGTGCCACTGGAAATTACATGAATTGTTGTTTTTACCATTCTGTCTTGATTTTGAAGTGATACGCATCACATGCGATTATGTAAATTGTTCAGAAACTCATGTTAATTAGTTATGAGCATTAATAACCTGTCCTATTTGTTTAATATCTTGGCTGATCCTATGGGCTCGGCTGGAGGCTGTAAAGTAGCTGGATTACCAAACAAAAATTGGTGACAGCCATAAACAGTTGCAAACCCTCTCATAGGATCGACTGTTAGTCTTCCAGGAGAATGAACTTGAATTTATTTGGGCCATCAGAAACTGCGGAAAAACCTGTAGATAGCACTTCTGAACAAGAAGTATAAATGAAAAAGAGCTGTAAGATAATTAACAATCGTACTCCTCCAGCTAAAGATAAAAAAGTCTGTAAAAAGAAAATGGAAGAAACAGTGAAAGGGAGACACATAATCTGATAAAGAGCAGGAGAATGATGATGCTGGCATCTTTTGTAATGGCCTGCATGCAAATTCAAAATACAAAGGGGAGTGGATTCAGAGTAAGAAATATCGAGGTTTATCACATGAAGCATGTCTAAATGCAGAAAAAGACGAAGTGAATTTTATGTGTTAGTTTTGTAATTAATTACTTTGCAGTAGAAAACTATAGCCTCCTTAAAGCATTAGTGAACATTCCTCTTGCATTCCTGTTTTGTTATTTTAGCTTTCCATTCTTTCACCAAATAAATTTTTATTTGAAATTGATAAATTTCTGAATTAAATCGTGAATATTTATTGTTTTATACAAGTACCCCCATTTTACCCAACCGGTTGTCCAAAACGGGGATATTGCTCATTTTTTTAGAAAAATATTTTTGACTCATAGTAATTATTTTTTGAACTAATTAACCCGTATGACAGCCTATGCATAGAGAAAATAGTAGACTTTTTTTCTTTAAAATATTATATTTATATATTTTTTTGGCAAGCCAAAATGTGATAGCGTACGCATTTTGGACAACTCTCTCCTTTCTGCTACAAACTTTTATTTGTTTTATATTTATGCATTTGCGGTATCTTTGGAAATGAACAAGCAGATTTCCTTTGCACGAAAAGGTGCAATGCTTATACAACGAACTTCCACAGACATACCATTTCACACAGTAAAACACAACATAAAACAAACTATTAGACAAAAACACCAGAGGATACTTCTCAATAACATACAAACAAAACAATGAAAACTCGAGGACCTCTTATGTCTATCAGAGTTTCCACGACGTGATGCAGTAGCTTCTTTTCGTTTACTAACAGGGCATGATTGCCCGGCCGAACATCTACATCGAATCGGAACATATGACCAACCTTTTTGACCACTATGTGACCTAAGAGAGAATATGAATAGAGCCCATCTGAGTAGCTGTAGTGCACTTCGTGAATGCTGCACCGAGACCTCCCGATATTGGAGAGCGAGAGAATGTCTAAGGCAATGACTTCGGTCATTCTGTTTTGTTCCTTGTTATACTTTCTGTACTAACTCTTGCCTTGCGATGGAAAAAAAGAATTATGCATTTTCATTTCCCATGTCTAAGAACCCTAGAAATAACTTTAGTTTCTGTTTAATTGCTAAATGGCATGAATGAATTCTGTTACTATGGTAAGTATAATCTTTAAAGTACAATATGAAATTAGTTACTATTAATTTTAAGTGTACAATGATGAAATGTATTCAGTGTAGTTTTTCTTTAATGAAAATTACTTCGCCAGACGATTGCTTTTACTCTGGTAAAACTCATCATTAATGCAAAAACAAGAAATAAACTGCACAGATCGAAAAATTTCACTAGCCTAGAAAGCACCCTCTGATGTCAGATAACTGAGAATTTTATTATTAGTATACTAATTCTTCTATTTTGACCCAGACGTTCAACTTTTCGCTTTCCAAAAAACATCCAACTATACGGAATCCTCTTTTATGGCGATCATTGATTCACGAAATGGGAGTCTTCAGAATAATTTCCTTGGGGTAAGGGGCAAAGATTACTTAAACATATAGTTACCATGTTGGAAAGAACAAAAAAGCAAAACAAGCGGCATAAAAAATCCAGGGGAGTGGGCATTTGCCCACCCATCCTTGCCCTACGCTGTTGAAGAACGTGTTACCGACATAGGTCTTTGAATGGCACTCAAAGGCCTATTGAGTGAGGTCCAACTTTGCGATTGCAGAAAGGTGGGCATTCAGATAGGGACATTCAAAGACCGATACCAGGAAGCAATGCCGTTACATTGCTGCCGCTACATCTTAAACATTGCTCTTAGAATTTAAACCTATTAGAGCTACTTTATTTTACCCTTTAAATAAGCAATCGATGTTACTTCCACAATTTTCGATGGACAAAAGTAAAGTTGGTAGTTATATTTATGTGTTTCTTTTACTAAATAGATCTTATCTTTAAACACTTCTCCAAGAACGCTCTAGTGTTGAGCGAAAGCGTTGCAGAAGTGGATTCTTAACCGTTTTGTCTTTTTTCAAAGTGAGGGGGGTAAGAGCTTAAATCAGAGTTAAATGTGGGGTTAAACGTAATATAATATCTCCTTAGATTCATCACTACCTAACAATTTGACATTTTAGTGCTTCCCTAGAGGTTTAATCCCTCACTTTTATCAAACCAGTGCTGAAAAGCTGTAAAATCATATTAGTGATGTGCAATGTGGGCAAACTGGTTAGATGTAATAATAGCATACTAGTTAGGTGCTATGACAGCACACGAGTTAGCTGCAGTGACATAATACTAGTTCAGTGCAGCAACAACATCGTGGTTAGGTGCAATAACAGCATACTAGTTAGCTGTAATTTTCATAATGCCAGCTATTGCAGTAACTCCGGACTAATTAGCTGCTATCACAACAGCACAGCATACGAGTTAGCTGCAGTGACACTGCAATAGTTCCGTGCAACAACAGCATACTCGTTAGGTGCAATAACAACTTACTAATTAGCTACAAATTTCATCATACCAGCTATCTGCAGTGACACAGTTCTAGTTAGGTGCAATGATAGCGCACTGTTTAGCTTTAATGACGCCATACAGGTTCAGTGCTATGCTAAAATGCTGGTTAGATGCTATGCCAGGACAGTGTGTGAGTGCAATAACACACCTTGTAGCCTTTTGGTAAGGTGCCGTTTTCGCAAGCTGCCGGGTACTGCTGACAGACCACTTCGCCAATCAGTCTGCCGAGCCCTGCACCAGAAATGCAAGGGTTGAATTTAAAATGCGTACAGATATTTGCAAAGTGGTACCTGCAGGAGATAAGAAAAATGAATCAAATATAACATATCAATATGGAACACTTTCCCCAACTCAGTTCTGTAACTGGAACTAATTTTAAGTAAAAATGCCATTTTTTTCTGTTGTTATAAATTAGAAAAAATTAGTTAATACAATACTTGTAACAGTGTCGACTGAGCATTAGAATTTATTAGGTTGGCTAAAATGTTCGCTCGGATATACCGGGTGATTCAAAATAGATGTTATAGCGATCTCTTAACCCTTTGAGGCGCAACCCTTTCTCAATGCTGGAAAAAGGGCAGCCGTTGCCATTGCGCGACTTAACTACCAGCAAGATGGCGGACGATCGAAACGTTCATCGCGTGCCACAGATCTAGAGACCCTTTTTTTGACGACAGCCAGCTGTCGGCCAAACTCATAATTGGTCTACTTCAGTAAAGAATTTTTCGCTTGAAAACGGACGCCAAAGCAGCAGGTAAAGCGATGCAAGTTGTTATTTTCAACATTAAATATCTAGGCAACTATATTTCAGTTACAGACACGGATTTTTTTTTTAAAATTTACCTTCTTAGACAAAGAGCAATATTTTCTAACATATTAGTAATAGTAAAAAAAAGGACAGCATAAAAATTAACTTTTGTTTTTAATATGTGCACAACTCCTTGTGAAAAATTGCCATATATAAAAGCTACTCTAAATTTGACCAATTCTTCAAATCGTGAGTATGTTTCGATTACTTACTGTTTAAGATATAATCGCTGTAACATCGATTTTGAATCACCCGGTTTATACAGGTTGATCAATTTAAAATAGTACCGTTGGTTTATCTTATTACTCTTAAATCTTACAGATGTGGTAACACTGAAATATAGTTGTTTGAACCTTGATTAAGTGCAGAAGACAGTTTCCAACACTATTGGACCGTTACAACTTTATTTATGAAGTGAAAAATGGAGACGCACAAGGTTATTTAATCCTGTGATAATTTAATTTTATAAAAACATAATCTAATTTTTTTACATTACTATTCCATTATTAATTATTCCTCATCCCGTTAGAATTTTTTTGTATGTAGGGGGAGGTGTCTTAAAGAGAGTGTTTTCCAGTGAAGTCTTGCGAACACCGAGGAATTAAAATAAACCATAACTGAAGAAATCTCATGTAAAAACCAACAATGGAAAAAACACTCAAAATATTAGTGTTAAACGTTAAAATAAATAAAACTGTGAAAAAAACTTTGTGGAAAAACACACATAAAATGATACTTATTCATATGTGCTTTTTCACAAAGTTTTTATTTATTTTAACACCAACAATGTTGCGAAGTGTCTCGAAAAAAACATGTTTCGACGTGCTCACGTTTTCAATCAAAATCGTGACGAACATTTTCAATAAAAATCGTGACGAACATTTTCAATATTTGCTGAAGGAAATGATAATGAAAAAAAATTTAGTTAAATTCTGTTTTTATAAAATAAAATTAGCACAGGATTAAGTTACGCTGTGTTTTACAGTGTGTTTGCGTGATTATGGCAACGCTACGCTAGGGTGATTTACCAAAGATGGGGCGTGATTTGGTAGGAGGACTTTCCAAGGGGTTTTAACACGCATTCACGTTACATCTGGAGAAAACTTACCAAAACTCCAGACCGTTAGATCGACAGCCGCGCGATGGGACCCCGAACCAGGGACCTTCACACTTCAGCCGTCTACCATTTTCATTGACATAAACACTGTCCCATGGTGAGGCTTAGCCACACCCCTCAGATTTAAGAATAATAAGGAAAACCAAGGGTAGTCATTAGAAATGCCAAGTTTTAATGGTTTCCAACACGTCATTTAAATACATTGAGAATAATGGGCATGTGTGGTATTAATTTAACAGTTTTCAACTGTTCTTTTGTTTCCACTGCTTTCAACTTCAGTTGGCCTAAGAAAGAGGGTGCACTTTCCAGTGATAAATAAACGTTGCGAAACATAACAAACCATTTCTGGAAAGTTCGAGAAGTCAAACCTTCTCTACCTCCAGTAACTTTATTCTTCTTCGGAGTTGTGCTATTTTGTGTTTCTTGAAATGAAAAAGCATGATATGTCAAAAAATCTTGCGTCTTGTTGTCCACCTTTAATATTAAAATGAATAATGCAAATAAGAAACTGCTTTGTTAAAGTAC
The DNA here is from genome assembly GCA_038373885.1 of Cheiracanthium punctorium. NCBI lineage: Eukaryota > Metazoa > Arthropoda > Arachnida > Araneae > Cheiracanthiidae > Cheiracanthium > Cheiracanthium punctorium. The sequence goes on along the minus strand of JAWZYV010013842.1, from coordinate 357,253 downwards.
ACTTAAAACAAAAACTCATTTTCCCCTGTGTCTAATCTGTAATCATCAGGTGTAATAATTTTTTTTTTCAGATTGCAAAATCGCAGACTTGTTTTAGTTTCTGCCTGACGACGAAACTAAGATAAAGGGTGGCCAATTTAAAAGAGCAACCCATTGATTTTTATTATTACCCTTAAATATGACGGATGTGACAACTATTCTACCACTGATGTATAACTGTTTGAAAAGTGTGGGAGGCAATTTCCATCGCTGTAGGACTGCTACAATTTTATTTGTGAGTTAAAACAGAAATGGAGATGCACAATGTTACTTAATCCTATGATAATATTATTTCAAAAAACATAATTTAATAACCATTACATAACCATTCCTTACAGAAAACGTTGAAAATGTTCGCTAACATTTTTAATGCAATTATGAACGCGTCGAAAAGATTTTTGACACTACATTGTTGGTGTTATTGACGAGATTTCTTGAGTTATGATTTGTTTTGATTCATCGATCTTTGAAGGACTTCTCTGGAAACTTGCTTCGACGATCGATGGATAGACTACGACTGATAGACGACGATTGATTTGATAGATTAGTAAAAGTGCAAAAATTCCACTTACGCAACTCGATTGCAGAAGGTAAAAGCCGGAACGTCCAGGTATGTGGGCAAACTCTCCTGAATATCCACCACGGTGGGGTACGTCCAGTACAGGAACAGGAATTCCAAAGTCTGGTAAATAAACTCCCCCGTAAAAAGGCTCATCAAAGTAAGTCTAAGGACAATGAACGGATGATTCTTTTTCTTGTTCGACTGCGCCCTTTTGGCAATTACATTTTTTATTGGCGCATGGACCAAACAGCTATTAAAAATAGAGCAATCAAGTATACTCCCATTTAACAGCGTGCGCTTGATGATAATTGCATGCTTTCACTACAAAACTGTTGCCGAATCGTGCTAACTAAAAGTTTGATAAATTAGTAAAAGTGCAAAAATTCTACTTACCCAACTCGATTGCAGAAGGTAAAAGCCGGAACGTCCAGGTATGTGGGTGAACTCTCCTGAATATCCACCACGGTGGGATACGTCCAGTACAGGAACAGGAATTGCAAAGTCTGGTAAATAAAACCCCCCGTGAAAAGGCTCATCAAAGTAAGTCTAAGGGCAATGAACGGATAATTCTTTTTCTTGTTCGACTGCGCCATTTTGGAAACGTAAAACGTCTTGGACCAATCGAAGGAAAATTTCTGACCCGTCAACTTCAGGTTCAAAATGGCGCAAATACTACATTTTATCTAACTAGAATCATTAACAGAAGAATTAACGACACCGTTAGAATCATTAACAGAAGAATCGACGACACCGTTCCCAGCGAGATATTTTAGAATTCAGGAGGTGGAAGGAAACTTCGAAATGAAGTAATTACCATGTTCAGCTTGCAAAACGTTTCACTGTTATGAGTATAAAATAATTGAAAGTTATGTATGTATCCTGAGATTGTGAAACATTTGTGTGTAATACGGCGAGCTAATAATCTGTATAAATAAGTAATTGCTGGTGCGATATAGTTTCTTTACGCACGCGAGCACGGGATAACAGGGTAAACAATATGTTTTTTTCTTCTTTTTTTGGTATTTTAAACAAAGCTTTTATTAACACATTGATATTAAATCAAAGTATCTGTGCATTTCATAATGTATTTGATAAAGCAGCTAAAAGGAAATATGGATTCATAAATATTCTAAATAAGCTATCCAGTTTATTTTACCACAATTACTCTTAATTTAAATAACAATAGATCGATAGACGAAGTTAAATAATTATAGTGTAAGCACATTAAAACGTTCGATGCACAGTTTTTAAGTAACTGCAGATTTTGTTTTGAAACTAAACATGGTTGCTGTTTTTAAGTGCATCTCATTTTTTTCGTAATATTAGGGCATTAAATTTTCTAAACAGTGAGTTGTTTTTAATAACTACTTTTTTTATGTGAATACTTTTTTTTATGTGAAGTGATAAAAATAGAATTTGTGCTTATTTTGTAATGTTTCTAAAAGTAATTAAAAGTCAGAAGATAATTGGGAGTGCACGTGTTTAAATAAAACCGTGATACCAGTCAAAGAAATATAAGAGATCCCACTAAAAACAGGTATGCTATTTTAAGGGCAATTTATTATATTAGTTTTCGTTTGCATACATATAGGTGTATTACAGAGTGTATCATAGTGAGGGGTGTGAACTTTAGGGGAAGGTAGACTACCCATTAGGGAATCATAATCATACAGCAATGTGAAGTCAAAAACGCCGTTTACACTTACTTCTTAATAATCACTTTGGAAAAAGTATTGAAGCGTATATCAAATTTCTTAACCAAGTTTAATAAACAATGTATTTTTGGGAAAGCTGCATTAGTTTTTGATGAAACAGTGGTCGATAAGTTCACTTTTCTTGTTCCAAAGTGATTATTTACAGCTACATGTAAAAGACGTTTCCGACACCACACTGCTATGTGATATTCAGTCCTTAAAATACGACCTACCTCCCATTAGAATTTGTCCCATTCATTATGGGACAAACTGTACTTCTCATACGCACATAACAGATGCCAAACAGGGTCTGTTATGTACGCATGTTTGAACCATTAGCCATGAGTTTAAACCATTATTTTTAAAACTGCAGTTTACTAAGAAATATTTGAATATTAATCAGGTATGAGATTACCCCAAAAAATTCTTGTTTAAAAAATGTTTCGAATATTTTTTTTCTTATTTTATGGGTCACATGATTAAGATTCCAAAATAGTTTTACTTCTGTTTCTGTAATAACTAGAAGCTAAGTTACACAAGAGATAATGAACCAGAAGGATAGTATTTTGTACAGTATTAAAATCTTTATCCGCGATTCCTGAAAAAGTGAGCTTTTCATAAATTTTCTTTACAATAAAATGTCATATCTGATAACGTGTTTAAGATATTGACTTCAAATTTTTCCAGGATATTTTGATCATTACTAGCTGTGTTGTGAAGCAGAATGCAATATTTTTGCTTTCATTGATTGTTTTCATGACCATTTTTTCTCTTCAAAAATGCTTTTGTTTTAGAAAAAACAATGAATTTTCATATAAAAATTGAAATATTTTCATAACTATTAGAAATTTTGAGCAACTTTTGGTTCGTAACACAGAGAAATATGTAATGTATAAATATTATTAAAGAAGTAGAATCGTTCACAGGAGGTGTGACGTAAATTAAACTTTTTGGCAGATTTCAGTTTCACATAAATCTGCCAATATTTCAAATTTTACACTGAATTTCATAATGCATTTAATTATTTTTGTTCTGTACCTCAGTTTAAGTAAAAAAATGTATTTTTCATTAAAATGTTACTTTTTAATAAAAAAGTTCTACCCCGAAAGTAGCCTCACACCTGAAAGGCATTTCTTGAAATTCCGTGCTTTGCCTGTAAAACTACTTTTTCTGCATCAAGAGTCATGATGCAGTAAAGTAAGAAAAAAAAAGTAAAAGTCATTTTTCTAACAAATTATTCAATAAAAAAAAAAAAAATTCTGACTCATGTGACATACAGTTTAGCTTCTATTACTACCTTCTTCTTGAATTTCGTGTCAGGTACTTTTTCTGAAGTAGGGGCACAGTACATAACTGCGCATTATCTATACTGATACTCAGAAAATTCAAAGTTAATTTTATTTTAACAAAAGCAAATTGTCTATTTTCGATCCAGAATTGTTTATTTAAAAAGCAAGAAACAGCAGCATTATTTCACACAGATCTGTGTTTACTAAAAAAGTAACTGGTGGAATTAGGTACAGTTTAAATTACTATTAAAATTAAACTTCTCTCTTGCTGTAACTTGAACTCTTCGCCTTATCTCAGGAAATTTTTAACCTATTTTGAGGGAAAGTTATAATTTAAGGAAATAACAGTGGTCTTTTAACCCTTTGATGTGCGGTGGTTGCGCAGTGGAACCGCCTTATTTCAGCTGTTTCACCGCTAGTCACAAAAAAATATGGTTAAATGCTCCCAACGCTGAAAAAGTGCAGAAGTTGCCATCGATCCATTTAGCTACCAGCAACGTGGCGAAAATACACGTGGGATCGAATTGTCCATTTGGCGCCACAGAGCTAAAGAAGTTTTCTGACACAGCTGGATGTGTGGCAGCACAGCCAGCTGTGTTTTGCGTGTTTTTAAGGAACGTTCCTGGATTTTTTACAGGGGAAACAAGGACGGCAATTTTCAGTTAAAAATTTGTAACTGAAAAATATGGGAAAAGAATATTTACTTTGACTATTTTACTAAAATGCCAGCTATATCAATAACAATAGCAACTATTGTAGTAAATAAAAAACAAACCTTTTGTTTTCTAAAATTCTATAGTTCTGCAATCATCAGAGCAGTAGGAAGCTTTCAAATAACCTGTAAATTATGTATGTTCAATTATTTATGCATGCTGTAGACCGCATTCGATTTCTGTAAGCTTTTCAGCCCTAACAATAGATCCCTATTCACATATTTGCTTAAATCTATTGTTTACTTCGTATTTATTGGACGCTATGCAGACATGAAAGAGAAAGTTTGTTGACTTGAAACAAAAAAAAAAGTTTTTTCGTTTGTTTAGAGTTAGATGATACGTACAGTACAGTACCAGATGTTTAAAATAATGAAAAAAATATCTCTAAAAATAAAATATATTTGTCATTGAAAACATATTCCTCGATAGAGGCAGCGTTCATTACCACTAAATTGCGCTGTTTTCTAGCAGTTTTCGAGTCAGATCAGTGAAGGATGGGAAAAGTCAAGAAAAAACCCAATTACGCTTATTTTGGCTTACGACTCAGTTTAGTATGCTTGTTCACGGCCGGTTTTATTTATCAAACCATGGATTTCTTAAATCTGTACTGGACGTACCCTACCGTGGTAGATATTCAACAGAGTTCTCCGACATACCTGGAAGTACCGGCTTTTACGTTCTGTAATAAAGTTGGGTAAGTATCGGTAAACATACAATGATTTCCAAGCTTAATTAAATTCAAAAACGTACTAGATAAACACTAGATTATTATTTTATTTATTTATTTTTGTTTATTTATTTATTTTGTTATTTATATTCATTTTATTTAGTTATTGGCTAGATCGGGCTATTTTTCTGGCTAGATCTGGCCAACTGGCAATACTGAAAACTGGCAATACTGTTTTGTAAATCGCAGATGTAGCCTTAACCCTTTAACGCGCAGTGTTCCCGCTCTCGGAACACAAACTCTGACGTTTTGACTGTTGCCAGTCACGAAGAATAGATTTGATATCTATAAAAATAGTTGCGAGTGACATAGCTCCACGAGAATCCTTTACTTTTTAGCACGTCATTTCCCGTAAAAAATGCTCACGATTATTTTTAGCAGCACTGACATCTGCTGAAAAATGGAAGAATGCGAGAACAGCTGGATAGATTGCCCAATGCTGGAAAAAGGGCAGCCGTTGCCATCACTCGACTTAACTACCAGCAAGATGGCGGACGATCGATTTTGACAACAGCTGGCTGTGCGCGCACAGCCAGCTGTCGTCAAAAAAGGGTCTCTAGATCTGTGGCACGCGATGAACGTTTCGATCGTCCGCCATCTTGCTGGTAGTTAAGTCGAGCGATGGCAACGGCTGCCCTTTTTTCAGCATTGGGAAAGGGTTGCGCCTCAAAGGGTTAAGTTTGGTATAAGCTACTGTGCAGATATTTTGTCGAGCGCAAAAAATATTTTTTCAAATATTCTGATTTTATGTCTTTGAGAATAGTCTCGAAAGCCCTTTGGATATTTTTGTTTTATGAAAGAGAAAATTTAGATTCCAGCGCTTTTGATAAATTGTTAATGCCTTTACCGGTAGAGGATGGAGAATATATTGTGCATGGTTCAGGATTTTTTCAAAAGTTATTTGATGCAAATTAAATGACAATTGTAGTTGTAATGCTGATGGCGATTGTAATGGCCAAATGGTTGGTGTATGATACTAGAGCATTCGTTCTCGCATTATCAGGAGCATTTACAAAAAACAGTTCTACAACATAAATTTAAACAATCTGTCACATAATATTTTAACTTGGAGGTAATACTTTTTGAGATGTGGATTTCGATTTAAATCCTTTTTTTAAATGCAGTTCTATTGCTCATTTTGAATACTGAAATATACTGAAAGGCAAACAGACAGTTTTTAACATATTTTTGCATTTAACTTACACTGCTTACACATTGCAACTTGTTCTTTGCATATAACATTGTGACAATTAAATAATCGGACTACTTTTAAAAATTGACTTTAATGAGAAAACAAGAAAGAAAAATCATGCGAAACGCATCGATTATAAAAGATTTTCTAACACAACAATATTTTTGAGCCAAATTTGGCGACGTATTTTCCTTAAATCTGAAGAGATTTTGGAAATAAGATAATGTTGTATTATCACTATAAATGCAATTTTATGAGACCTGCAAAAGAGATTTAATTTCTTTTCCCATCATTTAACTGAAGAACATAAAACTTTTATTCTCATTGTCTTGTGCTTAACTTTTAATAATACAGAAATTATTTTCAATGGAGAGCATTATTCTGAGAGCCTGTATGCCAACTTTGTTTTCTTTAAAAAATCCGAATATCTCTAAAATACGTTTTCAAGAATGACTGCCCATGGAATGCGATATATTGGACTATTTTTTCTCCTGTAAAACAAATATAAATGCCACTTACACTGTTTTCAATAGGGTATGTGGTACATTACATCGGAAAAACATAAATTTAGCACATATCGATGTATATTTACGGCAGTTAAAACACTGGACGGGTGTACAGCCGAACGGACAACTAAACCAAAATCATAAACCCTTCTCAAACTTGTGAGCAAGTTAAAAATATAAATGCCCATTTTATGTAACATATAACGGTATCGGATGAACACGGAGAGCGAGAAATTTATTCTTTTAAGGATTAGTAGTCTAAAATTAATTTTCCTTGATCTAAAAAAAATCAAACTTTGCAATTTTGTTCCATGTAAGTCCATTAACTCGTTTTCGGTTCTTGGGCATTAACAGAGTTTCGCCGGTAGGGGAAATTCCCCCCACTCCTAAGCAGATAGAACTTGGCCATTCCTTAACAAAACACAATACACTATATCAGTTAATTACAGCACGAATAAAGAATTTTCAAAATTCCCAAAGAAATCGTCATAGCTTGATATTATCGCATTAGGTGTTTTTCGATTTATCGCCAAATAATTAAAATATCGCCAAGCTCGGTTCATTTTTCAGAGCATTTATTTCGCACCATATTTGGCAATATATCGCAAAAGTCGCCAACATTGGCTGCTTTTGGCGCAACATTTGAGGGAGCCACTTGATCGTCGTCGGATTATTAGCTAATTATATTGTAGGATAGTATTATATGCTTTAAATAGATGCCTATCTCTGAACTGCTATTCACCGTACTGTATTGGAAGTATTTTAAGTGCTCCTGTAGAAGAACTATTAACGATACAGACACTATTTTCGATAGAAGGCTTCATCTTGTAATCCTTAATAACATATACCAATTTTGTTTCATTTCAAATAGCAAAATTTCTCTAAAATTAGAAATCAAAGACCGGTGTGAAGGCAATTACAACGGGCGCTAGGGAAAACAACAACAAAAAAAAAGGTTCAACGAAAGCATGTCCACACTAAGTATATTTAATCTTCGTCCACCTAAAATAAATTACTTCTGATTCGATTTTTATTATCTATACTCAAATTGAATTTCATGCTCTTCTGGGAACGCTTGGAAACATTTCGCAATCGAGCAATTTCGTTTCACTGTGAACATCCCGAGGAAATCATTTATTTATTAATAAATAAGTAAATAAACTTATAAATCTGGAAAAATACGCTAAGTGTGATGTCAATATGAAGTCATTCGCATATGAAACAGCTAATGGAGCTGAAAAGAGCGAAGAATCGCTTAAAAATGAGGGAATGGCTGGATATTAAGATTTTTAAAGTAGCGCAGATTGTTTTCTTTATTTTTATACATAATTATGAAAAATTTCAGGCTGATCGCACAAACGGAGTAGAAGTTATTAGGCTTTTTGTGATTAAGTTTGCAAACTTTTTGCAGCAATGGCGGAAAAAAGTTTTATCTTGGAGTCAGGGATCAGCATAACTGTATAGCAGGATGATACGCATTAAAGAATAACTTCCCATAGAGCGCAATGCATTGGGAATATATTGAGTGCTCCTGTAGAAAAACTATAAATGCTACATAGACCCTTTTCAATAGGGCACTTGGTACTGTACATAGGAATAACATATATAAATTTCGTAGAAATCGAAGCATGTTTACGCAAGTTAGAGCACGGACGGATAGACGGAAGGACAGATAGACAAACCAAAATCATAAACACTTTTCAACATTGTTGGAAAGTGTTAATTATACAAATGCATACATATCTTTATAATATCAAATACATATCTTTTAGTCCCCTTCCCTATCAATACGTCGCTGCATACGAATTTTCCACTGCTGAAAGCAGTGCTGCAGGTCATTAGGTGTCATTTTCTTCAATAAGCCTGCCGTTTTTGCCTTCACATCTTCTACAGACTAAAAATGTGCTACCTTCACTGCACTTTTCAATCGTACCAGAACGTTCATCATCTTTAAAAACCTTCCGACCTTCCGAAATTGTTTGTGCCAATTCAAAAATTTGACTGCGCGACATGCAATTATCCCCAATCATATCCTTTAGCAATTTAAAACATTCAGTTGGAGACTTTTTTTATTTTCGGGAGGAATTTCAAAATTATGCGCTGCTGGATTTTTAAGCTTAGATAGAGGGACGGAATAACGTACCACCTGCACCCAAGTCGACACCATTCTATTTCCACTATTCAACACCAAACCAAAGAGCTAAGGCAAACGCAGTACGGTTTTTTTTTAATTGTCACAATGGTATGTAAGCGGATAACAGACATAAATGGAGTTAACGCCAACGATGAAGAACTTAAAACCCTGAAAAATTGTTTCACTGGTGACAAATAGCATCTACGCCACAGCTGCTAATACGTTCTGATTTGAAGAAGGATTGCGAGACGAGAAATTCGACAGTCTCGTTTCTAGTGGCGTGACCAGAAATAACGTTAGGTTGTCTTCAGCAATGACTATATCGGAAAGTCTTGAGGCCTCGCTGTCTTAAGGTTCAAAAAGGATGTTCTTTGAAGATACACTGAGGCTCTTATCTAGGGTTATAACTATCGTCGGGCCCGAGGACAATGCCTCTGAGCTTAGAGGAGGGAGAGACATAAATGTAAGAAAAGTGAACCATGGCATGGAAAAAGAGGACTATTACTATAAAAAATGTGATTAAGTTTAATAGTATAGATGAGGTTCTAATACCATTTGTTTCCCCTTTATTGTATTTCATCCACAGAAGTAAAATGAAGTTATAGATACATTATCTCTAAATTTTTTACCAAAAGATTGCAAATTAAGAGATTTGAGTAATAAATTTTTGTAAGTATTGGGCCTCCATTTTTTTGTGTGTGTGTGTGTGTGACTATGTTCACAATAACATGAATAGATCACTTTTTGAAAAAAGAGGGGGGTTCAGACCCCCCCAAACCCCCTGCTTATGCCAATCAACTGCCACCGTCTCGCAAATCAACTGCAAATCTTTGTCTCGTCTCGCAAAATCCCTATTTAGTAATGAGAAATAGATCTGTCTCGCCTAGCATAGCCATTGCAAAACTCTGTCCGCCTAATCTCGAGTCCATCCCTATGATATCAAATGCAATTTGCAAAATTCTGAGACAAAATTTATGGCAGTACCGTAAGTCTCTTGTGAACTTGAAAAAGTGAAATTTAGGATTGGTGAGGATGCATACTATTTTCAATAGGGAAACATATAGTGCACAGTGATCACACGAATAAATTTCGTAGCAATAGATGTATATTTTATAAGCAGTTAAAGGAGATTTACGATCCAAATAGAAATCACAATCACATTTCACCTTTGTTGTAAAGTGTTAAAAGGTGAAGGTCATGCGTTAACTTTTCAGTAATTTTCACAACAAATTTTGATTCAAGAACTTCTTATGTAGTAAAAAAAAACACCTTGTATTGTTCTCTTAGGTACAGATTTGAAAACTTTTGTAAAAAGTTTTCATTCAACCCCTGTATTAGTGAGAAGTTTGTTGGCCAGTTAGTCAGGGATGTAATATGCACTCAACATCCTGAAGTTTGTGTTAATGGCGATTATCCGGAGGACTTTAAGGTGAGTTTATATCCTTAATCAGTCCATACATATGTGGCGGCCAAGCGATCGCTTTATTTTAAATTTTTTAAGCGATTACTTTATTTTAAATAAATTTCTTTTATATATGTTTCAAACAAAGTATTTTAAGAAATTAGTAACATAAAAGTAGCAATTAAAACTTTAAAACCAATGACGTATCCAGAAATGTATAAAGAGAAAGAAGAAAAATGATTTTTTCAAGAAATAATTTACTAGAATACACAGAATTTGCCCAAGAGGATTTGTTTTTTTAAATATCTCTCTATATTTATTTTTATAATTAATTTTAAACTTAGGATTGGAGAATTTTTTTTCATGTCATTGAAAAGACGAAATGCCGAGGATTCCGTTTACATAACAGGAGATTTGTTTAAAGCAGACAATACTGTACAGCTACGGAAAAGAAAAGGCCCACTTGTACTTTATTCAGCTGTCGTTCGTCGTACCGGAAAGTTACATATACCAATCTTTTACGATTGACATACACTTTAATTTTATATACATAAAAATTGCATAAGGGGCCGTCTCCATATTAAAAATCGCACCAACTTTTTTATTTTTTCCCCCCAATAGTAACCCCTAGATTTCACTTCATATTTCAAAAATTTAGCTCATTTAAATCCCGGATACCAATTTTTAATAAATTTGAACTGAAAATGAGTGAGTTATGAGCACCCAAAATTTCCCTCCCTTTATATTAAAATATTTTTTCAAACTTTAATAAGTATCTCATATAATCTTGATAATAAGAAGCTGAATTTTATTCGTACTATTAGAACTAAACGACCCAAGCATAATTTACTATTATTATAATTTTTTAAATTGCGTAAAATAAACGTAACATAGGGGTATTAAAAATATCAAATTTTGAAGCAAATAAATTAGAGCTTTTTACAGTTTGATGGTGATTCTATAAAGCGTCTATTGTTGCGTCCGTATTCCGCGATCACGGCCATCTTCATACCGGCTTAGGCACTCAATGGCGTCTATCTGACTACTAAAATCAAGTGACCTTCCACTCCATTATTGATTGGTTCTGAGTCAGTCCACGTCCAATTTGTAATCGAGTTGACAGTCACCTGACTCTGCTAGTCTGAGGGACGTCATTAAGTGCCCAGGACGGTATCAAGCCTGACCAAGCTCCGCGATTTGTCTATCAATGTCACATGATAGCGAGTAATGCCGCTTTACCTTACAATGTAATGCACAATCAAATGCCGATTTTATAGCACTGCGCGTACTTTCTGCTCGTAAAATTTCAGAAATTCTAGACAGCCTTGCGCAGGCCCAATGTGGTCTTGCTCTCACCATCCAGGGAAGCATTTAAAGTTCGATGCTGAAATCAATTATTACCAAAAGCAATCTTCACCACTGTGACTTTTCCTTGACAAAAACAGGTTAATCCAAGTATCGAGTAGACTAAGATAAAGCTAAACCTTTGAGCAACAGCCCACGTGGGGTCAAGGCCTGCGCGAGTTATGTACGCTTTTGCGACCATGGGCTCTTGTGCGGAAGCATATGCCCCGGTCAGGTGGTCAGCTTGACCTGAAGCCTGTAGTGCTGAAGTCTGAAAGGCAGTTCGGTTCTCATTTTATCGACCCAACTGAAGGGATGAAAGGCTGAGTCAACCTGTAAATCGAACCCCGAACCTGTGGGACAGTAGCACAATGGGATAGCCATTACACCATTGGGCTTCATCGTGTACAAATTATAAATTTCAAAATAAATATAAAATGTACGCTGAACAATGAATAACCTTCTAAGTTTCCATTTATCAATAAATAAGACTAATTTTAATAAGGCATTCATCTTTATACACTCATCTTTATACACTCATTGCCATAAAAATTGTACCAAGAAGTATTTGAGGGATCGTAAGGAAATTTGGCATGAAGGTACGTGCAGGGGCGGATCCAGAGAAACCATCTGGGGGGGGGGGCTCCGTTTTTCATTATGATGATACATTGATTTCCCAATACTTTTTCTCCCAGTGTATAATTAGACATGGTATATCACAACTAAATGATATGTTGTCTGCTGCAAGAACCGTCGAAAGAAAACTCGGGGGTGGGAGCAGAGCTATCGTGCGCCCTATACCGATCAAGTTAAGGCCGATGCTCATAAGCCACGTGTTTTATGCGTTTCAATGGACGACGGGACTGATACGGGAAAAAATGTTCCGTTGCTCTCTCCATTGTGTGGGGGGACGGGGTTTTCAGTTTAACACATTAATCTTTTGTTGGTAGATCCCGACTGGTCATTAAAAGTCGTAAATTTCGCCAGGAAAATGTCGCCTTAACCCTGTAGTGACGACAAGACGTGGCTAATCAGCAACGACCTTTATTCATGTTGTGTTCGTGCCCTACCCATTAACATTTTAGTGTGTACAGAGTATAATTGCTGAATGCATTATTGAACCCATTTCACAGCCATCATGCAATATACAGTGTTCACAGCATACATTTGCGCATTTTAGGATGGCATTAAGTTTTCCAGATTAAGTAATTCCCATCCTTTTTTGTGAGGACTGTAGTAAACCAACCTCAATTGCTATTTACAGCTATTATCACTATTACCTTCTATTTACAATTTGAGCTTTCTTTTTTAAAACCAGACCAGCTATACATTGCCAGGTACTCGCTTTGTCTGATATCTTGGAATATGCGTTACTTTTATAATGAGGATTTGTACCCATACGTCTGGGTGGTGTGGACAACTTATAAGAGCAGTTGAAAGAATGAAAGCTGTACAAATTGTGGAGGGTTGGATGGTTCGTCTATGCTTCAGCATCACTTTAGGCCGATGCTGATTGCCGCTGCGTCTAACGTGACTGCAGTGTGTAAGAGGGCTTTCTCGTCACTTTTTAATGACAATTCGGGGTTTACCGATTAAAGATTTCTGCACTAAACCGCAAACTCCGTCCCCTATAAAATGGAGAGAGCAACGGAAGATTTTTCCCCCGTATCAGTGTGCCGTCGTCCATTCAAATACGGTGGAACCTGCTAAAATAACCACCTTGGTAAAGAGATCGTCTGTCTATAGTGACAACATTAGTGCAATTTCATTTTACAACCATCACACTTTACCACCTTTGTAAGGTGACCGTCTTTATAAAGTGACCAGTTTTGTTCTTCCCAAGGGTAGTCCCATTAGACAGGTTCCACTGTACAAATAAATCTGGGAACTGTGCTTCAGTCACTGTGACAATAGCGAGCGAATCAATAAAATTTGCCCCTCCTTCTGTTTAAAAATAAAAGCTCTATCATTTTTGTAAATAGAGAAATTATGTTTAGTCCACAAGGATTCAATAAGTATTGGTGTAAATATTCTTGGTATATATATATATATATATATATACATATAGTTGGCTTTCGGTTTAACGACTTTCGAGGAACCGTGAAAAATCGTCCTTAAATAGAGATCTTCCATAAACAGAATTTGTAAAAGAATAACATTTCCCTTTACACTTTGGAAGGTGCCTGGTTCAAAACCAGTTCGGTTCCACCGATTTAACTGTTCGGAGTTTTCCGTGCTTTCCTCCAAAACTTAGAGTAAATAAGGGTTAGGACCCCTTAGAAAGATACCCGCGGAGTGCACCCCACCCATCGGCTTAGATTTCATGTGCAGATAATTGGCCGTAATCCTACAGCACCAACACCAACCCTTTGCACTTTACATTCTTAGGACTGTGAATATTTTTCTTGATATATTGGCGTGTTTAAAGGTGTTACTTTTATTATCATTATATTATTTTACTATCCACAAAGAAAGATTTTAAGTTATCTTAAAAAAAGGTAGTAAAAACAAGCAATACAATAAAATTAGGTTTCAAGAAAATCAAAATGAGTCAGTTGTTTGATTTTTCGCCTTCCCGTTATTCTTTCTTCCAGATTTTCTCAAATGAAATGCGTGAGCTTCCATTTTATGAGTTTTTTTAGCTAACCAGTCGAAGCCTGAAAAATCTTGCATTCCAAATTTTTCTGTCGGAATAACAGCACTGCAGTAATTGCTTGATTTATTTTTTTTGGTAATACGAACAATTATCTACATGAGGGATCTAGGCCGAGTACGGGGTGCCCTACGTGGGAGTTTTTCTAAGGGGTCTTAATCCGTATATTTATGAGAAGTTTCGGAGAAAACTGCGTAAGACTCCGAACGGCTAGATTGACGGACGCGACCTGAGTTTGAACCAGGCTCTTTTCTTGTCCCAGTTGCGAGCGCTATGCTCTCGGCCACTCGTCCGGCCTCCAGAAATTGGAGTTATGTGTTATGTGATGTTAGGATTTTTTCAGAGGTTCTAACGCGCATTCACTTTAAATCTGAAAAAAAAAAACATCTGGAAAAACTCCAGATAGTTAGATCGACAGCCGCGCGGTAGGCCCAAACGCGGGACCTTCACACTTCAACCGTCTATCATGTCGAGTATATTATCCACTCTGCCATGGTGGGGCCCAAAAGTTAGAATGTTGGATGCTCTTGCTTCATGCAACCATTTGCATGCAGAAGTGTCTTGGCAAACTCTTCCTATCGGCCACATTGACTTTTCGGCCGTTTGGATTTGGATCCCGAACTAAATTTTTGTGCTGCTTCAAGAATTTTCTCTTTGCTTCTAAAATAATTTTGATAATACACTCAGGTAATTGAGATTGTCTTGCGAATTGCACTTTTGACATTCACCGACACTTTTTTCCCACTCTTACAAATTTTTTCCCCTCTTCTTGTAGCGTAAGATAAAAAAAAAAAAAATCGTTGTTAAACAGAAACGACGTCGTCTTTGAATAGAAATTTTTTTTTACGTTGGAGTTGCTGGGACTTAGAAATATCGTCTTTGGAAAGAGATCGTCGTTAAACAGAGAGTCAACTGTATATACAGTGCTACTTTTTTAAATTTCAGTTCATGGGAAAATTTACATTTTTTTTAACTTCCATAATCCATAGTGTATTTCTAGCTCTGGGGGGGGGGGCTCGAGCCCCAAGAGCCCCCCCCCCCCCGTGGATCCGCCACTGGGTACGTGTCAGGTAGATATGCAAATGATTAAAAATGGAGCGTGATTGAACATTGCGCAATGCCACCAGAGGGCATTGAACATGGTTCTCCTTTTAGTATGAAACAGGTGGGAAGAGCTTGTTTTCATGTAATTAATATGTTGTTGAGGGACTCTTTTTAAATGGAGATGTCGTTACGCCGCCATTGAAGACAAAATGAGCAGCTGTCAGAGTACGAGAGGGGAAGAACCTTCGGGATGATGGAAGCTGTGTGTGGACATCTCAGCGTGTAGCCCGTCACCTACGCTATTCTGATTCTACTGCGAGGAGGTGCTGTGACCAGTGGCCAAGAGAGAGGTCACTTACAAGGAGACCAGGCTCAGCACGCCCTCGACAAACCAGTAGTCGAGAAGACCGTCACATCATACGATATGCACACATAGCACCAACTGTCTCGTTGTCCGCCATCTGGACACAGGCATCACCGTCCTTACGGGTCCTTGTGTCTGTCTGTACCATCGCAAAGCGCCTGACGGAAGGATATTTGCTATTGAAGGGAGAGCTGGGTTTGAACCACGAAGGTAAATGTATAGGAGGGGACACTTCTCTTAGAAAGTTGGATAACGCTGATGTTGCAAACAGATGGCGCTACGCACACTGGGTAACTGCGCATCTCCTGCTTCTGCGCATCCAGGTTGTTTATACTTCCATCGAGGGGAAGTAAATGGAGATCGTTGAATTAGCGGAACATTAAAAAAAATATGAAATACATAGACTTAATTACGTGATATATAATAATTTCTGGCTTCAGGTGTGTTTTAATTACCTAATTGTGTGTCTTAGAATACTATTTCATAATTAATATAGGCAATAATTTCGTAGTGTGTATGTAATGTCGTGTTATTATTTTGCCCAAAAGCTGTATTTTATGAAATAGTAGTAAATTTAGAAGAATGTTGTATGTGTGAATGCAATATTTAAAAAGTGTTTATTTATAATGACGATCACACTCAAACAAGCAGTATTTACATTTATTTCATGCTGTGACACATTTTCACACAGCTTTAAATTGCCGCTAAAAAACTCATGTTAAAATGTTAAATTCATGTTACATTAAGAACTCGCACCATTTTCTAATGTAAATATATACCGCCGCAGACGAAAACTTCTTTTCTGTGAGCTACGATATACACATTCGTTTACATATTTTAATAATCTTAAGATAGAACATTTTTTAAAATCTTTTTTATTCATTTGTTACTAAGGAAACCATGTAAGCAAAGGCTAAAGAAATATTTTAAATTTAGTGCTCGCGTTAATAATCTCGTTCACATGCTAGGTCGGAAAATTAAAAACGAGTAAAATTAGTTATCAATAAGCTCGGGAAATGTTTTATTCTTTTGCCGCTAGGATCGCTGCACGTCACTAGATTTCCAATGTTGACATAATTGAAACTTATTTGGGGTACCAAAAGTTTAACATTACAGCTATGGAGAGTGTCCACTCCTATAGTGTATCTCCGTGGTTTGAACCCAGGTAGTTATGGGTGGTAGAATGAGGCGCAATCCGGCTCGGCCAAAAGGTACCTGTTCGACCGGCCTTCAATTGCCGGGTGTTGTGTGCGCGGAGGTGATCGTGCAGCCACACTACACCCCCCCCCTAGATAGTCAGTCAGAGGCTGACGAACGATGTTCCAAGCGTTATGGAACGCTGCCACTCGTTGTGGACTTTTGTGAGGTCGCTGCCGCTCGTTGCGATTGTCCGGGTCGCCAATGAAGGGAGAGCGTGTGGCGAGAGCTAGGTTTGAACCCAGGGACTTATGGGTGGTAGAATGAGGCGCAATCCGGCTTGGCCAAAAGGTACCTGTTCGACCTGCCTTCAATTGCCGGGTGTTGTGTGCGCGGAGGTGATCGTGCCGCCACACTATCGCGACGCTTATAACGTGTGCTGCCAATGACACACAGACACCGTCGCCTCCGCTTGGAGTTATGTCGCGCTCGACGGGATTGTACTGCGACCGAATCGAACCGGGTCGTCTACAGCGACGAAACCAGATTCAATTTGGGCAGTGATGACAATCGTGTACGTGTGTGGAGGCCTTTTGGTGAACGCCGCAATCCTGCCTTTGCTTTACCGCGGCACATCCCACCCACAGTTGCTGTGATGGCATGGGGTGCAATCGCATACTACACACGGTCACCCCCTAGTATTGAACCGTGGCACTAGGACAGCACAGCGGTTCGTTCGCGATATCTTGGAACCACATGTACTGCAACTCATGCCACAGCTTCTAGAAGCTATTTTACAGCAGTACAACGCTCGGCCACACACAGCAAGGGTGTCACAGGATTGACTCCACCATATTACCTATTTTTGCTATCCAGCTCGATCTCCCGATTTATCACCAGTCGAGTATATCTGGGATCACTCTGGACAATAGACTGGGCGCCTAAGAGATATGTCGAATTAGAGGCACGTTTACAGCAACTGTGAAACGAAATGCCACAAGACATCATACGGCACTTGTATGCCTCAGTACCCGGACGTATCGCATCATGCATTCACGCCAGAAATGGCCCAACAGGGTACTAAAACCTCCATTCATTTGCAGTTTTTCCTGCAATAAATGATCAGTTGATTTGATTTTGTAATAACTTATATCGACGTTGTACTTCCGCATGTAAAACTTCGTTTTATTCTAGCGCTAATGCGATAGCGCTATGTGCGCTAATTTTTATGGCAATGAGTATATAATTTTACAAATTATCTGGTTATGGAGTGCGTGCATCCAGTACAGCTTTGAAGCAATCCAGTGCTGCTGAGCTGTCAGTCTTCGGCTATAAAATAAAACAGAATACAGGCGACAGGCCAACTTCAATTCTATGACATTCAAATTTACAAAGGGATAAAAAGTGCAAGGGGAAAAAAACAACTGGACGTGAGAAAAAATTCAAAACATTTCGGAGAGCATAGCTTTGGAAGGGCAGTTGTCCTCTGCTTGTACAATAAATAAATAAATAAATAAATTCGGTCTTCGAGCCTCGTCAGGGTAGACCCCCCTCCTGAACCCCCCTAATATTTTAGTTTTATTATTGCAATATTAAAACGATATTAATTGACTATGTCATTTTATCTCTCACCCCTTTTTCTTTTTCTTTTATTCTTCATTTACATTTATTTCATCGACTGGGAGTAGGAGCTGATCTTCCCTTGCAATTTCAAACGTGGGTCGATGATAACTGAAGTAACTTACATAATTTTTAGTCTCTATCTTAGCACACCAAAAATTTTGCTTTTCAATATTTGATATTGTTGAGAGAGCTTTAGGTGAGTAGGGTTGCTGTATTTCGCCTGGTAACGCTATTGCCGAGTCATCCACAGTGGATAAGAATCCCAGGCTGTTAGGCTTATGTTTAAAATTATTCTTTTTTCCACTTTCGCATTCGCTAGCCCAGTTCCCGATGCATTTTCACCTTTTACAAGTTATTCTTGATGCATCCTTAATTTTATGAGTCGGGTGGCCCGAGTATTTTCCATAATTTTTATTTTTAGACGCAGGTTCTCTAGGAGCAGCCACGAAAGCACCTGAGTCTTCCGCTTGTCTATCATCGTGACGCCTGGCATTGAATTCTTCCGCTATTTTCATTCTCAGTATTTCTGGCTTCGTTAGTCCATCTCTTGATTCCATAGCACATCGGAAATTGTCGAAAGTAGAAGGGAGGCTATATGACAGCATTACAGTCAGCAAGTCGTCGTCTATTTTAATATCCATTTCTGAAAGTCTGTCGACTATGTAGAAAAATTTTCTAAAATGGTCGTGAATTCCATTAAACGAGTCGGGTATCTTATCTTGAATTAAAGATTTCAGTAATGCAGCTTTACGAGCTGGTCCTTTAGACTGATAGATTTCTCCTAGTTTTTTCCAGACATCTGATGAAGTGTCACATTTTTTTATTTGTTTGAGTTCAGATGGCGATATACATAGAATTATATCTGCGTTTGCTTTTTCGTCCATATGGACCCACGTATCTAACTCTTCTTGCGATTTTTCGTCATGTGCCAAAACTTCAGGTTTAGGCTTTGAACCTGATGCATAAATCCAGGCATCATTCTTTATTAAAAGTGCTTTCATTTGCATTTTCCATGTTTCGAAATTATTCAGCGTTTCAATTCGCCCAGTTCCAGTCGCCATTTTGAGGATGAATGATGCAGCCTTGAAACGAACGTTAAAAATCAGCAAATAAATAAATTAATCCATCTGGTGTCCATAACCTTTTAGAAATGTTAGCAGAGTTATGGCACAAACATTGTAAACGTGGATTTTAACATAACATTTACTTTATTAAATTAGAACGGAAGAAACAGGCACATCACATAACAAGGTAACATCAAGAAGGAAAAAAGTATAGAAGAAGTAAAAAGAATGCGTGCGCGAACACAGTTACAGTTAAGTAGATAAATGTTTATTGAAGGATACAGAATTCAGGAGGATCAGACATTGCACAGTAAAAAAATAAACAATTCAATACTCAACAATTTATGCTTACTTTTATGTCGCATTTTTGGACAATTTTCAGTAAAGGGGGTGAGAGATAAAATGAGATAGTCCTTAATAAATAAATAAAAATTGTAATACATTTTAATGTGAAAAACGCGATTTGGAACATAAAAACGGTATTAAATTTAAATAGTTGTTTATAATGCATTGAAATTGTTCAGAAAAATCTCATTTTGATTTTCCAGAAGTATGTGGTTAAAGGTAAATTTCGAACGCCCTTTTGGATCTGAGTTCAAGGCTTAAAAATGACTCTGTAAAAGTTCTTTGCATTTCGATGAATAGAGAGATTTTCGGTGTCCGCCACTGGTATATAGGTTGAAAATAGTGTGTCATGTAAAATGATTTTTCTTTCTTTCTTTTTTTTGTTAGACTGTACTTTATCATAAACTGATGACGGAGCATGCTTTTACACGGGATGATTTTCCATTGCTGGCAATGTCACTTGAAGAATATCTGACATGCACCATTGACATCTCTGGTCGGAGCATTCCCTGCGAGTACGTATTTTCGGGACAAATTCCTTTAAAGAAAATACTTGTATAACATTTGCAATGTATCTTTGTTCTAGAAGGGAAGTAAACAATTTTATTTTTAAAAAACTGATACAAATTAGCGCATATGGTAAATCATATGGCACACATTCAAAATCTGTTTGACTCTATGTCACCTCGAATAGCAGCACTTACTGCAGTGCAGGGTGGTCACACCAAACACTGATTTCGGATACTTAATATTCTTTTTCAGCTTTGAAAATTTAATCGTTTATTTGTACTAACAAGTCGTTTGTGAATTAAATTTCATTTGATTCTGAGAATTCCTTTATGGTGTTGCATTTTTCACAAACAGGAATTTATTAAGTGTGATATACAAACACGAGAATTTCTTTACTTTTGAGCACATGATTTCCGGTAAAAATTATTAATTATTTGTAAAATCGATGTCAGAATTATTTTTATCAGTACTGGCATATGCTGAAAGCTGGGGATTCTGATGAAAATCCACCGATATGGAAGAACAATATTACAATATCAACTTTGAGAGTAGCCCACCGTTGAATTAAGGCTTTGAAATTACTCTCAAAAAGGGTTTTGCCACCCAGCTAAGCCACCATTCCGGCAACGAGCTGGGCAGAACTTTACAATTACTTTACAATTTATGTTTGTTACAGTTACAATTTGCATTAGTTTATCTGTCCTGTAAGTTGTTCATTTTATGTAACGGAGAGAAGGAAACAAACAGAAGATATGGAAGAACAACTGGATATACTGTCTAACGCTGAAAAAGGGAAGCCGTTGCCATCGCTTCTTTCAACTACCAGATGCATGTCGGCCAATTGAATCAATTGCGTGCCCCAGAGCTGAAGAACTACGTTTGAAACAGTTTTTTAGGTCTTCCAATTTTTTTTTTTAGTTGTGTGGCACGCGATTGGTGATTCGATCGACCGCCATGTTGATAGTAGTCAAATCAAGCGATGGCAACGGCTGCACTTTTTTGGCATTGGACAGTATATCCAGTTGTTTTTCTGTAAACGGTTGCGCTTCAATGGGTTAGCATAAAATGCACTTTAAGCAACGGCTGCCCGGAAAATTATTCTTGCTATGTGCACGATTGGCTCATATTATATCACTTTGAAACTACATACATAAGTATCATAACATAACAATCAATACTTAGTGACAATTAGAACACAAATAGACATATAGATGGACGGACAAACCGAGATCATAAACGCTTTTCAGTTTTGCTGGACAGTGTTATAAACTTATATTCGCGGAAGTCCCGTTATCATTTAGTTTACATTTGAGAGTAACAGAAACTGTTTTACGACAAATTCGCTGCTAAATTAAGTTCCTGCGCTAAGTACTGTATTGCATCCTATTAATTTTATTTCAATACTGATGGTACTGTTCTAACTCTGCAGCATGGAAAACGTTCTTGGAACGCTCTATACTACTGAAGATCTGCCCCAGTTCTGCTACACTATTTACTCCAAATGGGGAAATCCTAATAAAACAATTGAGAAAATCCCGAGAGGAGCGAGTAAGTATGAACATCCTTTGTTTTATCATGCATATTAGAGCTTTCTTTTTTGTGTGATTTCGGGAAGGGATGAATGAAAATACATTGTCAGCATTAAACGAAACCATGGAACGAAATTGGTGACTATGCTTGTGCACTTCGATGAGTCATCCAAAGAGGCCTACGGATGCTCACTCATTGGTTCCAGTACTTAGATACGTCATCTAACAGCCGAATCTAACCAATGAGAAACGTTTATAGGCCTCGTCTTATGAATCATCAAAATGCACAAGCTGGCCGGTAGAACATTCACGATGCACCATCTTCCCGTTGTATCCAGCGACTTAGTGAGGTGAACACGAATTGTCTCACTAACACCAAGTTAGTCGACATTCACTTTGTTATGTTTATAGTCTAGCTAAGGAAAATGGACGCGCTGTGTTGTACGTCTGTATCGGGAAATATTTCCAACGAGGCGAAAGCAAATCACTAAATATTCGCTCATGTGCATCAGAACGTGTGCGAAAAAGGATCCTTTAAGTTCTAATGGAGGACACCGGCGGTTTTGACCATGAGTGCCCATAAGTGAGGAAAAAGTAGAGCGCTTGTTCCTCCTAAAATTCACAGATTTTTTATAGTGTTTTTAATGTTTTTAATATTTTAATGTGTTATGTTTTTACTTCCTTGTACGTAGTATAAGGAAGTAATGTGATCCCGAAAAATTTTGAGGGCCAAATTTCGACAAAAACACCGATTTTGACTACCTCTAAATTTAATTTTAAGAATTTTTTTGATGCATCTCATCTTAGGCTAGCATGCACGATCCTATTAACGCGTCTGCAACTCATTTTGACCAGCGGCGAGTCTATTGTGGCCAGTTTTTCCATGCCGTCTGTACGTACGTACGTACGTATGTATGTAGCTCGCATATCTCAAAAACTATTGGTCGTAGAATGTTGAGACTTGATATTTAGGATTGTTCTATGATCTAGTTGTGCACCTCCCCTTTTGGTGACAATCGAATGGATAGTTTATGTACAGGATCGCCCAAAAGATTCGAAATACATTACGCTCTATGGGCCGAAATTCATTAAACTCGCCTAACTCAAAAACTATTAGGCATAGAATGTCGAAACTTCATATTTTGGATAGTTGTAACATCTAGTTGTGCACCTCCCCTTTCAATTCCATTCGGCAGGATAGTTTATCTACAGAACCGCCCAAAAGATTCGAAATACATTACGCTCTATGAGCCGAAATTCATCAAAGCGTTTTTTAGAGGTATTGGGCTATTTCAAACGACTCAGAAGTGATATATGCTGTAAAGAGTTAGAAAATAAATTTCTCCATTAAAAAAAGGGTTTTTATCATTTATAGTTCTGCTACAGGAACACTCAAAAGATTTCCAATACATTACGGTCAATGGTAATTTTAGGGGCATTCATCCATTTCAAGCACAATACCGTCCTACCACATAAGTTAGGTAATGGTCCGACCACGATCACGTGCCAACCTCAAGAACTATGCCAAAAGTCGCCAAGCTTGGCGACTTTTGGTGTACGTGTGTGCATATTCAACTCTCAAATCTAAAAAACTTTTATGAAATTTCATATATAAGATTGTTGTAACATCTAATTGTGCATTGAGGTTCCAATCTACTGGAGAGTTTATTTACAGGACC
This sequence comes from Cheiracanthium punctorium, assembly GCA_038373885.1. Lineage (NCBI taxonomy): Eukaryota > Metazoa > Arthropoda > Arachnida > Araneae > Cheiracanthiidae > Cheiracanthium > Cheiracanthium punctorium. Next base: position 333,703 of record JAWZYV010013842.1, on the reverse strand, counting down.
ACCGAAAAGAATTTCAGTACTTTAATATCTATAGACATCTTCAATATAATACAACTGTAGACAGTCATTGTTTGGAACATGCCCAAAATCTCGCAGTCTATCCTCGACCTTGGCGAGTTTTGCCGAAATATCGCCAAATTTGGCGATAGTCAGTCACTTGGTCCATGCCTAATGTATCGCCATTTCTCATCGTTCTTGGCGGGTTTTGGCGAAATATCGCCAAATTTGGCGATAATCTGTCATTGTTTGCTCCATGCTTAAAATCTCGCCAAATGTCGTCGACATTGACGAGTTTCGCCGAAATATCGCCAAATTTCTCGCCAAAAATTATTTCGTATTTTGTATAACTCTAAAACTTTAACCCGTAGAATTTTGAACTTTTGTATTTAGAACTATTATTGTAATATCTAACTGTTTTCAATATCTTTTTTGACAGCAATTGACTGGGAATTTATTTACAGGGTGAGCCAAGTGACTTTAAATACATTGAGGTGTATGGATGCATTCAATTCATTAAAAGCCTGTGGTCAATGACTACTTTGGCTATCCCCAAAATCTCGCAAACTATCTCAAGTTTGTCGGCTTTAGGTGAAATATCGCCAAATAAAATGTCAGAAGGAAATCTTTCAAATTGAACTCAGCTTGGCGATATCGAAATATTTGGCTAGAAATCGCTAAACCTTACTATTATTGATATTTTATCTCTTTCAAACAAATAAGTTTAGAGGAAATGCGTCGAAAATATTTTTGATCTAATGGACGTGCAAGGAAGTCATGTGTTGGACACATCAGATTTTTTTTATTTAAAATGAGCAAAAATAAGGCAGATGTAATATTTTTGTGTTTTAATGTTCATAGTGTTTTTAATGTTTTTAAAGTTTTAATGTGTTTTTGTGTTTTTTTTTTTTCTGATTGTGGTACTTTTAAAGCCTGACTGTAAACAGCTTGGCTGATGTAATCCAACTTATGGGAATTTGTGTAATTTCTTCTTTTGGAGAGCGAAATAAATTCCCCTGAGAAGGAGTTTGTACGGCGAAAACCGCTTTGCGGTCGCCGCCTTCGGCTTGGGTATACCCCCTAAAGATTTTGTATATTGTCCTACAATGTAAACGAAATTGTATCACAAAGCAAAATAGGAAATCAAGTTGTTACGAGTATGAAGTATGCACCCTTCTAAAAAAACTTCTATGGATGCCCATGGTTGTGACCAACACGAATACCCAACTTGGAAGAGGGTTTGTTGACCGATCTGTGAACCGAAATCCCAGCTCCAATGTACGTGAGCTTCTCACTGCAACAACTGCATCTGCTTCAGCTATGTGGTGCATTTTGCTTAGCAAAGGCTTACACCCTTATCCTCTTCAAAGAGTCCAGTTACTGCAGTCGGGAGGTTATCCACAAAATGATTGAAGTTTACCTCATTCAGCCTTCTGCTACAATGAGAAATCCGCTCATGCTGACCCGAGAGAACTCGCTTACAGCGCCACCTATCCATTTGAGACCCTACTTTCCTATAGGATTCAGATTTCTATTTATATTTTATACATCCCCTCCAAGGTTTGGGCGTGGAGTTCAGAAACACTCTCTGTGTTCGAAAGCAAAGGTGTCTCGTCCAAGCCTGTTCTTAAATTTGCTTCACGGATCTTTTCTTGAAATCCGTATAACAGATTGCCTGCACAAAATTTAAACAGTGCCTTACAAGAACACGGATCAACTGACGCTAGCAGAGTCAAGCTGTGTCAAATCAATCAATGAAAACGCACTTTTCAACCTCACGTTCTTTGATTTTCTTCAAATCTGACAGACTGTAAGGGCCACGTAAATTATGAACGTATGCAAAATTGCAGACCCATACCTTCTGCATTTACCGTGTTATAGGGGTGCAAAGAACGTGATTTCAACAGTTTTTTTAATTTTATTTACAGTCTTGATAATTTTGAGGTTTTATATTTCTGTAACCAGGCCACCTGTAGAAGTGATTCTGGTATTTCTGTAAAGGTCTTTAAAAGCTTTTTTATATGATATATTAATTGCCTATGTTGGGGGGGGGTGGAATTTGCAATTGTATTCAACATTTTAGTGGCCGTTTTCTTAAAAAAGGTCTTTTTTTTCGGAAAAACATATGTTGTATTAACTCTTCAAAATTTGAAGATGTCCGTGGGATTAGATTTAGTGAAACAATTCCCATCCGAACTTGTGTGACGAGTGCAATCATTTGCACTCGTCACACAAGTTTAAACCAGTTCTGACTTGTTCTCACAGAAATGATTTCAGTTCTGTTTTCATCTTCGAAGATTGAGAAATGCTCCTTTGTCAATTCGAGTGATATAAGGACTCCATTACCACCATTATACATGTAGAAATGAGTGCATTCTGAAGTGTATGTTGTAATCCAATGAACAGTAATGGACATAGTAATGCAAGAAGGGCTCTTAGATATGGCACATCGCGGATGCTAGGGTAGGTGCACTAGTAATTGACACTTTACCAAATAATTTATTATAATGAGCTTGGTTGAACGGTATGGTTTATTTCAGAACTGTTATCAAATAGTGCTATTTAGTACCCATTTAGACCTTTGCCTTCAATTTTATGCTATTCTCCTTTACCTCCAGAGGATTCTAGGTATCGGAAATTGAGTGCTGAGAAAAAGTCTGATTCTCAGTAGCTGACACAATCCTGATCCAATCAAGATCTAGAGACCCTTTTTTGACGCAGCTGGCTGTGCCGCACAGCCAGCTGTCGTCAAAAAAGGGTCTCTAGATCTGTGGCACGCGGTTGAACGTTTCGATCGTCCGACCTCTTGTTGTTAGTTAAGTCGAGCGATGCAACGGCCGCCCCTTTTTCAGCATTGGGCAATCTATCCAGCTGTTCTCGCATTCTTCCCTTTTTCAGCGGATGTCAGTACTGTTAAAAAGAATCGTGACAATGTTTTTTACGGGAAATGACGTGCTATAAAGTAAAGGATTCTCGTGGAGCTATGTCACCCGCAACTATTTTTATAGAAATCAGATCTATTCTTCGTGACTGGCAACAGTCAAACGTCAGAGTTAGGTGTTCCCAGAGCGGGAACACTGAGCGTTAAAGGGTTAACGCAAAGTGGGTTCTCGACTGCGATATTCGAAAACAATGCGGTATTAGGAAAGCGAGGTACACACTCCTGTGCCTCGAGGTTGCGCACTCCTACGAATCAGGCTCATAACTGATGGCCATGAACGGTTGTAATCGTCGGTTTCCATGACAACCGGGCTAAATTTACTGTCATTCGAAACTCAGGAGAAAGACATAGTTTGATATCTGGAGCTTCTCGTACTGATTTTGTTTCGTTATCATCTCTTTACATCCAGCCAAGAATTCATTTTCCGTTTCTCTCAGACCTTTTATAAATCCTTGAATTATTTCTATTATAGCCTCGCTCTAATCGAAATAGTAACATAAAATAAACGAATAAAATGTCTCCACATATTTTATTCTTTTAATTTCTAATCAAATTTTATTGGCTTGATTGGGATTAAGATCTTAAGGCTGTTCTTCGAAGAAAAAAAACTCTGTTTTTAGTCTTGGTACAGAAATTGAAATAAACTAATAGCACCATGGTCTCCGAAAAATTCCATATGGTTCTTCATAAGCTGCTTTACACACTGTAGTAAGCGAAAAAGCTGTTGTGAAATTTTCAGGAAAAATTCTTAAACATGGATCTGAGCTGCTGGATTTTTCGAAGAGTGACACGTTCTGCGAAAATTTCCGATTTTTAAGAATTTTTTCTAAAAGTTTCGAAAGTGATACAAGTTTATCGTTTATTTCAGTATGTAGTACAGCTTGTAAAGAGACAGTTTCAAAAATTTGAAGTGCCTGACATAATTAGTTTATTTGTACTTATGTACCAAAATCGCATGATTTTTTTCGAACTACACCATTAGCCGGAGCTAGCTGAATCTTCAGAACGAAGTAGACTTTGCGTCTAGAAATTTGTCGAACAATCTTCATCAGAATGCAGTAATGCACTAGATAAAAGTCAGTCGAACCGAACAGTTTTCACAAACACTATAAGTATCATATAATAAAAACTTTCCGCAAACAAGAAAGATAAGACTCTAGAGCATACAATATACCACAATCCGCTTTCCTAAATGTTGGCATAAGCAACCGTCACTAACTGTTTTACAAAACCACCGAAAAGCACATGCTCCTACGGGAACAACAACTCAGGACACTACTGAACATCTACTGAAAATTGGGCCGAAATGATCTCCTTTAATGGCTTTTCAATTCCCTTTCTAAAAAGTTCTAAATGCTACCTTTCCCCGTAATACACTTGAGAAATAATACAGCTATGCGGAAAATTTAAACTTAGAAAGGCAATGCCCAAAATCGCACCAAATGTTGACAAGTTTGGCGTAAACAAAACAAAAAAGTTTCCAAAAGTGAGCCCAGCTTCGCGATATCGCCGTACATTATTGTTATACAATGGGAATTTCACATATCAATAGCTGATGCTCTAATTACCGATTAACACGCGAAAAAATATGAACTCTTTGACGCGTAGAATATGAATTTAAGGCGAAATTAAAATTTAGGAGAGCAGATCACCCGAAAAATCCGTAACAATATATAGAGCATACAAAGTATTAATAAGAATTGGTTGAACGGTATGCAAAAAAAAAAAAAAAAGTTTTCAAGTAATATCCATTTAGTGTAGTTTATGCACTCGCCTAGTGTAGTTTATGCATAAAAATGTTCTTCCATTGAACTACAAAAATTGGTTGTGGACTGTCATGTTAATCACAGTGATTTCTTTTACTTTTTGTGCCCTCAGCTATGAAATTCCACTTGTTCCTGAACTCTTCAAGACAATACCAGTCTCCAGAAGCATACGAAACCAAAGAATTCCGCCCACCGACAAGTAACCCTCCAGCTGACCTTACCGTACAAATAGCAGTGCATTCGCCGTACTTCCTTCCTTCACCGTACTTCGACGGGCATGCATTTCTCGGTGGCAAAAACTACGAGATGCGTATTAAGCTGGTAATGTCAAAATACGTTTAATAATATAGGGTACTAATGAAGTTTACAGCTGACTGATGTTAAGAACATTACAACCCTTCTTGGCTTCTTGGCAAAGGATTTGGATATAGGAGGGTCATCGACGTATTTTAAAAGAGTCAAACGAAATTTGCCTGTAAGATGGCGTTGTGAGTCGTAATCATTAAGTTTATGTTGTGCACATGCGTGCGCCAGTCCTAGATTGCATCACGAATCGTCTCTATGCATTGCTAGAGGGCGCTTATATAGCTAATCATTTAAAGGAGGTCGAGTATTTTCCTTTGAGAGGCCAGCGCTATTTCGCCCGTCTACTGCTAGTCGATGATCGGTCTGCATCCAAGTCCGTGGTAAAATGGCAAAACCATGGAGTTGTATTAGGAGATAAACAATCAATGGCAGCAGCTCTATATTAGTAATTTTTTTTCAGTTATAGGGGACGTTGCAATACATCCGATTCTCTGTCATTTGAAACAAAAACTTCTTAAGGTGCAGTCCTAGTAAGAAACAGCCCCTATGTTCCATCCAATATCCTCTAGGTTACAATCATCTGGCCCAGTTCATCTACAAACTATTTTGTATAAAGTCTTGAAATTTGCTGAATTTGTACAAAAATGATCATTTAAAAAAATGACACAAATCAGAAACACGAAGATAGCGTCTGATTCATTTTATTTTTCATTTGAAATATTTATGTCAATGCCTCATTCTCCAGATGGCGCCACTTCCTAGGCATTGGCGGAAGGGTTTCAAATGAAAAATAAAATATATTACAAGCTCAAGCTATCTCAGTATTTTTAATTTATGAGATTTTCTTAAATGATCATTTTCATACTCGTTCACCAAATTACATGGTTTTATGCAAAGCAGTTTCTAAATGAATTGGTCGAGATGACTGTAACATAGCGAGTGTAGGTGCTATGTCTCTGATTAGGACTTCACCTTAAATCAACACATAAGCTCAGGCACATTTATTTTTGCTTAATACATTATGCTAAGGTATATTTTACGTTTTATAAAATGTGTAATTGTCTCATCGGGTGATAGGTAGTAATTCTAAACACGGTAAAAATTTTCTACAACGCCCCTTGTTATGTACCGCAGAATAGACATTTCTCTGACCTGACCTAGTTGAACCAGAGATTAAATTTCTTTAAAAGAATGAATCGCCTCTTAAAAAAATTTCCCACACGTTACTGAATTTAAACAACTCTAATAATTGAATCTGGTCCATGTTCATTTATAAACAACTCAGTGACGTCATATGGAGCAAGCCTATTGGTTACTTTTTTCTACAAAAAGGGTTCACAGAACAAACCTTTTGGTTACTTTTTACTACCAAGCGGCACTGTGACGTCACGTGGAACAAGCCTATACAAGAAATAAATTTAAATGAGAATAACTAGATTTACGAGAAATTCATTCCTAAAGTTTGTACTGTAGGATTATTTTAATGAATAAATGTAAGGTGCAATAAAGTGTGATACTGAAGGTCAGTGAGCAAATGTCTAAAACACTCAGAGGGTTATACAATACCATATTAACCCTCTGAGCGTCTTAGACGTTGTTCACAAATAATAATAGCTAATGGCTAATGCTTTTTTTAAAAATTTATCGTTCTCTTATAATTTAATTTTTTAAATTTTTATATTTAAAACGTTTTTTTTTTTCAAAAAAATGTTGTTTACTACAAATAAGATTTTTGTAAAATATCTGTACGTAGAAGAATTATGAAAAATTAAAAAAATTGATCTCCTTTCAATTCATTCTCTATAACCCTTTATTTAAAGTGTGAATTGTTTCGATACCTACTGCAAGCTATTGCTTGTATTGAAGTTTTCAAAATAAAGTCAAAAATAAGTGGCTTCTCAAAAAATCAAAATTTATGGTATAACTTTCTCCGGCATTTAAAACCTTAACAAATGCTTGCATTTCTTCTCTTTGTTTAACTAAAAATAAAATTTACGAGTCTTTTTTATTTTCCAAATAGATTATTTATATTGTTAGTATCACATTATTATTTGTTGCAACTGTTATTTGACAGATCGAGAGCCACCTACTTCCAGCGCCTTATCAAACTAACTGCACCGATTACATGAAAACTTGGCATGAGAGGGGAGGAAAAGCGCCCATAAACCAATTGGTAAGTAGAGGGCTATTTTAATATTAAATTTCACGTGTCTTAAGCATTCTGAAATTAAAAGCAGTCATTAAAAGTTTTCAAAATTTTTGATAGAAGTAATATACAGGGTGTCCCAGCGGCCTTTAATTCTTTATCTATTAGAGATAAGCCGCGAATGCAAGTTAAAAAAATGTTCAAAATAAGGTCCGAAATAAGACTCCGTTAAATTAAAAAAAAAAAACCCTCTCGTTAATTTTAAAAAAGTGACACTTTTGAAACTTCTGTACAGTCTCCGTACAAAAAATTCCCAATCAGTAAAAGGTGATGTGCAAAATTTCAGCCTTTCACCATTAAAAGCCCAGAGATATTTTTAAAACAATATGATCAGGGGCTATAAATGAATTTGAATATGAAAGTTTAATGCTAGAGTGCAATAAAGGATTTTTTTTCGTAATTTTTGTACTACCCCTGAAACGCGATCATTCGACATGATTTTTTTCCCCTTCGAGAGCCATCGTAAAGGGGTGTAAGTCAACTCATATTTATCTTCATATCTCTGAGACTTTTTTATGAAGAAAAGGTCTTAAATTTTTTCATTACCTCATGAGTGTATGGGACAAATTTAACTAATAGGACACTTTCTTTTTGTATGTGCTGTATACAAATTTAAAAAGTGTAGCTTTTAAAAAAATTAAGAGATATTTTTTTTTGTATATTTTCAGTTTTCTTTACTATCTTATTTTGAACACTTTTCCAATTTGCATTGCATGCCTATCTCTAATAGATAGAGAATTGAAACTGTTATCAACTTTTTGGGACACCTAAGTCTCTGAGCAAGCGAACGCGTCTTGGGTTGTATATCACAATAAAATAACGTAAGAAAATATGATATAAATATACTTTTACTAAGACAAGTTTTGATATCCTTTGAGCATTTAAAAGTCATTCATTTCCACTTCAACCATCCCTACCCACTCCCTACTCCCTACCACCATTTCTTCCTATCATAAAACTTCTTTTTTTATTCCTGCCTGAAACAGCGCAGCTGTACAGTTTCATTTCTTGTGCTTTGTTCTAATTAATATGATTTAATAATATAAAGTTTCAAAATTTACATAAAATTTAATTTTCTATACTGTTTTGAGCGATGGATATTCTGCTATATTTGGCACTTGTGCCTAGATTTAGGAGATGTCCAGGTATTCTACCCCTACCCCCCACCCCCGCTTATATACGTCCGAGCTTTAACACAGGAGTCGAGATAGTTTCTTAAATTTGTGGGCCTCAAGAATTCATTTGATTAATTATTTAGGGTCCCCTTTCTGAATTTTTTTGGCCTTCTTTCAAAAAGATTGGAAAATAAGGAAAAAATTTGTAATTTTACTAGGGGCCAAAGCCCCTAGACTCGCTACGCTCGCATTTCGTATGAGGCATTCGGCCCCTAAAAAGACTTCGTGAAAAAGACATAATTTCAACAAACAAAACCCAAAGGTTGGATAAGATAGAATGTTACCAAGCTACAGATTGCTTAGTTCTTGCATGTTGCTTGGAACATAAAAAATTAAACCTCGCACTACTTGTAATTATGTGAAACCCATGGGACGTCTTACGTATTAGCCAATTATGGAGAATTTTCATAATTTGGCGACTTGCGTATATGTATAGTTAATAATTAGCTCTAAGAAAACAGTAATTCATATGTTTTCTTTGATAAAAACTATGGAACAGGTAGGATAGCTTGCCACCAATGGCGACTATTCGTTATTTGGTGATTTTCACATGCTCACAACCTATAATTACTGTTCATTTAAGGTTACCGGAAAGCCGTTATCCATATTTTCATTTACATAATCCTTTGCAGATTGGCGTACTTAGCACCACGAATTATACCATCTCGCTGCGCTGGCAAATATCCAAAGTGTACTATAACTGCTATAATGGCATAGTTAACGCCGCCAAATATTTCTACTGGTAGCAAATAATCCAGCTGGACCGAACCGGCTTTAAAATAATCTGCATTTTAATTATTTATCATTTTCAAGATATTAATTATTCTGTTTTTGGAAAAACGAATAATCGGTAATTCTAAACTCCTGTTGTGTAAGCGAACATACTATTTGAAAATTGTCAACTTTGTGTAACACATTTTGAGTTACTTATTTCATATAGTTTTTATTTTGGCGTAAAATGGGCGTAATTCTAACTCATGTTTGTAAATTTCACGCGATTCTAGATACTTGGAAACGCTTTGTTGCGAAGGAATGAATGATTTTATGCCAAATCTGGCAACCATTATGTTTCATTTTTTCATTTTTTTATTAATATCTTCTAAAATAATTCGATTTTCGAAATTTAAGTCAGTTTATCAGGTTCCTCGGAATTTTCGAAATCCGTGGACATGTTTCTCGAAATTCAAATCCCCACGGTTTAGGAGAAGACAGGCAAACAAGCTATTGACAGCCCCAGCAGCGGCGACAGCGGCCTTTACTTTTTTTTTAGAATACAGAGATACCATGCATTTTATAATGGGTTATTAAGTAAATATGAAGTTTTTAAAAAAGTGGGTTCCCGGTATTCGCACTCTGAAAGAAAACGTTTATTTTATGAAAAAATGAGTAAAGTACTCGCTATATCGCTTCTACATGATCCCTACTAACTGGAAAAGAGTATTTTCTGATAAATAGTCCATAACTACTGTAATTTACTTGCGAGATCCGAAACCATGGAATCTATTCTCCCCGAGTCGGTGGAAAAGCTTAACAACCGATTAGTATGAAGTCGATAACTGGCTTTCCAAGCAACAATTTTTGCATGTGCGGTTCTCCCCTGCAGTGGTTAACTCCAGCTGTTCACGAAACACTTTGCTATTGAGGCTAGAGCATTCAGCCAATCAACATGAAGCAATCCGAAAATTTTATAATCAGAAATAGCCGCGAAAACAACTGGGTGTATGCAGCGGTTCAGTTAACCACTGTTTGGAGACTTTTTGTATAAACCTGCGTCAATCCACCGGTGGAAAATCGAAAACCGTCAGCGGCGGTTAACTAAGAGCCAACTCGCGTTAACTCTTTGAGGCGCAACCCTTTCCCAATGCTGAAAAAAGGGAAGCCGTTGCCATCGCTCGACTTAACTACCAGCAAGATGGCGGACGATCGAAACGTTCATCGCGTGCCACAGATCCAGAGATACTTTTTTTACGACAGCTGGCTGTGCGCGCACAGCCAGCGGAGTATCGTCAAAAAAGGGTCTCTAGATCTGTGGCACAAATGAACGTTTCGATCGTCCGCCATCTTGCTGGTAGTTAAGTCGAGCGATGGCAACGGCTGCCCTTTTTTCAGCATTGGGCAATCTATCCGGATATTCTCGCATTCTTACGTTTTTTCAGCAGATGTCAGTGCTGTTAAAAAGAATCGTGACCATTTTTTGACGGGAAATGACGAGCTAAAAAGTAAAGGATTCTCGTGGAGCTATGTCACCCGCAACTATTTTTATAGAAATCAAACCTATTCTTCGTGTCTGGCAAGAGTCAAAACGTCAAGAGCTTGGTATCCTCACGGCGAGAACAGCGCACGTTAAAGGGTTAACAACGAAGGGAAAATAGACCCCCCCCCCCATAATTCATTCATTACATTTACTTGATCAGTTTTACGTTTCACTTCCTAGACTGCAGTTCAAGAGTGCCGGATCAACAAAACTTACGAAGAGTTAGATTGCATTCCAGTGGAAATGAATTATCCTCACCCCTACAATATCTGCAAAACTTGTGACGAGGGAGATGGAAATTGTCCATGTAAGATGAAAACAAAACAAATTTTACCTTCATTGCTTTTATCTGATACTAACTCCATGTTTTCATCCGTGAATCAAAGAATATTACAATGTGACGATTGCATCTAGAACCCTACACTATACAGGCCTAGCTGCGTAGCCAGCCAGGACATGACTATAGTGGCGCCTACCTACGCAGCTAGTCATGTCTCCTTGTAACTAGGCTTTGACCAGGAATATTAGGCATTAGGCATAACTTCGCTAAAGGAGATTTCTGCTGATGTTAGCTAATCTCCAAAATCGCTAATCCATAAAATGAATGCGAATTTTAAAAACATTACTTTGCATTTACGCGCGATCCTTCAAACACCTCTCTTGAATAAATTATGTAATATACAAAGTCTTGGTTAAATGAAACAAAAACTACAACTCACAGACTAGAATTTTAGGCCACAATTTTCTTACTGACTATAAAAATAATATTTGAAGAGAAACATTTTCAAATGCACTAAGCTAAAAGCGTCTTATTTCAAACGCGTCGCAGGTTTCAAAGGAGTGGACACGGATTAGTGCTTGAAGATGAGAATTATTTACGGGCCGAAGCTCTCTAAACGGTCTCGAAAAATTTGACACCAGAGGATTCTGATCCACGCAGGAGGGAAACGCAAGTGTAGCTGCATTTTACGATATGTGAAAGCAAAAAGCAATCTTCTGGCAGCAAAATCATATATATTAATACGCTAAGGTGAAGATGTTTGCATCCCTTTTTAGGAAAAAACCTCTCAATTACTCCACATCAATTTTATATCATTTTATAAAGAACTAGCCGCCTCCGGCGACCATTTGGTTCGCCATCTTAATAAATCTTGTTCGGAGAGAATCCTGTTCCTCACCAGCTTCCTTGGCACTGAAATCTCTCAGATTCTGAATGAAATTTAAAATTAAGATGGTTACAAACAGAAGCGGCCCTACGGTAAGTGTCACCCCCTGCTAATATAAAAAAGACGCCCCCTTTTATGCTCTTAGTTTTTAAGTTCGAAATGTCGCCCCTTCGAAGCCAACCCCCCGATGCGATGCTTACTGTATCGGGCCGCCCTGGTTAGAAAAATAAGATGGTTAAATGATAAAAAACTACAAAAAGGAACAAATTATTTTCGTCCTATATTAAATCTAAAGAGCTTCTGGATATTTTGGCCTTTATCAAAAAACGGAAAAAAAAAAAAAAAAAAAAAGTAAGAAAATCTGAAACACCTTCAGATTTTAAATACGCACTAAAATGCTATATATTAAAAGCGTATTATAATCCATGGGTCTTCCCTATTTTCGTTTCTTATTTTATTAAGTTGGAAAGTATATAATTATTCATGAATGTGATTAAACAAAATTAAAATTGATATTTCTAACATCCTTTTTCTGGATGTAATACATTAGAAATAGATGGAGAAAATACATAATTCCAACTGAATGTAAATTTCAAAAACTTATTTTCAGGTGTAGTCAGAACCCAAGTAGCAGACGATAAAATTACGATAAATTGCGCCAAGCGTTAGAATCATCTCAAAATCGCACATCAACCATTTAATTTTTCTCCAAATTAAAAAGTTGCACATTTTAGGATTTGGAAATTTTCCGAGACTATTTTTCTTTTGAGTATAAAACATTTCATTCCTGCTCTGATTTCACATGCACACGATATTTTAATTAAAAAATAACCTTACAAATAATCTAAAAAAAGTCGTTATTCTTTTATTTTTACTTCAAGAGTCTGAATCATTTAATAAACTTGGCAAATATGGCAACCTAGATATGCTATAGTCTCTCTTTTTCCATTGCGGGGTTACAACTGCGAAATGGCGGAGCAAAAGTTAGCCTTTTGTGACATGTTTTTTATCGATGTCTCCTAAAATAATTCGAATTTCGAAAAAATCGCTTCGAAGTATGTCGAGACCCGTCCTGGAGAATTTCTATACAAAATTTGGTAGGTCTAAGATCGCCCGTTTCGGAGCTACACAAGGTGCAGACAATTTAACTAACTAACCAACCAACTAACGGAGATTTTACAGTTTGTTTTATTTATATAGATTTTTCGCTCTACCGGCATCAATAACTAAAAAATTTGTTATTGCTTTTGTTTTTGTAAATTAATGGGTGGAATGCAGAAGTGGTGCCCATGCCAAATGACGGCGATAACGCACCATGTCTAGCAACCGTTATCGTTTTTCTCCGTAATGAAGAGAAACGTCATAGCTGTTGAGTATTGCGATTTGCGAAAAAAAAAATGCGTGAAGAGGTGATATTCTAGGAGTTACGAAGTAGTGGTTTTTGTACATTTAGCATTAGTTTACCAGTGAAATTCGCAGTTAGGACAAGGCCATCGCGCATATGAAATATGACGTCATTGCGGGATTCGGGTGTTACGCTTTGCAAGTGAAATCGTCGCTTTTTTTTTTTTAAGTTTTTTTTTTTTTTTTTTTTTTTAAGTAGAACCGCTCGCTAGATGGGTGAAAGAGTTTTGTTTGTTGCTATTTGCGATTGATTTCGTTACACAAGAATCCGGCCAGCTTGTTAAAAATATTCTACTTTGTACTGAGTGAAGTTGAAGTCAGTTAGATTTTAGAAAAATATTTTCTCGATCTGTCATCTGAGCTTCATAATGCAATGCAACTAAAAGAAGAACGTTATAAACAGTGAACTGAATGATTTATTTACATAATTACAAAAAAACGATAAAATAAAATGCCTAGGCGGCGAACACTGCGAAATCAAGCAGAAAGACGTCGAAGTAAGTCGGCCCGTAGTCGCGAAACACCTGAGCAACGAAATATAAGACTCGCTAAACATGCTCTATCAGTATTAGATAAACTTCTGAAAGACTTAATGAATGTTCAGTTACCATTTGGTGGTAAAACCATAGTCTTTGGAGGTGATTTTAGACAAATTTTACCAGTGGTTAGACATGGAAATCGAACGTCAATAGGAGAGATTAATGTGAAAAATTCTTTTTTGTGGCCTTTTATTCAAAAACGTCGTTTAATTCAAAATATGAGAGCACAGAATGATATTGAGTTTAGTAGGCTTTTAGATTTAGGAGGTGATTTACCAGTTCATGAAGAAATATCACGCAACACAGTAAAAATTAATAAGGATTGTTATTGTTCTAAGAATGAATTGAAATTTTCGGCACTAATCTTATAAATGATACAAATATACAAGAATTTGTAAATATTGCTATTTTGTATCCTAAAAATGAAGATTGCATTTTAATTAATAATCGAATCGTCGATATGTTAATAAATGGGGATACTAAAATTTATTACAGTTCCGATTCAGTTGAATACGAAGGCCAAAATAAATGATGAACAACTTTATCCAGTAGAATTTTTAAGTACCATTAATGCTTCTGGTTTACCTCCTTATAAATTAATTTTGATAAAAATATGCTATAGTTATATTAATAAGAAATTTAAATGCTAAAGAAGGTTTAGTGAATGGTATTAGAATGGTTGTTCAAAAATTAAATAAATATAGTATTACTGCAACGGGGATCGGTTCTAACAAAACCGTTATAAAAATAATATTAATCCCTTCGGATCCTACTATTCCATTTAAGCTACGAAGAAAACAATTACCTATTAAACTTGCATTTGCTATGACCATCAACAAATCCCAAGGATAAACGTTGGAGAGAGTAGGATTTTTTCTTCCGTCACCAGTATTCACTCATGGGCACTTATACCTTGCCCTTTCCAGAGTTCGAGATTTCAAAAATTTGACTATTTCAATTACAGAAAGTGACAAACAAATTGTAACAGATGACTTTATCTATACTTCAAATATTGTTTATAAAGAAGTTTTGAAATAAAGAATAAATAAAATAAATAATTTTTGTAATTTTGCAAAGTGATATCACACTTATTTAGTGCGAATTATTTGCACGGGTACCTCTAGTAATTCTTATTTGTAACTATGAAAAGTGCACTCAGTACACTTAATGTTTGTCCAACTTAAAAGAAGTAATTAATTTCAAATTCTATTCTCCGCATTACTAAAATTTCCATAGTAACAGAATCCACTGTTGCCTCTTAAGTTGTTAAATTTAACGATCAAATGAAACTGGATTCATTCTACAATTTTTAAGACTCAGAATACATGTATTCGAGTGACATCAAATTAGGTACACATTCTATAGGTGACTGCGTTACATACTGCATAAATTTTAGCGAGTATACTCCCAACAGTTTTTCACAGGGCTACAAGAATGTATTCTTGCACATTTCGGCCTGCCTATACACTCAAATCATTTCTATAGTGCACTAGTGCCTGAACACTCTGATTGAGTGGAAGGAAATATATTTAGACTCTTGGTAAATATCAAGTGTTCGTTAAGTCCAACGGAGTCACCCCAGATTTTTTAAATACACATATTGTTCTTATGTATTGTTTTGTTTTTTCATATCATCGTTTCCAATTTTTTTTGTCCAGCTGCGCGGTTGCGTTTCATTTTAATCCAAATCTGTACATACTGACTTGACTTTCGGTCATTGAAATAGTTTTCTTTTGTCTGCGCTTCTATTTCTTAAAGTTTTTCCATCTTTTTTCGATCTCGCAATACAGACTGAAAAGACTGCAAAAATCATATGATAAACGGTTGAGTTTCCGGAAATGAAACGTAAGTTTCAAAACTTCTGTTGAAATATGTTGATGGATGTAATCTTTTTATTTTTACTTTCCGAACATGTACCATAAAAGGAAAGTATTGTAATCATGAAAAAATTCAACTTTGAGATTTTGATGTATTTACATGATTTAAACCCAACCTGTATAGATTTTGGTGTGTGTACAGCTTACAGTTTTTTACAGTGCTACAAAAATGCATTCTTATAAAATGCATTCTTATACATTGCTGCCTAAAAACTCAAATTATTTTAAGTACACTAATGCCTGAGTATTACATCCGACTAAATTTATTTAACCGCGTGATAAAGATCAAATGTTTGGAAAGTCGAGTGGAGTGACTCCAGATTTTTTTGTATTGTTTAACAGGAAATATTTATAAAACCTCTTGAAATGTGCAATGTCACATACTTTTCATGCTTGATAATTTATAAATTATTCATATATTTATCGACAGATATTTATACTAAACATAAATTTTTTTGATCGATAAAAACAGTTGTCTTATAATTTTTTTTGTGTCTATTTGCTTGTCCATATATAGGGGTTGAGCCTGAGAATAACTGCTCACTGTTGGCAGGTAGCTACAATCAACCTTGCGAGTAAGTAAATTTATAACTTCTGCTTATTACCATAATGTAATTAAATTTAATGAGCAGGGGCCAGTTCCGGAGGTGCTTACAAAATCACCAATTAAAACCGTTCGGGAGAAGTTAACCCCCCTAACGGTCGCCATTCCTTGTCAATGTTATTTGGGCTTCATTCGTCAGGCCCCAAAAGAGCTCTAAAATTTACTCTCAAAGAGCATAGGAGATGTTTTTTTTTTAAGAAGGAGCTTTCCAAATCTTCTATGCCTCACGCTGTTGGAATGCTAATCAGCGGTTTCAGTTTTCTAAAGGTAATAGGAGTTTTGGCATATCGTTTCTTCCTGCGTAAACGCCAACGCTGCATCCGCTATTCGGAGTTTCCAGCCAATCACGAAACTTACTTTATACGTGCGCATGCGCTGTACTGTCCAATGACATTTAACGTTAAGGTTACCGTGAGTGAAACCGTTATGAAAAAATTCCCTAGTATATTGTGCGCTTCTCTCTGGCTATTGTCTGTCTCATAAGTGTTTTCCCAAACTATGACATGCATAAAACTCCATATGATCTCATGGAATATGCTCTTGCAAGAGCACGACTGGATCATTTTTAAAAAAGGAACACAACTTCGACAATGGCTTGTGTATTGTGTTTACTGAATTTTAAATGGTAAAAACTAAAGAGCGAACGTCATTTCATTTATTAGTACTAACAAAAACTGAAAAAAAAAGAAACAATAAATCTTTAAAAAAGGTAGTCTTTCTTTTTGAAGTAATACTCTTCAAGGGTAGTCCCCGATATCCCTCCCCCCCCAATAACGTAAATGCTTTAAATGCTTTTACTGGGTAAAGCAGCATATAAAATAAATCTCCTTACTTCATTAAACAAGTTTTCGGATCGGAAATATTAACGGATATACTGCGATGCCGTAAGTTTGAAATTGCCAACATTAAGTTAATTAAATTGCATTAAGTGTGAAAATGTTGTATATTGCAACAAATACCATTAATTTTAAATTTTTGTTTTCCAGCTCAATGGAATATATTGTAAACAAGCAAGATAAAGTTATTTCAATCTTTGAAAGGGACGTAAGTATTTTGTCAGTATTTGACGTTTAGATATACTTAAATATTACGAAGCAATTACTGTTTTTCAACCAAATGTGATATATTTTACGGATCGCCATAATTTCAAACACATAAATATTCACATTAACAAGTCGTAAACAGCAACTTTGCCATCTAGCAGAGTATGTATGTAATCCAAAGCGTTTAGTACATAAAGTATTTTTTAAATCTCTAATTACAGTAGAATATATTAAGTTTATATTCAAGATTATAGTTGATTATTCATATTTAATTTCATTTGTGTCGAAACATTTTTATTAATTAAAAAAAACTATCTCTTAAAATTCTGATGTTTCAAAGAGTACAAAAGGGACGAGTGCACTTGTAAAAAAAAAATTCTTGCTGATTAAATTAACAAATTTACAGGTAGTACAAAGTTTTCCACTTTCACCTCGTTGTTGATCCAGTCTGTACTCGGAATTGTTAAAATTAGTATAAATAGAAAGTTCGTATCTTCAGCAGATATTTAGATACATTTTTAATTCTTTTACGCAGTATTACAGCGCATTCGTTTTTCTGGACGTTGTACTGTAGCTAATAAAATCTACGGATAAAAGTACCACAAAGTTTTCCAGTGTAACTGTGTATGGGCTAGTTTTACGCAATTGTCTTCCTGCTCACAAGTGTTTATCAATGTATATCAGCATGTTGTTATTTGTTATGTTTGTTTCTTAATAAGGTAATTCAATAATTAAAGTTGTTCGAGGAATAATCCATAATAAAGACGGTATTTGCCAAAAATATCCTTTAAAGGTATAAGCTCATTTTATAGGGCACTCATCAAACTTACGCTACAAAGACATTTTTTGTGCTTCTGCATGTTCAGTTAAGCTTTAGCAGATAAGTAAATAAAATTAGCAATACTCTCTGATGCTTTTCAACTTTTTTTTTCAGACCAGTCCGGGGGCTGAACGAACAGATGTAAGTATGTCAATTGATTTCTTGACTTTCATTAACTGTGAAAAGTATGACAATAAGTACAGATTCGTTGTCCAAGAACAGTTTATGAAATAAAATCCCTTTTGTGCTTTTGGTAGAAATAGCGTTCTCATGTCCACTCACATATTAATAATAACAAAATAACTTCTAAAAGATTTTGAAAACATGTATTATAATGTTTTCTCATATAAAAGTTGATTATTTTATTTGTACATAAAAATAATTTGTCCTACATTAAAAATAGATTCATAGGTTCTTAATGCGGATACGCTCCTTAAATTTATTTATATTGTTATAAATTCATAAATTTATTTACAGTTATTTATATTGATGTATTATTTATTTTACTCAGATAAAAGTTGGATTATTTTATTTGTCCTTAAAAATAATTTATGTACTACATTAGAAATAGAGTCAGAGATTCTTACTGCTAAGACATTATTGCTCATTTGCTCCTCAAATTTGTACTGAAAACTTGATTTTAAAAAAAGGTTTAATCTGATAAGGTTATATTTTATTATTATCAAGTTTCTATGAATATTAGTACTAAAAGGGAAGAAAAAGTGATTGCCCCTTTTTTTACAGAATAAAAAAATGTATTTTTTATTGATCTATTTTGTGTTTTCCTTCCTTCTTTCTTTTTTATGTATCAAATATTTAAGTTATTTTGTATTTACAGAAAATTTTACCAAAAATATTTCTTTCTAAAAGTGGTACAATCAACAAATTAAGTAATGTGGGGATATATTCAAGAATATAGAGTGGGGATATATTCAAATAATTGATATATTCAAGAAAAGTGTTCATTTGATTACCGAGATTAGATAATCTTTATTATTAAATAAATATGAATGTTTTATCAAAGGTAAGTCTAAAAATAAATGTGTTTTATAGCATTATCTGTATGTATTTCTCCGAGTAAGCGCTAGTGTATCAAAAGAGCAGATCCTCACCATAGGCGTAGAGTTATATGGGCCCGTGGGGCTCGAGCCCCCCCAATAAATTGTGAATAGGGGCTGAGCCCACCCAATAATTTATCACTAAATACAGAAAACTAATTTATACCAACATAAAAAAAGTATTCACGCCATTTACAAATGTTTAAAAAAACCTTTACTTGTACTTTTAAAATTTTTCTTCTTTTGATTTCAATCATGATTTAGTATTCATTGCCATGTAACACAAAATGTTACTATAAGCTGCCCTCGCCAGGCTCTGGTTCATTAAAATCAGATAATGCAATGTAAAGTATGAAATGAAGAAAATTTCAGATGTGTCTAAAATGCACTATCTCATCGAAAATGTTTTTTTTTTTCCTCCTATAGATTTTTTATTTTGCTTCTATTTTTAACTTATAACATGGTAGGAAGTAGAGATGGGGAAAGAATGAACACCCTGTTCTTTTGAACCTGTTCTGAAGAAAGAACGGGAACACCCTGTTCAGTGATCACGGCAAAAACATGTTCTCAGTTCATTAAGGTCCGACGCTTCAAAATTTTATGGCAGGCAAGCGTGTTGAAAAGAGAAATTTTGGAAAATGCCTTAAAGGTGAAATTTCTCATTGAAAGGCACGATTAATATTTTTTTGCTAAGAAAAATTTAAATTCTGGGGGGGCGGCAGACCCCCTCTTCCCCCACATTGGCTACGTATCTGATGGTGGGGACAGAAGTTCATAATTTTAGCTTTATCAAATTCTAATTGTGGAATCTTAGTTATTTTGAGAAATAACGATAACGAAGATGATTATCTGGGGGGGGGGGATAGAACTTTTAACCCAACCTACCATAATTTTAAAGTGGACCCGGGCAAAGAATAAGAAGCTTTCTTATATGTTCAATACGAAATGCACTCACAGGATTACAATTTGTTAATTTTTATTATTCCAGCCAAACTACTCAATTTGAATCAAAGTAAAAAATTTAATAATAAAGAAAATGATAGTCTGAAACACAAACAAATCGAAAAAAACTATTTTATCAACGTCAAACAATAATATAAGCATTACACTATCTCCATATAAAACGCGCCTTCGCTTCATACGCTCTTAGTCATCTCTTATTGGCTGAAAAAGAACCTGTTCCGGAGCAGCCTCTCCTATTGGCTGAAAAAGAACACGTTCTTTGATCACGACTCGAGGAGTTCTCGGAGCAGTGAGCGGGAACACCTAGTTCAGCCAGTTCAGCGTTCTTTTCCTGAGCTGGAGTTCTTTTTCGGAACGGAGAGCTAAGAGCGGGAACGGGGTAAAAGGCGTTTTCTTGCTGAACAGGTTAAAAGAACTGTTCTTCGGTGAAAGGTGTTCTTTCATTAAATCTGTTCCCTGTTCTTTTGCTTTAATTAAGTTCTAAGCTAGGGTCAAAGTTGTAGACTTGGAGTCAGAAGCAAGGCCGTACTTAGACGGGGGGGCAACGGCGGATTAAAGGGGGGGGCGGAGGGGGCGACCGCCCCCCTAGAAAAAATAAATTAATGTAAAAGATCCTATTTTCCTTCCAAAAAATGGATGTATATGTCATTCCTCTTACCGCCTCCCCCCCCGACAAAAATGCATTAATCCGCCACTGGGGGGGTCCTATGAGTTCGGACGCCGCTCCCCCGAACTTATTACATTATATGTACATGGTGTATTTATACAGGGACGTAGCCAGAAAATTTTTTCTGTGTGGGGATGGTGAGGGGCATGGGCGCCGGCAGCATAGGGCAAGGGGGGGCAATGCCCCCTCCCTCTGGATTTTTGTATGCAGTGTTATCCTTTGCTTTTTTGCTCTTTCCAACATGGTAACTATACGTTGAAGTAGTCTTTGCCCCCCTGGGAAATATTCTGCCGGCGCCCATGGTGAGGGGTATGAAATGCAGTGATGTATAAATGAACGAAATGTTTGTGCAGTAATAAAAAAAAATTTAATCTTGCTAAATTAGACAGAAATTTGGTGTGGGGGATATATCCTGAAAATTTTATCCCGATATACGATGCTCCCCGACTCCGAAATTATTTTCTAGGTATGGCCCTGGTCGGAAGCCATGTAATTTTATATGCCAAAGTCGTATTCATTTTCTTAAATCGTAGCCGAAGCAATAGACATATTTATACACGCGTATTATTTTTAATCTGGAGCCTGATACTTACAGCTTTTTAAACGGAGTCTTTAATTTTTAAGCTGGAGCATGTACTTTTTTACCCTTTAAGGCGCAACCATTTCCCAATGCTGAAAAAAGGGCGGCCGTTGCCATCGCTCGACTTAACTACTAGCAAGAGGGCGGACGATCGAAACGTTCATCGCGTGCCACAGATCTAGAGACCCTTTTTTTGACGACAGCTGCCATTAAAATATTTTCACAAAAAATTACTGTTAACATACTTGATTGAAGAAAGCCAGAATGTTGGTTGCAAAGTTTTTTTTAAACATTTTACAATTGTTGTTGTTGTTGTTGCTAATGCCCTCTGGCAACCCGCGGGGCGGTGCCAGATCCCTCAAATAGGCAGGCGATGGGCGGAAGGGGCTGCTTCCATTTTAATAAGCCCCAGTGGGAGGAACTCCGACTCAGCTTGGGGTCCCCTAATTTTGAACCAATTCCAGAGGAGGGACCCACCCCCTGAAATCGGCACCCCCAGAGGTATCGTTTAACAATTTGGAGGACATTGAAGCCACGACGGATTTTACGTGCACCAGCTCCCATTAGGGCACACGGTCCCACAGCAGTCGAGCCGATAGGAAGTTGACCCTCCCAAGCATTGGCCAATCCGGATGCTGCTTCACTTTTCGTGTTCTTATGGCAACGGAGTTTAGTGCCCAGACCACTGCGGGTTTTACAATTGTACTAAAGTATAGTACATGTTAAAAAGACGTATATTTTCATTATTAAATTGATTAAAATAGTCATAATAGAGCTACCATAAATCAAAGAACCTGTTCTCAAAAGAACAGGAAAAAGAACTGTTCTTTAAAAAAGAACGGGAACGGTGAACAACTGTTCTTTGAAAATAACGGTTTTCCCCACCTCTAGTAGGAAGATACTAACATGGATACTTACCTTATATAGGTGTAGAATTCTATGGACCCATAGAGATCGAGCGCCTCCAATAATTTACACTTTTATATAGTAAGTCATAGCTGCCAACTACTACGGAATATAACTAACCACTTTTTGTAAACAATATATTTTTTAATTATTTTTTTTTAAATAGTAACCAGCTCGTGCGCGCAGCACAAAAATTTTGCTATATTTTAAGCCGAAAAATCATGTAGAAAAAGTGGTTAATTATATTCCGTAGTAGTTGGCAGCTATGACTAAGTTATATGTACGTGAATCAGTGGCATAGACAGAAATTTTTCATGGGGGGGGTTACGACTTTTGCAGCTCACATATATGTATAAGGGTGTATGATAAGAGAGTGAAAAATATACATTTTGAATGGCAAAAAATTCCTCATGGGGGGTGTTTATGATCCCCTACCCCCCCCCTTGGCTATGCTACTGACGTGAATATATGTGGTTGTGGGGCCCGGCCCCCCAATAATTTTGAAAACTTTACGCTTATGATCCTCACTGTCTTAGAGTCACGTGACTTCAAAAGTAGGCGTGACCACCAGAGCCTGTTTAATTTCGTTAGCCACGTGAATAAGAGGGGAAAAAGAGTTCATAGTTTGTGGGATGTTACAAATATTTGTATACACCAATCTTCTCATTAGGCGTCACCACTAGATGTATACAAATAAAAGAAAAATAACAGCAACGTTTCTGTTGGGGGCTTAACAAAAAGGTTTAATATTTCCAGCCTGAGTCAGTACTCTGCTACAGAAAAAGCGTGAAAATGTAGCTCATCAGCAGGAAGAAATTCTCAAGTGTTGCCATTACAATATTTATCCGAATTTATCCCCCCTTCATACATGATATAAACCGCTTTTCTCTAAGAACATTTCAGCTCACTAAGTTATTGAAATTTTATAGTTTATTTTTTATGATCGTATACATCACAAAACCTCAAATTATATCTGTTTAAAAGTAATATGACTTGACGAACATGAGAAAAACCCCTCAAATTAAAAATAATCGGTATGCCTTAGATAGAGACGATAACTTTAAAACAATGTACAGCCTATGTTCGGGATGCATTCCGAACGGAAAAAAAAACACTCAAAATACTGGTGTTAAACAATAAAGTAAATAAAAAACTTTGTAAAAAACACACATAAGATATTAAAGGTAAGAGGATACGTACGTTTCAACCAAAAATTGTTTTGGCCTTCTTCAGTCCAAGCCCTTCGTTGCAAGCAACACAGGGAACGTTGCTTGCAACGAAGGGCTTGGACTGAAGAAGGCCAAAACAATTTTTGGTTGAAACGTACGTATCCTCTTACCTTTAACATCTTATGTGTGTTTTTTACAAAGTTTTTTATTTACTTTATGCATTCCGAATGTTTGAAATTCAAAAGCAAAATGAGGTAATTGCTGCAAAACAATATTAGGGAATTACTGGCTAGAGATATTTCATAAACATTATTTTCATTGTACGTAAACCCAATAATAAGTCAATGTAATCGTTGGAAATGTTGTTGTTACATTCCTAGTGATATGTAAATATTTCAAAAATAGCAATACTCCAATTCTTTTCTGGTCCCGCAATATTTTACTTCTATAAGCTCTCTGTAGTACAGCTACTAGTACCATCAAAAACTTAGCGACACAGTTGACAGAAATGTTGCAGTCGAATATCTTGAACTGTCGCAGTAGAGCGGTACTAATTACAAAATATACACACAATGTTTTGCTCATTCGAATTTATATTGATTTTCTACTTGAATATTCTCAGAGAACATATCAAAAACACTTTATGTTTGTTAAAATAGTACCT
This sequence comes from Cheiracanthium punctorium, assembly GCA_038373885.1. Classification (NCBI taxonomy): domain Eukaryota; kingdom Metazoa; phylum Arthropoda; class Arachnida; order Araneae; family Cheiracanthiidae; genus Cheiracanthium; species Cheiracanthium punctorium. The sequence goes on along the minus strand of JAWZYV010013842.1, from coordinate 309,598 downwards.
GCTAATGATTAATTGTGACGTAACTATAATTCAAACCAGTATAATAATGAAATTTTGTACTTTTCAGGGATTGAGACGCACTTTGATTCAAGTATGTTTTTGCAATTATTCAATTATATGACGAATATTTTTTTCAATTAATGATTTATTATTATTATTATTATTATTAAATAGTACTATAATAATAATAATTATTATTATTATTGCAATTATAGCAAAACTGCACAGGAAGAAGGATGTTCGGTCCTGAGTACGTAGTATCCTTTTAATTTTTCCTACATTGTTTTTAAATCCATGCATGTATTTAAATAAATGTGATTATTAAAAACATATAGTGAAATATGTTTACTAGGGATCATATATTTCTCTAGTGATGGAAAAGGATTTGATTCTTTTAGCGATTATCTTGATTCTCCACATACGAACATTGCACTCGATTCTGTCATCCGAGTTCTAAAAAAATCGTATTTTTAAAAATGTTTAAATGCAAAGCAATTCCAGTCTCACCCAAAAGAAAGTCATGTGCAAGAAGAAGATTCACGTTAAAAAAAACAAATGGAATTTCAAAAAAGTGCTCGAGTGCAAATAAAATGATTCGAGTAAAAAAGAGAGTCGAATTCAAAAAAGTACTGGATAGCAAACAAAATGATTCGAGTTAAAAATAAATAAATAAATAGCAGAAATACAAACAAATGGAATAAGTAAAAAGTGCTAAAAGTGCTCGAGTGCAAACAAAATGATTCGTGTAAAAAAAATCAAATTTAAGAAAGTAGTTGATAGCAAACAAAACGATTCAAGTTAAAAAATAAATAAATGAATGATAAATCGAAATCAGGAAAACTATATCTTCTCTTTCGGTTTGAATCTTTTGATATTAGCTGTCGGATGCCATTTTAAGAGACTAATTCTTCTTTTCAGATATTTTTGCGATTCAGGCATTTTCTGCATATGAGGTATTTCATGCAGTTTTAAGTGTTGTTTAATAAGATAATTTCTTCATTTTTAGTTCATCTCGGGATTGCAATTTGTTGTGATTGCCTATTATACATTTATTATTATTATTATTATTATTATCTTTAATAATTGCAAAAACGAATTTGAACAGTAAGACAGATTAAGAATACAGAAGGAAATTCGTTTTCTGCCTCTCAAAATAATTCCAAAGTTTAAATTTTAATGTGCATTGCATTTTTACATTGGTTGATACTGTTTTATATTTTGTATAACTGGCTATAAGAAATCAGAGAAGAAAAGAGATCAGAGTTTTCTGATCATTTTTCTCTTATGCCATGTACTCGTTTCTGTCGCTAGTGAGAGGTTAGGCCAGTATTCAATCAAACCATTTAAGGTTCATTGACTGCCAACTAGCAGTCTCAAACTATTTGCACCTTCTACTAGTAATTCATTTTAATTTAGTATACATTACTTATATAAAGAAAACTCTTTTCAGCTGTGCGACTATCAACATCACTGTGCCGTTTGACAGATTCGTGATCACAAATTACAGTTACAATGCTAAATTTGAGGTAAATGAATTTTAATAATGTCTTATTTTGAAAAAAAAAATCCTGTATTTTTCTGTGTGAACACGAATAACTACAACAACAAAATATAAGTAGATTAATTGAATTAGAATGCTTCAAATTAAATGTCTTTATTTAATTTACAGAATTTTTACCCAAAAAGTTAATGTTCTATTTGTTGTAGTTGCTTTCAAAACTGCTAATTTTCTTATTCAACACTAGATATTTAGTAAAAATCTGCAGAAATAACTTCCGTTTTGGTTTAATAATAAAATAATAATTAAAAAGAAAATGCAAAGAAAGGATTACACAACTGGTATACTCTGGTTTCTCGACGTAAAAAAAAATCCAGATTATTTCGTTGTTATAGAGCTACATATCCTCATTTTTAGTTAATGCCTCATTAAAGCATCTTTTGCAAATAATAGTAAATTTCAATATAGAGTAAATTATAGTAAGTTTTATAGTAAATTTCAATAAAGAGTTGTTTTAATATTACACTTACATTATTCTAAAACAAGTCTGATAATAAATCGATACGATTTTCTTATTATATATATGCCCAGTGTGCAACTCCTAAAAAAACATTATTTGCACGTCCTGTTTGGCGGCAATGGAAAAAATAAACATGAACAGGGTTTTCAAAGCAAGAAACTGGGATTTGTTCAATAGCCTCCCATTTTTGGCTCTCAATCGTTCCATCAAAAATTAAATAAATAAATAAAATTGCAGCCATGAAAAATAAACAAATAAATTGAAGGTAATTTGATACCGGTAGTAGCGGTCTTTAAGGGTTTTTTTCCGTCAAAAGGTGCAATTTTAAGATTATTTAAAAATATATCGTTGCAGTTTCTACACTTTTGCTAATATCCACCATTGATGACATTTCGCGCAAAATCGAAAAAGAAAAAAAACCTTTCCGATTCCTATTGCCGGCATAACACGAAAGAACCGAAATAAGTAAAAGTATGTGCAAGAAAAGGAAAATAAAACCTTCTGAAGGATTTATGAATGAATTAGTGAATCTGTGGACTGTATATAATTTTAAGCGCTGCTTCAAAGGTATTGACGAATAAAAAGAACAAGTTTGAATTCCAAGGTGCACTCACCTTTTTTTCTGGAATCTTTTCATCTTTATGTTGTCTCTTGACAAAACATCAATTTGAATTAAAAATACCATTTTGAATCTGAATCTGGTTTATTTCTAAACATATTTTATGGTTTACCGCTTAGTAAAGCGTCACACAAATTTCAAATTTACCTGAATACAAAACAAAAGGAAAGAACAAAAAAAAAAAAAAAAAACCACAGCCCGGGCTCCAAAAAAAAAAAAAAAATGACAGGTCCGCACTGTAAAAAATGGAAGAATAATTATGAATTAATTAACACAGAATACAGAAATAATACAGAAAGGAATTAATTTTACATTTTAAAACTTGAATTTGAAAGATTTAAAAAGGTTCTAAAAAGTTCAGAGTCTTTGGAATGTACAGTCAATTGAGCCCGATCAGTGTAGTGCTGCCATCTAGTGGCAACTCATAAAGTTATTGTGGTTCTGAAACTTCAACATTCTCCCCCGCCGGGAGAAGCAGAGTCACTTTAGTAATGGGACGTTGAACTTCACCATTCTGAGTCCAAATGCTGACCACACGAACTCGATTATCAGGTCCAGGATAGGTACGGATAATTCTACCTAACTTCCATTGAAGAGGGATAGATGGTGGATCATGAATTACAACTAAGTCCCCGACTTGAAGATCAGCTCGTGGAGTGACCCATTTAGGTCTGGTTTGCAGATGGTGCAAATAGTCTCGGGACCAACGCTTCCAAAAATTTTGTTTTATTCTTTGAATGAGCATCCAACGAGCAGACAGACTGAGATTTGGTGACTTCTCACGTTCGGGAATTTCAAGAAGTGGGACTCCGATAAGGAAGTGTCCGGGGGTTAGAGCTCTAATATCTGAGGGATCTGAAGAAAGGGGTGTTAATGGTCTGGAATTCAAACAAGCTTCGATTTGGCACAACAGGGTACTCAATTCTTCAAAGTTTAGGATGGTGGATTTACAAGCTCTAACGAGATGATTTTTCGTTGATTTGACCGCAGATTCCCACAATCCCCCGAAATGAGGGGAATAAGGGGGGATGAAGTGCCAGTGGATGGAGTTTCTGGATGCAAAGTATTGAACACTTTCAGAGTACATGAGTCGAAATAATTGTTTAAGGTAGTTGGCCACGCCTTTGAAGTTTTTTCCATTGTCACTAAAAATGTCTGAAGGAAGTCCTCGTCTGGAAACAAATCGTTTCAAAGATGATAGAAACGCTGATGAAGATAAATCTGAGACAGCTTCTAGGTGCACGGCCTTGGTGCACATGCAGACGAAAACACAGATATAGGACTTCAATCTAACTTTGGATCTGGATAGATTTGGTTTGGTGATTACAGGGCCAGCGAAATCTAGACCCACCTTTGAAAAAGGACGAATTGGAGTTATACGCTCCACTGGTAACTCTCCCATGATTTGTTGGCAGGTTTGCTTCTTTAACCGTTTACAAAAAAACACAATTATTTAAAATTTGACGAATGAAAGAGCGGCCATTTATTATCCAGTATTTTTGTCGAATTAGGGAAAGAATCAGTTGTGCACCAGCATGAAAGTGTTGTTGATGAAACTGTTCAACAATCAATTTTGTAATTACATGATTTCTCGGTAGAAGCACTGGATGCTTCTGATCTTGATTTAGTGACTGATGTTTGGACAACCGTCCACCAACTCTGATTAAACCTTGGTCATCTAAGAAAACATTTAAGGAAAGATATTTGTTGTTGGATGGGAGAGGTTGATTTTTCCTGAGTAAAGTCAGCTCTACGAATAATTCTTGTTCTTGAATCAATTTAAGAATGTGAGTAACAGCACTTGAAACTTCAGGGGTGCTGGCAAATCCTGTACGTCTCGAATGTCGATTGCAGCTACGGGCATTGTGAATGAATCTTAAGCACAGTGCAAGGACTCTGCAAAGTTTTGAAAACGAAGAGAACTTGAGCAAGAAATCAGGAAAGCTCTTATGACTGGATGTTGCAACGTGAATTAAATTTTCTTTGCAATTTTCTGATGAACCCTCTGAGGACTTAACGAAGAATAAGGGCAATTTAATGCTGGAATTAAGCCAGTCAGGCCCATGCCACCACAATTTGTGATGCAAAAGTGTTTTTGGTAGAATGCCTCTAGAGGCACAGTCTGCTGGATTCGATGAACTATTGACATAAGTCCATATGGCTTGTGGCATAAGTGATTTGATTCTGTGTGCTCGATTTGTGACGAATTGGTTTCCTTTGACTGGAGGAGATTCGATCCAATTTAAAACAATTTGTGAATCGGACCACAAATAAATTTCATTTACCGCAAAGGGTAACGATTCTAATATTGTTGAACATAATTGGGCAAGCAAAAATGCAGCGCATAACTCTATTCTGGGAAGAGAAACGGGTTTTAAAGGATTGACTCTGGTTTTTGCTGCGACAAAGTTGACTGAAATTTCACCAAGAGAAGACACTGTCCGAAGGTATACCACTGCAGCGTAGGCCTTGCCAGATCCATCGCAAAAGCCATGAATCTCTATGTGGTTCTCTGCTAGAAGTTGACAGTTTAGGTATCTTGGTATGCCAATAGACTTTAAGAGTTCAACTTGAGAACTAAACTCATGCCAGGATTTCAAAATGGAATCTGGGACTTGATCATCCCAAGCACACTTGTCTTTCCATAGTTCTTGCATCATGATTTTGAGCATGATCGTGGTTGGGGCTAAAATCCCAAAGGGATCAAAGATTTGCGCTATCATCGATAGCAATTCTCGCTTGGTGTGCACTGATTTAACACTAGTCAGATGAATTTTCAAGGAGTCTTCTGCCGAATTCCAAACTAGGCCCAGGATTTTTTGGGAGGAATCTTCTGAAAGCTTTACGTTTTGCTTAGTGGATTTAAGATCCTCAGGAAGATTTTCAATGACTGAGGGCACATTGGAAGCCCATTTTCTAAGTGTAAAGCCTCCTTGATCTAAAACGTGATTTAAATCTTTGACTAACTGTGTTGCTGCATCAATAGAATGCGACCCACCAAGGTAATCATCGACGTAGAAATTTTCGAGAATTGACTTTGCAGCAATAGGAAATTCTGAAATATAGTCTTTTGCAAGTTGTTGCAATGTCCTTATAGCTAGGAACGGAGCACAGGCGGTTCCGTATGTGACTGTTAACAATCGGAAACTAGTAATAGATGCATGTGGCTGGAATCGCCAAAAGATTCTCTGAAAGTCGACATGTTTAGGATTTATTAAAATCTGCCTGTACATCTTGGCGATGTCTCCGGTTAAAGCTATTGGGTATGATCTAAACTTAAGAAGAATCTTCAACAAATCGGGTTGTAATTTTGGACCTATTTCAAGAAAATCATTTAAAGAATGTCCTGATGTACCTTTAGCCGAAGCATCAAAGACCACCCTCACTTTAGTTGTCGTGCTGTCTTCTTTCAAAACCCCATGATGAGGCATGTAATAAAAATTTCGACTATCAAGTTCAGATTCTGGGACTGCTTCCATATGATTTAGGTCAATATATTCTTGCATAAAAGCATGATATTGCTCTTTAAGCTTAGGATTTCTATTCAGTTTAGATTCTAGCAAATAGAAACGTTTTAATGCATTTGCTCGTGAGTCACCTAGATTTGGATCTTTTTTGAAGGGAAGATCAACCATATAACGTCCAGACTGAACTCGTTTAACCGTTTGTGTGTATTTTTCTTCAGAACTGTGAATTGGTGTTACATCAGGCAAGGATTCAATTTCCCAAAATTTCTGAAGATCACGAGTCAATTCGACTGTAGCATGACAACTAAGACTTGTTTTGGAATGTTGGGAAGGATTTGAATGAATGACTCCCGAGAGTAACCATCCCAATTTAGAATTCAGTGCACAGGGAGTGCCTTTAGGACCCAGAATAGATTCTCCTAAAATTATTAAGGGAAATAAATCTGCACCTAGCAACATTTCAACTGGGCTGGAAATATAGAATTTGGGATCTGCTAAAGGTAGACCTTCCAAATGAGGCCATGAAGATCTCCGAACAACAAAATTAGGAAGATTTACGGTCACATTATTTACAACTAACGCATTCACATCAAAGGTGTCATTATTATAGCAAGACTTTAGAATAATGTCAACTTCATAAAGAGCAGTTTCTGCAACAATATTGTTGACACCGGATATTCTATGATTTGTTTGTCGAACAGGTAAACCTAGCCTTTTAGCACAAGAGCTTGATACGAGAGATTTTTGACTTCCACAATCCACCAGGACCCTGCAGGGTACAAACTTTCCAGTATTTGATTTTAGAAGAACTATGGCAGTAGAAAGCAAAGTTTGACAACTGTCATGGGTACTGGTCAAACAACTAGAATTAATGGAAGCTTGACTTTGTTCGTGGTTGTTAATACTGGTATTTTCACTAGCCGGGGAAGAATTTAACTTAGATTTTTCAAAATGGAGAAGTGTATGATGTTTAGAGTTACAGTGACGACATTTTGTAGAAATTAAGCACCGGTTAACAAAATGATTGCTTCGTAAGCAATTCATGCATAACCTTTTATCTTTCACAGTTTTCCACCTATCTTCAACTGATTTTCTAAGAAATTGAGGGCACTTGAAAGGTACATGCGATTCCGAACACTCTGGGCAACTAGAATTATTCGATTTGCTGTCTGAATTAGAAATGACAGCGTTAGACAGAGACTTCTTCAAAGCCACTTTTGGTTTACTTTCGGTTTTGGAATGAGTGTCAGCAATGTCCTGTAAACTTCTTGCTTGTTTTTCAAGAAATAAAATAAATTCATCATAGGTGGGAAAAGAATCACTTTCTAAAGCCAATTCCCACTGCCTCTTTAAATTATCATCTAATTTTAACTGTAGGTTGTAAACAAGAATTAAATCTACAAAAGAATTAAATTCAAAATTCAAACATTTCAAATTACGTACAGCTTCATTACAGTTATCTAACAAATCAAGAATTGATTTCCGACAGTTTGGTTTCAACGGTTTTGAATTAAAGAATTTATTTAACTGTGCATAAGCTAGATTTTTTTTATTATCAAATCTCGAAATTAATGTTGCCCATGCTTCTTTATAACTAGAGTCTGTGATTGGAAATCCTTTTATTAACTTGCTGGCAGAGCCAGTGACTGACGCTTTTAAATATTGCAATTTCTGCAGCTCCGAAAGCTGAGTGTTCTCATGAATAGTGCTTTCGAAGATTTGCTTAAAGCTTAGCCAATCGTCCAAGCTACCACTGAAATGATATAGGTCGAATTTGGGAAGCTTCACCGATTGTTTTGAATTTTCATCGACATTTGTAACAACTTTAGTGTTCTGAGAACACAAGATTTCAAATTTTGAATCAATTTGACATTTAATGCGAACTATTTTTTCCGCCCATTTTTCATTATCCTCAATTTCTTTCTTCAATTCCTCTAAATCAACAATAACATCTTCAATTTCAGTATTTATACTTTCTAACTGACTTTGTTTTTCACGAATCTGACTTTGCACTACCCTTATTTCTTGAATATCCAAAGGGTCAGAATCTAGTATTTTTAAAGTTTTAGTTTCTAATTTCGTCACTGACCCTCTAAGAATTGTTCGCTTAGACTTTAATTTATCTAATTTCGTAGCCATAACAAATTGTCAGTATTTTCAGTTTAATTATCGTTACAAATGACTTGAATTCAAACAATTTCAATACCTCCTGGTCGACAGGACCAAAAAACTATGAAGGATTTATGAATGAATTAGTGAATCTGTGGACTGTATATAATTTTAAGCGCTGCTTCAAAGGTATTGACGAATAAAAAGAACAAGTTTGAATTCCAAGGTGCACTCACCTTTTTTTCTGGAATCTTTTCATCTTTATGTTGTCTCTTGACAAAACATCAATTTGAATTAAAAATACCATTTTGAATCTGAATCTGGTTTATTTCTAAACATATTTTATGGTTTACCGCTTAGTAAAGCGTCACACAAATTTCAAATTTACCTGAATACAAAACAAAAGGAAAGAACAAAAAAAAAAAAAACACAGCCCGGGCTCCAAAAAAAAAAAAATGACAGGTCCGCACTGTAAAAAATGGAAGAATAATTATGAATTAATTAACACAGAATACAGAAATAATACAGAAAGGAATTAATTTTACATTTTAAAACTTGAATTTGAAAGATTTAAAAAGGTTCTAAAAAGTTCAGAGTCTTTGGAATGTACAGTCAATTGAGCCCGATCAGTGTAGTGCTGCCATCTAGTGGCAACTCATAAAGTTATTGTGGTTCTGAAACTTCAACACCTTCCATTTTGCTTCGATGATATTTTGTTACTGGCTATTGACTACTATTTTTGAGGCTTTTTCCACTTCAATAAAGTGTTTCCAGTATTTCATTCCTATTAACCCTTTAGCAGTGTTCCCGCTCTGGGAACACCAAACTCTGACGTTTGAACTGTTGCCAGTCACGAAGAATAGATTTGATTTCTATAAAAATAGTTGCGGGTGACATAGCTCCACGGGAATCCTTTACTTTTGAGCACGTCCATTCCCGTCAAAAAATTGTCACGATTATTTTTAACAGCACTGACATCTGCTGAAAAATGGAAGAACGCGAGAACAGCTGGATAGATTGCCCAATGCTGAAAAAAGGGCAGCCGTTGCCATCGCTCGACTTAACTACCAGCAAGATGGCGGACGATCGAAACGTTCATCGCGTGCCACAGATCTAGAGAACCCTTTTTTGACGACAGCTGGCTGTGTGCGAGCACAGCCAGCTGGCAACGGCTGCCCTTTTTTCAGCATTGGGAAAGGGTTGCGCCTCAAAGGGTTAATAGACTGACTGTGTGTCTGTGTTGCAAACAATCTGCGTTGGAAATTTCGAAGTTATGTAATAAACAGACATGTAAGATGTGCCACAGATTGAGAGACCCCTTTTTTGACGACAGCTGTCTGTGCCCTGCGTCGAAAAAGAGTCTCTAGATCTGTGGCACGCGATGAACGTTTCGATCGTCCGCCATCTTGCTGGTAGTTAAGTCGAGCGATGGCAACGACTGCCCTTTTTTCAGCATTGGGAAAGGGTTGCGCCTCAAAGGGTTAAGCAATTATTTTCGATAATGTTTCAGTGAATCGGACAGCGACATTTTTAATTTTTCCACAATTATGTAATAACTGCCAAGCTACTTGGCCTCGTCCAGTTTTATGAAATGCTTAAATCTAATGCAAAACTCCCTCTTTGTATAGTCTCTGGAGGTGTTCAGCGTCGTGGGCGGATACATGGGAATGTGGCTTGGAATATCCCTGCTGACCGTCTTCGATGAGATCTCTGACGGTATCGCGATGGCAAGAGCGCATTTCATCAAGAAAAAGCGGAGGAATCCACGAGAGAGTACAACAGGAAAAATTCAGCCCATGCAAAATGCTCCCGACGAGAACAAAAAAATTCTGGTTACTGCGCACGGCGCTTGGTGAAAAGGGACGCACCAGCTACTTAACGAATGAAGACGTCTTGCATCACAGTCTCAGACCTTGCCTGTTTTGCTTCTATATTTATAAAATGGATATGTAAAATGTTTTAATTAAATCCTCCAGCATGAATCTGAAAAAAAAGAAAGCAGAAAAAATATTTGATGGTCTTATAAATCTTTTCAAATGATACACTGTTAGACAGAGGCGCAGAGAGCCAAGTCGGGGCCCCGGGGATAAAATCTTTGGGGTCCCTTTGCTATCCAGAAATCCTTTTGATGTTGTATCAGATCAATCATTTATTCCTTACTAAAATTATTAATCATTTAAAGAAACTTTAAATTAATTGTAATTGGAAAATAATTAATAGAATTAAAATTATTAATGTAAAAGAGTATTATACTTTAATAAACATACATGCTCTAAAAAATACCAAAAATTTGTTTTGAAGGTTTCGTCACCTCCATAGAGAAACTGTATTTGAAACGTTAACATTTTTGCATGACATGTTTTCTCAGTATTGAAAAAATTAATATTTTTATTCATACTTCATGCAAGCAGGCAGCCAAAAAAATTTCAGAAGGCCAAAAAAGTGGAAATTTCAAAATTTCTCATAGAAAGTCTTGACTAACATTTTGTCAAGGAAAATTCAAAATTCTGGAGGTTGGGTGGGCCCATAGTCTCTCCTCTGGCTATACCCTTTTTTCCACTATTTAACAATGTGTCTCGGAAAAAAAAATGATTTCTTGTTAAATAAATCTTTTCTACTTTTAGTTAGGGCAAACCGTTGAATAACACCGTCCATGTCTACATTTCTTGCAAAAGAAGACTCAATCACTAACACTCCTCGTTTTTGTCAAGTGGGTGGTTTATGCTCTAGCTGGCTTTTTGTAATTTCATTCAAAAATTAATTTGAAACATCCGGGGACATAATCTGAATTTGGACTTCTTTTTACAAAATTGACAGCACACAATTAAGTATCATATAAACAGCAAGAGCGGGGGCCCCTTCACAAGCTGAGGCCCGGGGATTTTTCCCCTGCTCCCCCTCCCTCTCTGCGCTACTGCTGTTAGAAAAATAGTTCAACGTTTCACCGAAATTCCGGTGCGAATTTAGCTGCAACCGATATTTTGAAAAATGTGGTGCTAGGATTCACCATTTTAGTCGTGCTTCCTCAAGCACCATTTTTGCGGTGAAACGTTGAACCAGGATCTAGGATTTTTCTCTAAGCGACTATATGGTTAAAGCTTGAACCAATATACAGGATTTTTCTCTAACCAATTATATGGTTAAAGCTTGAACCAATATATAGAATTTTTCTCTAACCTACTATATGGTTAAAGGTTGAACCAAGATTAGGGTTTTATATCTAACCAAATGAACGGTAAGTGACTGAACAACATCGAGGTTTTTTCTCTAACTAAATGTATGGTATAAGATTAAACCAAGATAAGAAAACTCTCTTTAGTGTTTTATTTATACATCGAGGGCGGATTAAAGGGGGGGCGGAGAGGGCGACCCCCCCCCCCGCCGTGAAATAAGAAATTAATGTAGAAGATCCTATTTTACTTACGTAAAATGGATATATACTACAATTTCTTTTTTTTTTTTCGTTGTAATTGTCTCTTGAAAATACATCACATCGTTTCGTATTTGCTGTATTTAATATGCCACATTTATTTATTTTGCACATTCATACACATACATATCCTTTATAATAATCGCGCTCATGTACTTGTCTGTCATTCTAGAACGGATCCGGGCGTGGCCACTCCTTTCAAAACTAACATGTCGACCATTCCGAATGAATGCGAAAATGATGTTTTTAAAATTAATATACTATAAACGTTTCATTGCGAGAAGGGGTGTTTAATACTGAACATAATACACACTTTTGAACCTCCTCTCTTATTTACATAGTTCACGTAACATCTGCATTTCAAAATACATCCAAATGACACCCAGAATGAGTAAACCACACTTGATTCGTTCATTTTGATCGTTTCAGTAATGCCGCAAGCAGATCGTTAAGCGAACCTTTTAAGAATTTTTTCTGAATATTATGCGCCTCAAATAGAGTTCGTTTGTTTTGGTTCATTTGTCTGTTTGTTTAATCACTAGTTCTATTTTTAAAGAGATTTAAAAACATCGAATTCAGGACATATACAAACTCATTTCCTACGTAACAAATGCACAGGTTACGTTTCTCTTCCTGTGACTGATTTCATAGAATTTTTACTCAAACATTTTCATTTTACCGAATTCAAAAAAGGAAGAGTTACTGTGAACAACTGTGTACATATATATATATATATATATATATATATATATATGAACGGCTAACGCTAGAGGGCGATGTTCTCAGGCTTATGGAAACGTGATATTTTTAGCCCAGGACGTTGCCGGAGATAATCGGTTTACTAACTGAATTGTCCGACATGCATTTCGTGTATGGTGCCGCGGATGGAAATGGAAGAGCAGCAGTACGAACGTACCTTCAGAGCAATGTTCGCAAGTGAAGAGCGAAGGGAGAAATGATTTCAAAAGGGTTGTGACTTATTTACTAAAATGACTAAATGAGGTAAATATTTAAATGACTTCCCGGACATGGTGATTCTACCGGGCCTGCTTGTGCTCTCCGATGAGTCATTCAAAGAGGCCTACGTATGCTCACTCATTGGTTCCAGCACTTAGAGACGTCATCTAACCAATGAGGAAACGTCCGTAAGCCTCTTTCGGAGTGCACAAGCAGGCCCGGTAGAATCACGATGGCACCGGTCCATTCTGCCCAGAAAGCCGTTTCTTTTCGACGACAAAGGACCTCAACTTATCGAGTGGCTACAACAGGGTGCAAAAGTTCGTGCTGAGGTGTATTGCAACACATTGGGGAAGCTCAAACAAGCCACCAAGAGCAAGCGTAGAGGCAAGCTCTCGAAAGGGATAGTACTTCTGCAGGACAACGCTAGGCCACATGTGGCCAACAAGACCCTCCAGCACCTTAAAACATTTCGATGGGAGGTCCTGCTACATCCTTACAGCCCTGATATGTCCCCATGTAACTCGCATATCTTCGGCCCCTTAAAAAATCTTAAAGGTCAAAGATTTACCTGTGACAAGGAATTACAAGACACCATGGAAAACTGGATCCTTCAGTAACCTGCGAGTTTCTGCACTGAAGCTATCCACTCCCTTCTTACGCGCTGGGATCAGTGTTACGATGTCCATGATAATTACATATAGTTCAACTGTTCCACAAGCACTGTACTTATAATATTGTTATTAAAATTTATTCACATATAATTGCAGTCTCCTTTTCATTTAGGCAACCCTAATATAACTGCTCCAAGGATTCGAAAAAATTCACGGTACTTCCTTGTAAGCTGATTGATCTATACAATGAAACAAATATAAAAACGGTACCTTTTACGAAACTTTCAGTAAGTATTCTCAAGTACGGACCTGCAGAGTAAAATTTTTCGAAAAGTGACACATTCGGCAAAATTTTTGAATTTTAAGAGTTTTTTTCCCTCAAAAGTTTCTTAGCTGATGCAGGTTTATCGTTTATTTCAGTGTGTTGTACAGCTTGTAAAGAGATGTAAAAATTTTGAAATGCTTGATATAATTAGTTTTTCTGTATTTATAGAACCAGAATCACTTGATTGTTTTCGAAATACACCGTTAAGAAAGTGATTCTGTGCATTAGGAAAGCAATTTTTTAGGTAGGATTACATTTCTTCATAATGGTCCTGTTTGAAGAATTTTTCACCGACCTCATAAAATGAGGTACGATATTCAATGCGTGATTTTTTTTATATATGTTCAATGATAATTTTTTACCGAGGAGAGCAATTTCAAAAATTCTTTCTTAATTGGAAAAGGGATAGCTCACAGGTTGTCCTATATTAATTTGGTCACGTTCTAATGTTATTATCATTCGGAAAATCGAAAAAAAAAAAAACATGTTTTTCAACCATTGCTTAAAGGGTTGCTAGCAACTGTGCTGGTCTTAATGTCAAAAAGTGCCAAGGTTGCCCCTTTTGGCGATTTATCGCCACGTTTGGCGTCAAAAAATATTTTCAAAACTGAATTTCGCTTGGTGATACCTTCTATATTTGGTGAGAATTTGCCAAACCCTGCTATTTTCAATGGGGATAATGGTATAGCTTAGAAAGGTTCGGCGGTACTAGCATATGTCAAAAGTTGCCAAAGTAGGCCACTTTTGGCGATTTATCACCAAATTTTTCGTCAAAAAATAAGTCCCAAAGACTAAACTCACCTTGGCGATATTTGCTATATTTGGCGAGAGTTTTCAGAACCCTATTAATTCATAATGGGAAAATTTTTTCATTATGGTAAAGAAACTTGAAGTTGGTTTCTTTCTTTTTTTTTATCATTCTAGCTTTTTTGGGGGTGTAACCCCGTTGTAGGTTTCAATATTTTCCGTTAGAAAACTAACTCGATAAATCATGGGTTTTTTACTATCGATATACATATACTAAACCATACATCTGTACCCTCTTGAATTTTTGGCACTAGGGTGCTATTTCGCCCCATCCCAGATTTTCGTCTATGCATTTTTGTCTACCCATTTTTGTCTACGTGGATTATGATGCCTATTCCAAACAATATTTAAAATGGTGTAGTTAATATGCTTGGCGAAGATTGTAAAACAGTTTTAGTGACGATTTCAATATAGACTTCTATTCGAAAGATGTGTTTTATGGAATAAGAAAGAGTTGATTCCTATTTTAACGCCGTCACTCTCGCCAACCTGAAAAATCGCCGCACTTTGGCAAGCTTTACAGTCATGGGTCTCTAGGAGTTATGCAAAAGTTTCATCGCTCCCAAAAGAACTAGATGAAAACCAAAGTGAACAAATTAGCTACAAACGCACCAGTTAAGGATTTTGAAGGCACTTAATTATTAAAACTATATTAATTGGCAAACCAAAATAAATATATAAGTAATGGAATGCTGTACTTACATGTTGTTCCAAATCGCCATTTTAAATTAAATTACTGTTGCCACATTAATACAAAATATCGTCTGCATATGTTTAATTATTGGCACCTTGATTGCTGCTTATGTTTAATTATCGTCACCTTGATAACTGCATATGTTTCATTATCGCCACCTTGGCGGGAGTCGGGGTATTAAAGTAGGAAAGACAAACATGGCACACTCATGGATTATGATGCACATTCGAAACAATATTTAAAACGGTGAAGTATAGTTGGAATGTACTTGACGAAGATTGTAAAATAGTTTTAGCAGGCGATTTTAAGATAGATTTCGATTCCAAAGATGTGTTTTATGAAACAAGGAAGAAAAATCTCAATTCACTCTAACTCATGAATAAGGATACCGTTTCCAACTTATTGGAATAAGGAAGACAAATAGGGACGACGCATAACTTATGATGCGCTTTAAATCTATAGCACTTTAGTGCGTATTTAAAATCTGAAAGTGCTTCAGATTTTCTTTTTTTTATAGTGTTTCTTGCTCTGTTTTCGAGAGCACGAAATGCTACCCCTGTCCCGCTTGAAGAACGCTTTGAAGAACTCTATCGCCAATCTAAAGAAACAGTGTGATGCAAGGATGTGCTTCTCCAAAGCCACAAGCTTTCTGCCGCTTGACGAAAATTGGAAGAAGCCAACGTACATGGTAGTCGGATGTTTTTAGTTTAGCAAAGCACCTTTGGTAGCATATTTTCGAGAAGGCCCCCTTCAGCGATGACTGGACACCTTGATGATTTTTGGGTCTTGCAAAAGGACAGCGGTTAGCGCATTTTCGTGGAGCCCCCTACCGTGATGATCGGATATGTGATGTTTTATTTATTTATTTATTTATTTATTTATTTATTTGCGTCTCGCAAAGGACCGGGGGTAGCATAGTTACGAGTAGCCCCCACCAGCGACGGCCGGATGCATATTAGCATTCTGCCATTGATTTCGAAGCACAGGCGGGCGTATCTCGCGCTATAACTTTGTAATTAAACATAACTTTGAGTGCTTAAAATGAGTTTAAATATTTTTTTTAAGCTCTCAAACTAAAAGTAAACAACTGTGACACCTTCACTTGGCCTAAAATTAACGCAAGTGGGTTCTCGACTGCGATATTCGACGACAATGCGATATTAGGAAAGCGAGGTACGCACTCCTGTGCTTCGAAATCAATGGCAGAATGTTAATAGGCCGGCCGGATCCAATGCTGCATTTTTTGTCTCACAAAAGGCCAGGACTAGCATATTTTCGAAGATTTCTTTAGAGAGAAGGCATGATTTAAAAAAAAAAAAAAATAGGAGGGGGAGGGGAGCTCGCAAAAGGCCCAGCGGTTGCTGACATTAGCGGGCTGCCGGCCAGACATCACATAAGCTTAAATCAAGCTTGAGATTTGGCTGGGCAATGTAAGGTTGGCTTAAGCTGGATTTTCACTTGCAAAGTGCGGTAATGGCGCCATCTGTGAAAGAGAATGGACATTAATTGTCTAGCGTCCTCAAATTAGTTCGTAAAAGATGTGTTTTAACGGGGATGGGTTTTTTATGACCAGTGCCATATTACCGGCAGGGCAAACCAGGGCCTACAGATTTTAGGGCCCAAAAATCTTACATCTTACACTTTTGTAATTTTAAAATAAAATTAAAAAGGATAAAAAAAATTAAGTTAAATAATTTTTTTAATTATAAAGTATGAACAATGAAAATAATTCAAATTTACATTTGTATAAATTAATTTAAACTTATTTTTAATTATTCGAAATGCTCTATATCAATATAGCATACCAATATAATGTAGGAAAATAACCACATTTGTAAAGAGAATTTTTAACGTTAAAAATAGCAAAATTTTTCAATTATTTGTTATTTTAAGAAATATTTACAAAAATGACTAAAGTGTTTGTATTCTATACATGTTAGTAACTGTGATATAGCATTTCGAAGTAACGTTTAACTATCTGTTTTTTTCATTTCAGATTACTTAACACAAAATTTGTGTTAAGTAAGTAAACCCCTTCTATTTTTCCAAATATGGAAATTCTTCAAAATAAAATACAATTATACTACGAAATATATTTCAAAATCACACATAACATTATTTTAATTTTGATGCATCCCATGGAAAAATAAAAGAAACAAATAACACATCGCCCACTTATAATCTGGCGAGAAAACAGCGTGGTAAGTCACTTCAAACTTTAGTCAGAGTTGCACAAGGCGCCGGTGGCGGAATGGGTAGCGTGCTCGACTGCGAAGCCAAAGGGCCCGGGTTCTATTCTAGCCACGAACACACGATGGACTTAAATTAAATTGAAATTTCAGCGTGGAGGGGGAAAATGCGCGGAAAAATAAATTATGTGGGGGCGCGTTAGCTAGCGGACGCCCCGTGTATTTAGAAAAAAATTTTTTGGAAAATTTTTTAAGCTTGAAATGTCAAGCTTGATTCAAGCTTGAAATGTCAAGCTTAATGCAAGCTGGGCAAGTGTAAACTAGAACACTTGATTCAAGCTTGCATCAAGCTTACACGATTGGAATTTTCAAGCTTAATTCAAGCTTATTGACTTGATAAATCAAGCTTGCTGCAAGTTTGCTGTGCTGTCTGGGTGAGATAACTCTGCCGCCTAAATGTATTGGCATCTACTGTGTTGGATTGGATTTTCGCCAAGTGGCAGAACGCTTGAGGAATTGGAAATATTACTGTAAGGATACTAGAAAGCAGAATAATAACCTCTTCAGACCCTACAAAAATCTCGCATCTCAAATTGAACAACAATCTCATAACTGATTGTTAAAAACCCGGGACACTTAAAAACAAATAGAAAGCATATCTTCAAATAATTTTTAGAATAAAAGCCCAAAAGAAAGTAAATGATGTCCTAAAAATTCTTTTTAGCTGCACGAATTTCCAAAAAAAAATTAACAAATTTAACTTCGGAAATTTTAATAACATTCAAATACTCGTTTGTGAAACGGTAAACAAAGATAAAATAACGGCAAACAAAAGCAAAATGTGTGTGTCTGTGTGTTACACATTCGCATGTGTTAAAATCATTTATTCAAAATTAAAGCATCGACGCATATGTCCGTCAATTTAGAACTACAAAAAATCTTAAAAGAATCGTTTTAACAAGTGGAAAGAAAATATATACATATGTGCTGTGTACTGTGAACGAAGATGTGTAGGTAGTTTGATGTTCAGTTTTAAACGGTGACGTAAAAACGTCGTCAATATCACTTGCAATGGACTATATCGATACGAGGCTATTTCAATCACGTGTCGGTGGAAAATACAAATTTGAAATCATCAGATTGAAACATTAAGTATCAACAGAAACTACTTTTTAAGTTGATTGGTTGAAGGTCACGTGTTGGCTGAAAAATGACGTCACATGGATACCGTCCATTAAAAAAAATCAACTCTTCTCGTAATAGCATCTAACAAATATCGATTCAAGAGCTTCTATGCCTCGTTCGAGCTTCTATTTTATTTTATGAAAACTATAAAATTTAAGGAATATTACATTTTCACGAGGAAAAGTAAAAAGATCACTAAACGAGCTGGCATTAAAAAAATAAATAAATAGCTATTTAAAAGTCATATTTTAAGATTAAAGTTTTGATCATACTAATTATAAATACTTCGGCACCCTAACTAAGCGGTAATATTACCGTTTTTATGTTTTAGCCACACTTTAAGATATGTCTTAGATTTAAGTAATTTAATTTTAACTGTAAATGTTTCATAATCGTGTTCATATTATACTTGTGCCTGAAATGTTACGTTTTTAAAAATCCTATGTATTTCCAGGGGATAGAAAATTTTAGTGTCAAGTATATTGTCTGTGTGTATGTAGGGGGGGGGGAGTGCTATGCTATACTGCTGGCGGAGGTACAATTAGTATGTAAGTACGGTACTTACGTATTATCCCGGCGGTCATTCCCGCCAAATTACTTTTTCGTATAATGTGCTGGCAAACTGTTGCCAATCGTATTCGTAACCATCAACGATTTCATGTGTTCGGTAATTATATTAGTGAAAAATCGCTCGTCTTTGCGGACAGCCGGGATAATACGTAAGTACCGTAAGGTCCTTAAAACGCACTTTAGCACGTAAGTTCAAAACCCACAAAAACAAATACTGATAATACAGCTTCACTATCATGCATTTTTGACTGGCATTTTTGACTGTTGACCGATTAATCTGGCTCGGTGACAAATCAATGTTGCTTTTATTGTAATATAGTATATAATCAACATGGATGTACAAGTTTTAACGCTACCAAAAGCATTAGATGAAAATTAAAGTGAAGAAATTAGCGATAAACGCACCAGTGAAGGAATTTGAAGACGCTTAATTATTAAAACTACATTAATTGTCAATCTAAATCAATAAAAATGTAACGGAATGCTGTGCTTAGCATGGGTTCTTTCGTATTATACCGGCGGTTCGCCAAGACGGGCGATTTTTCGCCAAGATAAATGCGAGACGCATAAAATTATTAATGGTTTGGAATAGGATTGGCAACAGTTTGCCAGCACATTTGACGAAAAAATAGTTTGACGGAAATGATCGCCGGGATAATAAGAAAGTACCTTGCATGTTGTTCGGAACCGCCATTTTCATTCTATATTACGGTTGCCATATAAATACAAAAAATCGTCATGGTAATTGAATGTGTTTAACCACCGCCGCCTAGGCGAGATTCGGGGCGTTAGAGTAGGAATCAACCAAAGAAAGACAAGCACGACACACCCATGGATTATGATGCACATTCGAAACAATATTTAAAATGGTGAAGTATAGTTGGAATATACTTGGCGAAGTATGTAAAATATCTTTAAAAGGCGATTTTCAGATAGATTTCGATTCCAAAGATGGGTTGTATGGAAGAAGGAAGAAAAATACGGCATGCTCAAGCATGATGATACACTTTCCAAGTTAATGGAATAAGGAAGAAAATAGGGACGACGCATAAATTATGATACGCTTTTACAAACAAACAATTTAAAGGACTAATAGCACTTTAGTGTGCATTAAAAATCTGAAAGTATTTCAGATTTTCTTCCTTTTTACGTCTTTTTCTTATATCCTGTGTTTGGTGCTTGGTGGGGGAAAAATAAAAGAAAAAGTTAAAATCTTTCTTGTTTTAAAGACACTAATGTGCTATATATTAAAACCATATCATAATCCATGCGTCCGCCCTATTTTGGTGATCAAATGGTTGAAAAATCGCAATTTCTGATTTATTTGACTATCGGAAACAATAAAATATCATGTAAATAAATGAAACAAACAATGTAAAGGAACAGTTTGGGCATTTACCACCAGTGACGACTTTTAATTCGTTGGAAATTTGCGCATGCTTATTACCGAAAATCATTTCAAATTAAGGTTGCCATTAACACAGTTTTTTATCCTGTATTCTTTTCCATAAATAATCCTCGGCAGATTGGCATACTTAGCAAATATTTCATCCTGCCGTGGTGGCTAATATCCAAACTGTGTCAATTAGAAAATAATTTTACATAGTTTTATGCAATTTTAATGTTTGATGATCGCCAAATCTATCTGAAATGCATAAGGGGGTACAAAAATTCAAGTAAACATCATTATAATCAAACGTAAATATAAAGATATTAAATAGGTTTTGTGATATTTTCAAGCATCACGAAAGATATCGCCAAAATTGCCACGGAAATGAGGCAAGGCTCATACTGCAGTCTTGCCCTTCACTCTCAAAAATTATTTCTTCAATTCACCGAAATTTTGCAGCAATCAGTGCTCTCGGAATATTTCCGTTAATTGAGGAATATTCGTTTCTTTTTTGTCCTGTCAATAGAAGAAACTTCTTTAGAATTAACGAAATTTTTTCCTCTTCTTAAGATTTTCGGGAAAGATTCACGGTAATATTACGTTTCAAAGGAGTACGGAAATTATTCGTTGAAACATGAGGAATAATTTAGTGTATAAAGACGCACTCTCGAAAATCATTTCTTCAATTCACGGAATTTTTTCTGGCAGTAGTGCTGCCGGAATATTTCCGTTTCTTTTTTTCTCTTATCAATTGAAGAAACTTCTTCAACGATTTTTCTTTCGTCTTCTTCAGATCCAGGGAAGAAGAATTCACGGAAATATTACGTTTCCAACAAGTACAGAAATTATTCGTTAAAAAATGATGGATAAATTAGTGTACAAAGACGAATTTTTCTGAGAGTGTTTTCTTGGTTCTTATTGGTTATAGTGACATGGCAACACGTAGCGACCACGCCAATTTCTGGCTTCCCTTTTTCTGTAAATATCCGCGCCTTGTTAACAAAGACAAATTATTCCTTTTATACTATTGTGCAACATTTGTTTTAGTGGCAAGTCGGAAAAACAGACTCCGATTGAACACGCTTTTATACGGACATATTTCCGACAGAATGCTACCATCTTAACGATATATCTCAGTTGCTTAGTGATAAAATTTTTGTGTCTGCTATAGAACCCTATTTTTGAAAAGAGAAGGGAGAGATAATTTCTCAGTAAGGTTGCCAGTAAAACAGAGTTCTGGTGATACCTTTTTTAGACACTGTAGAATGGTTATAATGAACAACTCGAAATATTTCATCCCACCAAGAGGTTATATATACTAAAACTATGGCCCGAGAAAAATGTTTCTCTCTATTCTAAATAAAAGTAACGGCCGGCACCGCTACCGCCACCCCTGTCAAAGGTTTGTTCTTCTATCTCCTCCGAAAGTGTGAGGATTTAAGTTTCGACAAAGGTGTCCAAGGATTCGTAAAATTCCGGGGAGCCTGATAAGCTGACTTAAATTTCAAAAATCGAGTTATTTTAGAAGTTATTAATAAAAAACTGAAACAAGAAACATAATGGTTGCCAGGTTTGGCAATTTTCGCCAGCATAAAATCATTCATGCCTTTGCAACAAAGCAATTCCAAATCTGTAGAATCGCGTGAATTGACATACATGAAGTATAATGACACCAATGTTACGCCAAATTAAAAGGTATATGAAATGAATAACTCAAAGTGTGTTACACAAAGTTGACAATTTTCAAATAGTAAGTTCTCTTAGAGAACATGAGTTTAGAATTAGTGATTATTCGTTTTTACAAAACAGAATAACTAATTGTAACTGATTTAAAGAGCGCTATCTTGTCATTAGGTACGATCTGGCAAAATGGTATCTCTCCAAGCACGGTGAATCTAAACCGCGAGTTCCAAAATGTTCCCCAGTATCTTGACAATGTACCCAGCATTTTGACAATGAAAACTCGGTATCTTGACCTAGAACCTAGAATCTTGACAATGAAAAATAATTAAAATACAGATTTTTTTAAAGCGGGTTAGGTCCAGCTTGGGTATTTGCTATCAGTAGAAATATTTGGCGGCGTTAACTATGCTATTATAACTTATAGTACAGATTGGATATTTGCCAGGGACGAGATGATATATGTTGTGGTGCTAAATACGCCAATTTGTAAAGCATTATGTATATGAATATATGGATAACGGTTTTCCCGGTAACTTTACATGAGCGGTAATTATCAGTTATGAGCATGTGTAAATCGCCAAATAATGAAGAGTCGCCATTGGTGGCAAACAAGTCGCCCTTAGTAGCTGTACCGTAGTTTTTATCAAAGGAAACATGTGAAGTACTGTTTTTTTACAGCTAATGATTAACTATGCATATTCATAAGTCGCCAAATTATGAAAAATCGCCATGGGGGGCAAATACGCAGGGTATTACATAGGTTTTGCATAATTCAAAATAGTGTGAAATTTAAATGTTTATGTTATAAGGAACATGCAAGAACCAAGCAATGTGCAGCTCAGCAACATTCTATCTGATCCAATCTGGATTTTGTATATTGAAATTATGCCTTTTTTTACGAATAGGAATTATTAGGGGACGAATAGCTCACACGAAAAGCTCACACGAGTCTAGGGGCCTTGGCCCCTCGTTTAAATTTAAAAATTAACTTGGAGCAGCACCTTGGCGACTCTTAGATTTTTTTTTTTTCAATTCATCAACTGTTTTGGCTCGAAGTAACCTAAATTCTTTTACGTTTGTTAATAAAACTACTATGTGGAATTCATATTTGATTGTCGAAAAAAGATTTTGAACTTTAAGTAAGGACTTGATGCATCTTCAGTATTTGTCCCTTTTGAATTTTCATTCCGAGGTATTATTAGGCCAATTTTTGTAGTTCAAAGCAAAGAAAAAGCTGGAGAGCGGTATTTTAATCGAAATCATAATGTTGAACGAAAATGCCATCTTTTAAGGCCACCAATGGTTGACAAATATTAAAAATATTCTACTAACTTAAAAATCTAGCATATTTGGTAGTATTTATCTTAAGTGATGGATGTATATCTTCTTGTTTTAGGTGAAAGAGATTCAGATGAAATAATCATTTAAAACGAACATTTTTCGAGGCATAAAACTTTTAGTTCATTTGATGGTTAGAAATCCTTACACTTTCTAATTTAGTTCTGGTGAATGCTATATAACGTTACAGCTCGTTGTATCAATGCTCAGTTTATAAAATGAGATAGAAATAAAACTTAGCATACCAATCTAAAAGTAAAAAAGCGAAATCAATACCATTTTCAAGCATAAATACAAAGATCAGTTTCCCAACCCAGCCGTAAATAAAGGAAAATGTCTTTCGCGTCAAACAAGAACATAAAAAACACTTGCTTCTCAATCCAAAGAAAAGATAATACCATTATTAGAAAAGAAGAATGTCCTGATGAAATGAAGAGTGCTTTTCCCGACAACGGCTTTAAAGGGCATAGCTTTAGACAGCCGAAAATGTTAGCTAAACAGCCTTCGTCCAGAGTTAAAATTGGGAGAAATTTAGACATTGAAAACATTGGTCGAAAATTCCGCCGAACTCGTTCAGCACCACCTAAAGTTAAAATTCCTCTGATTGACAGCAAAAGCTGTAAAAAGCTCGCCGTTTTTCCAAAAGAAAGAGTGAATACGGCCAAGACTGTAAAGTTTGCTGCAACTGAAACGAAAATCACACATAAAATGTCCGACAATTCATATTGTTGTAATAGTGAATCTGCTCTTTCGTCCAATAAGACTGCTTTTTCCGATCGGCATGCAAAACAAGCATCAAAAAGTGTGGAAAAGTGCAACTCACTAGCAGATCTAAGAATAACTAAGAACAGCTGCGCTGTTTCGCCATTTTCTCATTTTATCGGAAGTTCATCGTCCTTGAGTCCTTCGAGAAGTCTCAAATCTGAGAATAGAGACTCGAAAAGTCAAAAGAAACGCATTCATTATTCAAAAGAATTCGATTACACTTGTAAATATGAATTGTTTAACTATTTCGCGATGAATGAATATGGAACAGAATTATTTTCTCTCGGGCCTTTTTCAAAACCAATAACTTTGAAACGGAGAAAATATAAATGCGGAAGTTTGTCAGCTGAAAATTCCTGTGATACTGAAGAAGATAAAAACGAAAAAACTCACAGCGAAGCTACATTAAATTTTGAATCTGAAGATAATAATGACATTCATTCTACTGTATCATCAGATTGTTGTGATTGTATCGGAGACTGCAAATGTCTTGGTGAAAATAATACAAAAGAAAATGTTTTGATCATTCATAACCCTATCAGAGTAAAATGTATTGACGAAACCACCGAACAAATGACCGAAATTATAATTTATCCAGATGAATATCTTGAAAATATGTTAAGGGAAAGGGGCGACATATCATCAAAACAGGAAGTCATGGAAAATATTCTCC
This sequence comes from Cheiracanthium punctorium, assembly GCA_038373885.1. NCBI lineage: Eukaryota > Metazoa > Arthropoda > Arachnida > Araneae > Cheiracanthiidae > Cheiracanthium > Cheiracanthium punctorium. Next base: position 284,765 of record JAWZYV010013842.1, on the reverse strand, counting down.
GTCGTAGTACAAACTATAATGGCAAAAGTTTACGTGTCCTTCTGAAAGCCGAAACATTTTCAAATAGTTATAGCAAATCTCAAGTAAAGTTCAAACCCATTGCAAGGTCTAAAATTCCCAGGAAAATTTCTTCGGAAACTTCAAGTACTGAATGTTTGAAGGCCAAAACCACCCCGAAAGTTTCGCGTAGAAGTAAGAGCTGCGATATCTCAACTACGACAGGAGAAAACCCTGGATTAGGACACGAACGAAAAAGCCAGTTTTTAAGATCTGCTGTTGAGGGGAGACAGCAATTAGTAGGGAAGGCCAAAAGCAATTCCTTATCTCCATCATCCATCCCGGATTCCGTGATGTTCGGCATGTCCAAGAACCAACAGAGTAAGACAGAAGTGGGCCTGTCTAAAGCTAACTATGGAACGAAATCGAGCGCGGCTTTGAAGCGAATCAATCCTGAAGCAATCATTGCCTCCGATTTTCGTCTTTATTTCCATTTCTACGCAAAGTTGGGTCATTCGAAATGTGGAGTTGCAATCAGCAAAAGGAGCAGCATGCTATGGCTGAAGAAATGCGGCATCGTTAATGATGAGCCCAGTGAGAAGATGGCAGATAGCTGTTTCATGATTACGGCAAAGTAAATAATTTTTATTTATTTTTTAAGTCTTGAGTATAATACTAAATTATTGGTAAAAAACACACATAAGATGTTATAGGTAAGAGGATACGCACGTTTCAGCCAAAAATTGATTTGGCCTTCTTCAGTCCAAGCCCTTCGTCGCAAGCAACCTTGCTTGCGACGAAGGGCTTGGACTGAAGAAGGCCAAATGAATTTTTGGCTGAAACGTGCGTATCCTCTTACCTATAACATCTTATGTGTGTTTTTTACAAAGTTTTTTATTTACTTTATTGTTTAACACCAGTATTTTGAGTGTTTTTTCCACTAAATTATTGGGTTGTTCGGAAAGTCAAGAGCTTTGAGGCCGTTCCAAATGACCATGAATGGTCGTAAATTTAATCTTTCAGCGATCTCACGAGTTGTTATTCGCCGGTTTTCATCAATGAATGCCTTTATTGTGTCTTCAGCAGCTTCCATTGTCCTTCCAGAACGGGGTGCGTCTTCAAATAAAAATTGCTGGATCATAATTTTGTAAACCAGTTTTGGCACTGGCGTTCTCTGAATATGTTTACTTTATTAACATCGGATAGTTTCTTTTTTCTTCCTTCAAAACGTATTTTTACCTTTCCGATAAAGCGAAACAAGTCAAAAAAGCTGTTTCTCAGTTTTCATATTTGAAAGTGTACCAACCGAAAACTACTGCTCAGAATCAGTCGAACTTTTTTCGCAAGCAAGCTTCTTGAAAGCTATCAAAATATAAATGATTAAGCGGCTTAAGTGTGAAGTTGGCCGCGGAAAAAATACAATAAGTCCTCTTTTAGGAAAAACTAAATTGCATTCCGAACAACCCAATATAAGTGGTAACAATAAAGAATCTGAACAACATTTATTTTCGTACTTGTATTCAATCAGACCCTACGAGAGAGGGAGTTAGACCGTTAGACGAGGCGCCGCCCCTGGGCCCGTGAGATCTAAGTGTGGGTTAAAGTTCGCCCGTGAATTTTTCAAAATGTGTTGCTGTAATTGAAAAAACGTTTAAAAATTAAACCTAATTCTGGGTACGGAATTGTAGAATGATGTAGATGGAAGAAATGTTAATTCTAACATTTGAATGTTAGTATTTCTTTCAACTTTCGAACATTAATTAAAGTACCATTACGTATCCGAAAAACAACATTCCCACTCTCCCTTTAGCATTTTATATGCAAATCATTAAAAGGAGCAGCTTTATAATAAAAGTTTTTTCCTCCCCTTCAGTTTCTTCGAAACGTTTGCGCCTTACAGAAGGAGGGGAGGAAGAGATTTTCGCAAAGCCTTATACAATTTCTGTCTGATGCGCCCCATATTCAATCATTGAAAGGTATTGTTACGAATTTTCGGGGCAATCCGCTGTTCTGGGTTTAAAATTCGTAGTCTACATGTCAAATAGTTAAATGATGCATATTGTTGCATCAAAATCGATTAACTAGAGCAGGAGGTAAGGAGTTTTTGGTTTTCCCCATTGATTAATAAAGCGGTTTCTAAAAATCTCGAGAAATATTACTCGGCCTTGCTATCGTCAAGCTTTAGTGCATAGTTTGGGCCAATGTGTCAAACTAGAACGCGAAAACTTAATTGCAAGTTTAGTGACTTGATCGAATCAGCTTGCTGCAAGTTTGATGTGCTGTCTGGGATTTTCCCAATGGGGCTTGTAAAGGTACTTTTCCTGCATTAACATCACATTTTAGCCTTGCATTCATTAATATTTCTATGACGTAATCAAAACACGTTTGTTCGGGGACCCTTTAGAAAGTTCCCGAGTTTTCTGGAATGTACGTCGGAAAGTATAAACAGGTGCGGGTGGCCCCGATCTAGTCATTCTTGCTTCTGCTTTAACAGAGAGTAGATATAAAGACTTTGTATTGACGCTTAGAAGCGGTATTTTCGCATGATTTTTGAAGCTTTGCTTTTAAATGCTGTGTGTAACTTCTCCACTGCTGAGTCTTGAGGGACTGTTTACGATATCCTTTGTATGTTTCCACTGAATTTTTGCCAGTAGAAGTGTTTTGTTTTGTGTGAGAAATACAGCATTTGTGAAAGCTTCTGTACTAAGCGGAGTGTTATACACACGTTACTGTCTGATTGTGCTTGGGAATTTTGTACAGCTGATTGTTCAACGAAGTTTTAGAGGCAATAAAGTTCGTGTTCCATCCTGGCAAGTGGACGCTTTACTAGAACTTTTTATGCCTACTGGACGACGTATACCCAGACGACGAACCCAGAAACCAGCAAAGTATTCTGCAACAATATAATCAGTCCGTTCTGACAGAGGCATATGATATGCTTAGCTAATCACATTTTAATCTCATACGATGATTTTCAAACAGTATTTTTCATTTAATTATAGATTTATTTTACTTCATTAGCACTGCGGTGCTATTTCGTTCAGTCCCAGGTTTTTGTCTACTTTTGTAAACTTTTTTGTCATGATTTGTAGACAGGTTTTGTGGATATGAACTGTCATGGTGAAGATCTTTTCAGTTGTGTTTGCTAGATAATGTGGAAGTAGGAGAGAATAAAATGTTGAAAGTCGCACATAGATTTCGATTCCAGAGATGTGTTTCGTGGGACAAAAAAGACAAACCCGGCACACTCATGGATTATGATGCCCATTCCAAACAGTATTTAAAATGGGGAAGTATAGTAGAATATGCTTGGCGAAGATTGAAAACAGTTTCAGTAGGCGATTTTAAGATAGATTTCGATTCCAAAAATGTGTTTTATGGAACAAGAAAAAAGAACACGGCACACTCATAGATTATGATGCCCATTCCAAACAGTATTTAAAATGGGGAAGTATAGTAGAATATGCTTGGCGAAGATTGAAAACAGTTTCAGTAGGCGATTTTAAGATAGATTTCGATTCCAAAAATGTGTTTTATGGAACAAGAAAAACGAACACGGCACACTCATAGATTGTGATGCCGATGCCCATTCCAAACAGTATTTAAAATGGTGAAGTATAGTTCGAATATGCTTGGCGAAGATTGTAAAACAGTTTCAGTATGCGATTTTAAGGTAGATTTCGATTCCAAAGATGTGTTTTATGGTACGAGAAAGAGTTGATTCCTATTTTAACGCCCTATACTCTCGTCAACATTAAAAAATTGCCGCACTTTGGCGAGCTTTGCAGTCATGGGTCTCTAGGGAGTTATGCACAAGTTTCAATGCTCCCGAAAGAACTCGATGAAAACTAAAGTGAACAAATTAGCGATAAACGCACCGGTTAAGGAATTTGAAGACACTTAATTATTAAAACTACTTTAATTGGCAACCCAAAATAAATAAATAAGTAATGGAATGCTGTACTTACATGTTGTTCTAAATCGTCATTTTAATTCTAAATTACGGTTGCCACATAAATTCAAAAATCGTTTTCGTAACTGCATATGTTTAATCATCGCCACCTTGGCGAGAGTCGAGGTGTTAAAGTACAAATCAATCCAAGAAAGACAAACATGATGCTCGTTCCAAATAGTATTTTGAACGGTGAAGTACAGTTGGAATATGTTTGGCGGGTATTGTAAAACAGTTTTATTAGGAGATTTTAAGAGATTTCGATTTCAAAGATGTGTTTTAGGGAACAAGGGAGAAAAATACGGCACACTCATGAATAATGATACACTTTCCAACTTAATGGAATAAGGAAAGAGAATAGGGAAGACTCGTGGATCATGATACGCTTTTAATATTTAGCACTTTAGTGCATATTTAAAAATCTGAAAGTGTTTCAGATGTTCTCACTTTATTGTTATTATTTTTTTCAACGGATAGGACCTTGCCGATTAGGCACTGGCCACTACAACTGCCTGAAAGTATTGTGGTCATTTTATTATGGAGCCACCTAGCTTTACCCCCTATGAAGGGACGATGAAGTTAATATCCATGCACAAGGTGGGATTCGAACCCGAACCGTTACACCACTTGGGCGGCTTATTTGATTTATTTATTTATTTTGCTACAGAGCATCTGGTTTCTCCAGTCTAATTAATTGGTTTGTGTCAGAATTAATATTTTCATCATTATAACTAGGTCGCTAGTCAATTTTCTGAAAACAATATCCCTAGAGTCATATTATTTCGCTAGTGTAGAATTTGTATACTTAAAGATGCATTTTCGTGCGAAGTAGTTTCGGCACTTTTTCAATTTAAGGGACTACCAACATACTGGAGTGGTGAGTGAACACTTTGTATCAAAGAAAGCAGAAAACTGTCTGTAACTTTCTGAATCACTACATTAAAATTTGAAATGAATACAGAGAATAAGTTTACAATACTCGTATTGAACTCTTTCAGACGTGAATATATAATTTTTATCCAATAGATATATGTGAGTAGTTTTCTGATTAAATTTGTAGTGAAATAAACATAAAATAATCTTGATTAATAAATTTCCATAACGTATACAGAACCATTTTCGACTTAAAATTATTAGTTTTTATAAACTGTGTAATATTCTTTCAGAATATGCATCCTCCACATCTAGTCTTAAAGAGTTAAAGGAATACTCTAAACTGCTGCGGTAACGACAAATAACCAAACTACATAGTCAACTGAAGTTTTCAGCAGAATTAGGAAAGAGCAAAAATAAGCGAATTATACAAGGTGTGCCTGAAAAGTCCAGTGAATGATGTAATAAACTAAAAAGGAAGCAAGAGTTACAAACGAAATGCCTTTATTGACTTTCAAAGAAATCACCATTAACTACAACACACTTTTGACATCAATTCTAGAGCTGCTGGAAACTGTCACAAAATGCTGCTTTTACAATCCCTCAAAGCAGTTTTGTCAAAAGTTGTTTGGATCTCTTGTTATTTCCGCATGTTGTCAGCAAAGTGTAGGCCTTTTAAGAGTCCCCTGTGAGGGAAGGCGGGGGTACAAGAAGTCTGTAGGTACTAGATCTGGAGAATATGGCGGCTGTACAAGAATTGGCTCAAGAGGCTTATCTTCGAGAGTTTTCTTTTCGCCTCTGCCGTGTTTAAAGCACTTAGAAACACATTTTTACTCATTCCTCCCACACTGTGCTCTTTCATGTGGCACAGTGTGGGAGGCTGCTGTGGCCTCATGCTGTGGCTGTTTCGCCTTATTTGAAGCAAAACTTGATGTTCAGTCATGGCTCCATTCCGCAATGACATGCCTTTTTACACTGATTACTCTAAATTGATCATAACACGCACTTCCGTTTAACTGTCGTCGTTTGGACGCTAGGGGGCATTAGTTACCTTGTCTTTCATTGCGTGTGCGCTAGCACAACATCCTAAATATTTTGGTTTTTAAAATATGGGGCCATTCACCAAAATTTTCGCTCGCGCCTTGTATGACTGTAACAATTTAATTAGTAAGAATTATCAGTACCAACTGTTTGCCGGTACTAAATAATTAATATTTTTTTATACGATGAGAACTGATTTCCTAAGTGGAGAATTTCACAAAATTCTTGAACATAATTAAATGAATTTCTAAATTTTTAAAAAGTGCATTAAGATAGAAATAGTTAATATTTTATTAATATATGTTTCTCACTATTGAACTAGGGCTAAATGTATTCTGAATATCAGCGATTACGTACAGTTCCTAATGTTGATCGCAAAGAATAAAGGTATGTTCTTAATTGATGTCGTAGAGCAACTGATGAGCATACAGCTTCCGTCTGTAAAGAAGGTAAATTCCCCTATTTAGAGCATAATTATTTGATACGGGAGAATTTAAATTGGATCCTTTAAACAGATTTTTTTTGTCCTTATGAAGTACGGTGGTATCAGTGCATTCATAAATCGATGCACCGCGAAAACGATGTAAATCAAGCTAACATAATACCGATGTCTACATTTTCTAGTAAGACGATACATTGCACTATGAGGTAGTCAATCAAGATTTTTGAGAAATTCCAACGGGAGGCATTGAACTTACCCGAAGTTGTCAAACACAATAATAGCACTCACACACACACAAAATAAGGCGGTAATTCAAATATTTTTATTCTCGGAGAGACATTGATCATATTATCAGAACTTGACCAAATTAATATGGAACCACCTCTTAGGTACCCCCCTTTCCAATAAAAAAAGAATCATGGAAATCGGCCAATGTGTGTAAAAAAATTATCGCTGAACATACATTTTTAAAAATTCCCGCGAACTGAGAGCCTCTCCTTTTCTTCAAGTCGGTTAAAAAATCTTTAATGAAAACGTTTCTGAAGCCTGAAGTATTTAATAAAATACTGTACATTTAATATTTTCTTATGGTTTTTATATCTGACAGACGCTTATTGTTAATGAAAGTTTAAAAAAAAAAGACAGTTTGTGATGAAATGGCTTAAAAATTTAAGTCTTTTAGATGATAGATATAAAAAACCTGATTATTCCCGAAGTACAATCAGCCGAGTGAGATTAAAAATAAATTTCATTATGGGGCTCTTTATCGAGCATGCTTAACCCATTCGTGCCTGGATATTTTTGCGACTTTCTTCGATTTTTGCTAACACCAGCAGTAATTGATAAATTTCTGATGTCAACTTTTTGAACAAGGGATGATTTCATTTAAAATCGTTATGTATAAAAATTGAAATGTCAACATCCTACTTGCCATATTAAAATATTTTGTGGAATTGAGGTTCAATACTCGCGAATAAAGGCTAGGAAAAATAAATAACGTTTTCGAATGATAGCGATACTGCCGTCCCAAAAAAGGGACGCTAGGCATAAATGGGTTAAGAAAGTAGCGATGGCTGAGGAATCTCAATTAGGTGACATGAAGATCCATCTTTTAGTCGGGTTTGGACATTGCTTTTTGTTTCTAGTTTTGACATTAAACTTAATTACTTTTACAACTAACAAGCAATACAATGGACACACAAGTTTGATGTTTCATTGTCAATTTTTGTGGAATTTTTTTCTATTAATTTTTATCTGATAAAATACTACATAGTTAGTATTTAAAGTTACACAGTTGGTTAACTGAATTGTTGAAAAGATTATATATATTTTAGTATAAAGGTGACATATTTTACTCTTTCCTTTTCCTGATTTACAAAATGCAGTGAGTGAATGTACTTAATACGTTAATGTTTATTGTAAAATGAAGAGATCATTTAAAAATTATGAACGAGCAAATACAGGGTGAATCTAAACTCTTGGGCAAAACTTTAAGGGGTGATGGAGCACATAATAAGGAATCAGAATCACATTGCAATGTGGTGTCAAAAACGCAGTCTTCACTTACCCGGTAATAATCACTTTGTGAAAAGTATTGAAGTGTTCGTCTAATTTCTTAACCAAGTTTCATAAATAATAGGCTCGTCTCCAAAAATTCCATCCATGAAATGAAATAGAATTTTTAAACTATGAATTTTAGTCTTCTGTTTACGGAGAAAAATGCATTAGTTTCTGACGAACAATGGTCGGAAAGTGTTCTGTTGTTTCAGCACCTTTTCCAAAGTGATTATTAACAGATACATGAAGACAATGTTGTCACCCCATATTGCTAAGTTATTCTGATTCTTTATTATGTGCCCTACCATTTCTTAAAGTTTTGTCCAAGAGTTTAGATTCACCCTGCATAAATTACCAAAATAATAAAGAAAAATTAAACTTATTGGAAAAAATGGATTTTTTTCGATTAATAAGGAGATATAATTAGATGATTTCGACTAATATTGAGCAAACGTCTTAATATTAACATAATTAGGTAAGAAATAGCAACAGTTGAGTAGCAACTTTAATAATTTGAAAATTTTCAAATACTTACACCGTGTGCACGAGGGATAGGTTGCTCTAGCTTCTACTTCTATAATGCGCTAACGTTTGCGGTACCAAAATCGACGATATTTCCACGCTGCGAACGGCAACAGCTAGATGTAAACATTGGCGCAATAACAATAACGCATGCGCGAAAATCCACATTAACAGTTCAATGACGTCAAATGGAGCAAGAAAATGCCACTCAGTAGCTAGATTGCAAAATAGCAATAATGGATATACAAAAATGCAAGATATTTCGGACTTTTTCACAATAATGTGTTCAGTATTGTAAATTCATGATGGATGACATCCAAAATGTGTGGCAACCTTAAACTACATAAATTTAATGACAATTGCTGTTTAACCCTTTAACGCGCAGTGTTGCCGCTCTGGCAACACTCATTAGGATGACACCCAAAATGTGTGGCAACCTTAAACTACATAAATTTAATGACAATTGCTGTTTAACCCTTTAACGCGCAGTGTTGCCGCTCTGGCAACACCAAACTCTGACGTTTTGACTGTTGCCAGTCACGAAGAATAGATTTGATTTCTATAAAAATAGTTGCGGGTGACATCGCTCCACGAGAATCCTTTAATTTTAGCACTTACATTTCCCGTCAAAAAATGGTCACGATTATTTTTAACAGCACTGACATCTGCCGAAAGATGGAAGAACTTCTGGTTTAAAAAGAAATAATTAAAAATTAAGGACCCTCGTATAAGTCGACCCCCCCCCCAACTTTAAAGCCACTTTTTTGTCCAAAATTTCTGGACTTATACGCGGGTAAATACGGTATTATTTTCCCGATTTGAACAGGCGCTATTTTATCGGACCCCACCACTGAAACAGGTCAAGACCATCCAATGAAGGGTTATCTACAAAGAATAACAGATCCCAAGTTTCAAATCAAACTTTGATGATGACCCTTCTTACTTAGCATTTGAAGTGTGTACAAACAAAACTCACACTCTCCACTTTTCAAGTTCCTTGAAAATGAAAAAAAAAAAAAAAAAAAGAACAGTGATTATTATTAACAAGTGTGTGATCACAATTTTATATATTTGTTCCTATAGCAACTGCTTGCACGTAGTCCTAAGCCTCTAATATTTCTGGCAAAGCTAGTATTTAAAGTTAAGCATGGAAAATGTGAGTTTTGCAGCAAACTTTTATGAGTAATTCTTGTTATTAACAAAAATAATCATGAATTTAACAAAAAGAACTAATAAATATCTGAACACTTGTTGTTTCATTGGAACAAGTATTCGGATTTGTGTGCTTGCTCACGAGGAACCGCTTATAAGTCCACGACAGAGAAAGGACAAATACAAGGGTGGGCAAATGCCTTGGGGGAGGACTTTTCTGGGTATCTAGCGCGTATTCATGTTACATCTCGAGAAAGCCCCCCAAAACTCCGGACCGCTAGACCGACGGCACCGCGAGAGGACAGAACCCTGTTCCTCCACTTGAGCCATCTCCCAATGTCAGTGGCTTTAACCATTGTGCTACACATTGGTCCCTTGTTTTTATTGTGTTATTTTGGAGGGTAATAAACAACAAAAATCAACACTAAAAAAACATTTATCAGAAAGTTTTCTTGATTATTCTTATAAACATCGACAGATGGAAAAAATAAAATAACCGATCGTACGATCCTTTGCAATCCTCACTGATTGGTTGATTTTGGAAAGTGTGTTTTATTGCAAAACAGTTATTGGATAATAAAAATTATGCATCAAAACGAAAATTTCAGATTTTTTTTTTTTTTTCCTTTTCGGCCTAACATATCCATTATGATTTAAATCACTTTCACAGTCCGATTCACCATAAAAAGACAAATACGGTGATATGAATAATTCAATACCTTAATAAAATGGGTGATAGGACATTTGCATTTACACCCTTCATTTGATTTCAGCGTATGAAATAAAGCGCATACAGATTTTCAAAAATTTTTAACGAATTGATTATGAATTCCGAACAATGAAAAATAAACTCTTTAACGTTCCTTAAACTTTGTTTTAACATTTTTTTAAACTAACGATCTGGAGCTTCGGTAGGTTTTCTCCAGATGTAAGGTGAATACGCGTTAGAAACCCTTAGAAAGTCGTCCTACCAAGGTACGCCCCAATTTTAGCAGATCGCCCCAGCGTAGCGTTGTCATAATCGCACAAACAAACAATCTATTTAAAACAGATTAAGCTTTTTTAATGGTGAATTTATATTTAAAAATATTTTTTCCAGGGTAAAAGCAGCACGAAGAAAGACAATTCTTTGGAAGAAACGACACATTCGAAGAAATCAGAGAAAGAACAAGAAAAATCATTTAATACACAATAAGAACATTAAATTATCTTCCTGAAAAAAGCCTATAATTATGTTTAAGTGGATGAAAATATTCTAACGCAAATTGAATAATAATTTTATATATATATATATAATTTCAAAATGTTTTCGTTTTTCCATTAAATCTCTTGAAATTTCTTAGAGTTTAATTACTTTTTAAGATTACTGATTTATTAAATATCTAACTAGCAGTGGCGTAGGAAGGGAGGGCTGGGGGGGGCTCGAGCCCTCCCCATACCCTTGGAAGAAGGGAGAAAGTAATTACAGATCAGCACAATATGTCTTTTTTTAGATTCAAGCATAGATAGAATAATACTGAGCCACTACCAAACTTATTGAATTTCTACGCTACTGCTAACTAGCCCATTAACACTTTCCCGCTCTGGGAACACCAAACTCTGACGTTTTGACTGTTGCCAGTCACGTAGAACAGATTTGATTTCTATGAAAATAGTTGCGGGTGCCAGCGATTGCAAGGCAGCTCCAGGGGGCTGCCTTGCAGCTGCGGGCACAGCCAGCTGCGTCAAAAAAGGGTCTCTAGATCTGTGGCAAGCGATGAACGTTTCGATCGTCCGCCATCTTGCTGGTAGTTAAGTCGAGCGATGGCAACGCCTGCCCTTATTTCAGCATTGGGAAAGGGTTGCGCCTCAAAGGGTTAAACTATTCTTATATCACGATTTTAAAGTTTCATTTCCAAACATACACCGAAAAAAAATATGCCACTGACACCCAGAAAATATTTGGTGGAACTAAAATTTATGAATCTATGTATCCCCGATAAGTGCTAGATGATAGAAGGAGACACTTCTGAACCCGCTTATCCCATATTTAGATCTCTCCTCCATAAGCTGGTGCCCCCAGAAAAAAATATGTGTCAATCGATGAGTACGGTAGCGGGTAGACTCACAAGCGATAAATCTAGTGCATGAGTGTATCGAACGATAATTTCTCGTTACACAAACTAGTCATTCTGCTGTGATTAGCCAGAGTACTGCGGACTAAAAATTCTTGACTATTTCGTCTATGCCAGTTGTGTGTATCTCCTACATGATAATTCTGTGATCTATTCTTTTAGTTTTGAGACACAGAAAGCAACCATCTACTCGTTGTAGATGAGAGCGGCATTTGTTTTTCTCCGTGAGGCATTTACAGATCGCAAGTGATGTTCTTGTCATTTATAGGGTGTCCGTTTTGAAAATATTGCTTTAGTGATGAAACTGGTACACAAAAACATTCCACAGGTGAAATAATTTCTTAAATACTGAAATTCCGGTATGTGGTGATAACTCCCATCTTCAGTTCAACGGCGTGGGTTGCTTCAAGCTCAACAATAGGGTGTATCGAAAAAACATTTTTTTCGAAATTCGTTTGTACTTAGTGCTATTTTTTGGCCAAATTGGCTCATTAAGAAGTGCACCAAATTTCAACTCGATCGGTTAATATCTTCAGGGGCCGCTTTTGACTTACAGTTTGAAAAAAATGGCAACGTTTCGATCGTCCGCCATCTTGCTGGTAGTTAAGTCGAGCGATGGCAACGGCTGCCCTTTTTTCAGCATTGGGCAATCTATCCAGCTGTTCTTCGCATTCTTCCATTTTTCAGCAGATGTCAGTGCTGTCAAAAAGAATCGTGACAATTTGTTTACGGGAAATGACGTGCTAAAAAGGTAAAGGATTCTCGTGGAGCTTTGTCACCCGCAACTATTTTTATAGAAATCAAGTCTATCCTTCGTGACTGGCAACAGTCAAAACGTCAGAGTTTGGTGTCCTCACGGCGAGGACACCGCGCGTTAAAGGGTTAAATCTAAAATATTTTCGGCGCACTTCATTTAAACTTATTTTATTTGAAAGAGATACATTATTACAATAATACAAAGGTTTAGCGATTTCTAACCAAGTATTTCCGATATCGCCAAGCTTAGTTCAGTTTGAAAGATTTGTTTTTGACACTTAATTCGGCGATGTTTCGCCAAAAGCTGACAAGCTTGGGATAGTATGCGAGATTTTGGGGGATAGCCAAAGTAGTCATTGACCACATACTTTCAATGAATTGAATGTATTCGTACACCTTAATGTATTTGGATCATAAATCATTTGGATGACCCTGTAAATGAATTATCCAATCGATTGCAATCAAAAAAGAGTTGCACTTAGATATTACAATAGTTCTAAATACAAAATTTCAACATTCTACGGTTAAAAGAATTGAGAGTTATGCAAAATTCGAAATTAATTTTGACGCCAATTTTGGCGATATTTCGGGGAAACTCGCCAATGTCGACGACAAATGCCGAGATTTTGGGCATGGACCAAACAATAACTGACTACAGATGTAATATTTGAAGATGTTCATAGACATAAATGTATTGGAATTATTTAATGTGGTCCTGTAAATGAACTCTTCAGTAGATTGGAACCAAAAATCGAGATGCATCTTAGATGTCACAACAATCTTATATATGAAATTTCACCATTTTACGACTAGTAGTTTTGACTAATAGTTTGTTCTGGGATTTAAAATAGTTCAAAATTCGTATTCTACGCGTCCAATAGTTAAATTTTGCTTTTTGTTGCATCAAAATCGGTCAGCTAGAGCCGGAGATACGGAGGTTTTGGTTTCTCCATTGACTTCTATAGCAATTTCTAGAAATCTCAAGAAATATTGGTCCTAGGCCTTCGGCAACTTCACTTAAGGGAATTTATTTTTGGCGCCAAATTTTCCAACCTAGGCGACATTTTGGTCATTTGGCACGTTTTTCCCGAAGGGGCTTGTTAAGTTAGTTTTTCTACATTAACACGCATAATAACTCTTCCGTTACGCAATCATAATCGAGTTTGTTCTAGTACATTCTACGGATGGTTCTCTCTGGAACCTTCTACGGTGCTCATCGTAACCTATAAAAGGACAGCTGATTGCCCAGTTCTCACTCAGTCTGGCTTCTGCCTCCGTCAAGTGTGGATAAGCGTGAAAGCTCAAGGCTTTGTATTGACGCTATAGAAGCGGTGTTATTGCTTGTTTGTGAAGTTTTGCTTTTAACCCATTTATGCCTAGCGTCCCTTTTTTGGGACGGCATTATCGCTATCATTCGAAAACGTTATTTATTTTTCCTAGCCTTTATTCGCGAGTATTGAACCTCAATTCCACAAAATATTCCAATATGGCAAGTAGGATGTTGACATTTCAATTTTTATACATAATGATTTTAAATGAAATCATCCCTTGTTCAAAAAGTTGACATCAGAAATTTATCAATTACTTCTGGTGTTAGCAAAAATCGAAGAAAGTCGCAAAAATATCCAGGCACGAATGGGTTAAGTGCTATGTGTAAATTATTTATTACTGAGTCTTGGGGGGCTGTTAGTGTTATCCTCGTATATTTCCCCTGAATTTTTGCCTGTAGGTAGTCCTTGTATGTTTCCCCTGAATTTTTGCCTGTGGATGTGTTTTATTTTATGTGAGAAATACAGCATTTGTGAAAGTTTCTGTACTAAGCGGACTGTTCAAATGACATTACTGGCTGATTGTGCTTATGACTTTTGTATTGATGATTGTTCGACGAAGTTCTAGAAGCAATAAAGTTTGTGTTCCATTGTGGCAAGTGGGCTCTTTCTACACCTACGAAACATTTTACGTGCGGGACATTAAGACGTGCGAGACACCGAAATTCAGAAAGCATTGATCTTGGCAGATAATAAAGATCTCAGGTCCGCCCTCGTATTCGTCATGAAGCTAGAGGCAGTTAAGCTGGCCGTAAGGAATGATCGTCATGCTGTTAGAGCTGCGACGGTCCAAGAGCGGGCTGATACGGACACGGAGAAGTTAGAGAACAGAATAATAAAGAAAGTTGGAGATCTGGTGGAACGACAAGTACAGTCAGAGCCAAGAAAAGTGAAATGTTGGAGGTGCAATGGCGAAGGCATTTACGAAAATACTGTGATGTACAAAAGAGCTGTCGTGGTAAAGGTCGCAGATATCAGTACACCAGAGAAGACCATGAAGGAAGACCGGATAAAAAAGTCAGTTAGGATGCAGCCAATCGTCATCTGCATTTTAAAAAAAGCATGTTGAGCACATTGACCCTTTAACACCCGACTTTTCCAGCACATTCTGATATTTGCACTGAGGCCAGAAGTGAAAGATAAATTTCCGACATTTGGGTGGTATGAAGAATGTTGTACACTACTGGATAAAATATTGGCGTCAACTATTGGCGTCATCATTCTAAAAGTACATATTATGTACCAGGCGCGTAGCCAGGAAATTTTTTTTTTTTTGGGGGGGGTGGATATGCGAATGGAAAATTTTTCGGGGGGGGGATATGAACTTATATGTGAATATATAGACGGAATTTCATCACTAATCCAAAAATTTCAGGGGTGCGGGTATATCCCGATATCCCCCCCCCCGGCTACGCCCCTGTTATGTATCGATATATTCCCCACACAGACTTGAAGAGAAAAAAAGGAGCAAGTATAAATTTCAGTAAAATATTAAACATCTCAAAATTAAAACGTTTGAAAAAAATGCATGAATGTAAGTAGTCAAAACTTTAGCTACCACCAAGTAATCACACAAGTGTAACAAATAAAGGATAGAAAACAGTGAAAAAGTTATTGAGTTTGTACTCCTTTAACCCATTCGTGCCTGGATATTTTTGCGACTTTCTTCGATTTTTGCTAACACCAGAAGTATTTGATAAATTTCTGATGTCAACTTTTTGAACAAGGGATGATTTCATTTAAAATCCTTATGTATAAAAATTGAAATGTCAACATCCTACTTGCCATATTAAAATATTTTGTGGAATGGAGGTTCAATACTCGCGAATAAAGGCTAGGAAAAATAAATAACGTTTTCGAATGATAGCGATAATGCCGTCCCAAAAAAGGGACGCTAGGCATAAATGGGTTAAAAAACAGATTTTAAGCTGGTAGAAAATTTACGGCTTTGAAAATTTAAAGAAAACTTTTGAGGTTTTTAAAGAATTTAGACTCGCCTTTCATATTGCAGTATAGTCATATCCATAGATTTAGATTTTCCATAGATTTAGAAATATCTAGATTGCTCATCCAATGTTCCTAATCGTGAGCTTGTTGTTGCCAAAAACGCACCCCATTTCTGCCCTATCATGGCTGCCGTCGATGTAAAATAGAACATTCGTTGCAATACTTCAGAAAAGTAAATAAGTTCGAGGGAAAAAATTTCAATACGAGTACTTTTTAAAATACAGATCGTTCTAATATGATTGAAAATACCATTATAATTTAAGTTATTGGCATTCTGCGCATGCGCATGCCGCTATCATGGCTACCATTCGGAGGAAACAAGTTTTCTCTCGTTAAGCTCAATCTAGTGATTCCTATATCTATGGACTTTTCCAGCACATTCTGATATTTGCATTGATCCCAGAAGTGAAAGATAAATTTCCGACATTTGAGTGGTATGAAGAATTTTATACACTGCTGGACAAAATTTTCGCGTTAACTTAATTTAAAAAAGTGCAAATTATGTACACTCCCCCAAAAAAGTATTCGATCAAGAGAGAAATTTCCTACATTGGTTACGTTTATAAAAAGTTATTTATTAAAGAATATGAATTAGGCTATGTATAAATATGACTTTCTATATTTCTATCAGGTTGAGCGTTTTTCGAAAACTCAATTATTATTCGCAAATCTAAAATAGGAAATTTCTCTCTTGCTCGAATACTTTTCTTGGAGGGTGTACCGATGTCTTCCCCACCCAGACTTGAAGAGATAATAAGGAACGAGAATGAATTTCAGAAAATGTTAAACATCTCAAAATTGAAACATTTCATAAAAAGTGCTTGAATGTAACTAGTGAATACTTTAGCTACCACCAAGTAATCACAGATGTGTTACAAATAAAGGATAGAAAATTTTGAAAATTTTTTGAGTTTGTACTCCTTTAACATACCCAGGGAGGAGGAGCGAATAATATGGAGAAGGCATGAGATTGAAAAACTTAAGCCAGAACTGTAAACGGTTTTTTCCTCCGTCCGCTATATTCTTATATGGGGAGAAAAATGAAGTAACCCTTTGCTAAGCCTTGTAGGCGTGGCTCGGATTTAACGAGCCGTTTGGAGCTCATACGATTTATCGAGCAACGCCCCCCCATCAAGGCCACGCGTACAGTTCCTTCATTTATCCGCGAAAAAGGACTAGCGGGTGCCTACTCTGTTTTTACTATTCGTTCCACCAAGAGTATAGCTAAAGTGTAGACGAACTGTGGAGTACGTTTTCTGTACACCCATCAAAAAAAGTGTCCGAGCAAGAGAAAAATTTCCTATATTCGCAAATCTAAAATAGGAAATTTCTCTCTTGCTGTAATGTGCAAATGTGCGTTGTATAATGCACACCTTAGCAATATAATGCAATGTAGTATGCGCATCGAAGGCCTTCGATGCGCAGAACTACTGTGCGAAGTAATGAAAACCATGCGCAAATTAATATTACGGTGTCTTTTCCTACTAAATAGATGATGTGAAGCAACTTTGCAGATGACAGTTTTCTGGTATCATGGATCGTTTTTGGATAAGAACGTTTACTCCGAATTTATCCAACAAGTGGCGCTGTAAGCGGATTAAATTGTGTAGCTCAAGGCAACTTTACTACTTTTATGACTAAGCTTTTGCCGTTAAGAAATTATTGCGGTGACAGCGAATTTTAGCGGGCACACTGAATATATAGGTATTTGCTTAGACCCTCATCAGAAGTTTAAGAGATTTCTAAACGTTGGTGCCCCTTCAAAGCTGCTAACAACTGGGCAGAGGACTTTTGGAACAACAAAATTAACCCATTTATGCCTAGTGTCCCTTTTTTGGGACGGCATGTTCGCTATCAGTTGAAAACGTTATTTATTTTTCCTAGCCTTTATTCACGAGTATTGAACCTCAACTCCACAAAATATTTTAACATGACTCAATAGGATGTTGATATTTCAATTTCTATGCATAAAGATTTTAAAAGAAATCATCCCTTGTTGAAGAAGTTGACATCAGAAATTTATCTATTATTGCCGGTATTAGCAAAAATCGAAGAAAGTCGCAAAAATACCTAGGCACAAATGGGTTAAGGTGCACACATTTACCATCTGTACACGGTGGGCTTCCACGGTGGCTGTGCCCGCACACAGCCAGCTGTCGTCAAAAAAAGTGTCTCTAGATCTGTGGCAGCGATGGACGTTTCGATCGTCCGCCATCTTGCTGGTAGTTAAGTCGAGCAATGGCAACGGCTGCCCTCTTTTCAGCACTGGGAAAGGGTTGCTCCTAAAAGGGTTAACCCATGAACGCGCGAATTTTTCAGCACATTCTGATTTCTATATTGATGCCAGAAGTGAAAAATAAATTTCCGACATTTGGGTGGTATGTGTGAAGAATGTTATAGTACTTTTTCTAAAGATATGAATAAGACAGTGAGAGACTGTCATTTTACATTGTCACCGCTACGTACTTTGTGCAAATCAGATTTATTATTCGAGAAATGAAATTAAGAAGTTGAACTGCAGGCCAAATGAACAAAGAACTTATTAACATTCAAAATTGCTAAAATCAGTGTAAATGTTTTGATTACAAGCAGAAATGACTCGCAGAATGAGATGCCAGAATGGCAGAATGAGATGCCAGAAGGTGAACGCAAAATGGTCTTTTAGAGCTAGGTTTCAGAAAATTTACGTATAATTTTCGTTTTTCAACAGAACTTCTGTTGCAAAACAGGAAAAAAAGCTTTTATCAGCAATAAGGGAGATTCTCCTGTGAAAATCAGGCTGACATTGTCCGAAATTTAGATTTTTACTTCCTTGTACGTAGTATAAGGAAGTAATGTGATCCCGAAAAATTTTGGGGGCCAAATTTCGACAAAAAAACCGATTTTGACTACCTCTAAATTGAATTTTAAAAATTTTTTTCGATGCATCTCATCGTAGGCTAGCATGCACGATCATATTAACGCGTCTGCAACTCATTTTGACCAGCGGCGAGTTTATTGTGGTCAGTTTTTCCATGCCGTCTGTACGTACGTACGTAGGTACGTACGTACGTACGTACGTATGTATGTAACTCGCATATCTCAAAAACTATGGGTCGTAGAATGTTGAGATTTGATATTTAGGATTGTTCTATGATCTAGTTGTGCACCTCCCCTTTTGGTCGCAATCGAATGAATAGTTTATGTACAGGACCGCCCAAAAGATTCGAAATACATTACGCTCTATGGGCCGAAAATCATTAAACTCGCATATCTCAAAAACTATTAGGCGTAGAATGTCGAAACATCATATTTTGGATAGTTGTAACATCTAGTTGTGCACCTCCCCTTTTGGTTCCATTCGATTGGATAGTTTATCTACAGGACCGCCCAAAACATTCGAAATACATTACGCTCAATGGGCCGAAATTCATTAAACTCGCATATCTCAAAAACTATTAGGCGTAGAATGGTGAAACTTTATATTTAGGATTGTTGTAACATCTAGTTGTGCACCTCCCCTTTCGGTTCCATTCGACTGGATAGTTTATCTACAGAAGCGCCCAAAAGATTCGAAATACATTACGCTCTATGGGCCGAAATTCATCAAAGCGTTTTTTAGAGGTATTGGGCTATTTCAAACGACTCAGAAGTGATATATGCTGTAAAGAGTTAGAAAATGAATTTCTCCATTAAAAAAAGTGTCTTTATCATTTACAGTTCTGCTACAGGAACACTCAAAAGATTTCCAATACATTACGGTCAATGGCAATTTTAGGAGATTCATCCATTTCAAGCACAATACCGTCCTACCACATAAGTTAGGTAATGGTCCGACCACGGTCACGTGCCTCCCTCAAGTACTATGCCAAAAGTCGCCAAGCTTGGCGACTTTTTTGTGTACGTGTGTGCATATTTAACTCTCAAATCTCAAAAACTATTATGAAATTTCATATATAAGATTGTTGTAACATCTAGTTGTGCATCTCGACTTTTGGTTAAAATCTACTGGAGAGTTTATTTACAGGACCACCGAAAAGAATTTCAGTACTTTAATGTCTATGGACATCTTCAATGTAATACAACTGTAGACAGTCATTGTTTGGTACATGCCCAAAATCTCGCCGTCTGTCCTCGACCTTGGCGAGTTTTGCCGAAATGTCGCCAAATTTGGCGATAGTCAGTCATTTGGTCCATGCCCAAAGTATCGCCATTTGTCATCGTTCTTGGCGAGTTTTGGCGAAATATCGCCAAATTTGGCGATAATCTGTCATTGTTGGTCCATGCTTAATATCTCGCCAAATGTCGTCGACATTGACGAGTTTCGCCGAAATATCGCCAAATTTGGCGCCAAAAATTATTTCGTATTTTGTATAACTCTAAAACTTTAACCCGTAGAATTTTGAACTTTTGTATTTAGAACTATATTATAATATCTAACGGTTTTCAATATCTTTTTTGACAGCAATCGACTGGGAATTTATTTACAGGGTGAGCCAAATGACTTTAAATACATTAAGGTGTATGGATGCATTCAATTCATTGAAAATCTGTGGTCAATGACTGCTTTGGCTATCCCCAAAATCTCGCAAACTATCTCAAGTTTGTCGGCTTTTGGTGAAATATCGCCAAATAAAGTGTCAGAAAGAAATCTTTCAAATTGAACTCAGCTTGGCGATATCGAAATGTTTGGCTAGAAATCGCTATATCTTACTATTATTGATATTTTATATCTTTCAAACAAATAAGTTTAGAGGAAGTGCGTAAAAAACATTTTTGATTTAATAGACGTGCAAGGAAGTCATGTGTTGGACACATCAGATTTTTTATAACAATGTAGGCTAATATTGTGCTTGAAATGGGTGAATGTCTGTAAAACTCCCATTGACAGTAATGCATTGGAAATCTTTGCAGTGTTTTTGTATAATAACTGTAAATGATAGACAGCTTTATATTGCAATCCTTAATAATATATAGCAATTTTGTTTCGTTCGAAATACTTGAATATCTCTAAATTACGCTTCAAAAGAATGACTGCCGATAGAACGTAATGTGTTACAATTCTTTTGAATACTCCTGTAAAAATCTGTAAATGCTACATCCACCATTTTTAATATGGTACTTGGTACTGTACATAGAAATAACATATATAAATTCCGTACCAATCAATTCATATTTACGGCAGAAAGACGGACCGGCAGGCAGACAAAAACTTTTCAATCAAAACTTTCATAAAAACTTTTCAATCTTGTCGGATAGTGTTAACCCTTTAACGCGCGGTGTCCTCGCCGTGAGGACACCAAACTCTGACGTTTTGACTGTAGCCAGTCACGAAGAATAGATAGGATTTATATAAAAATAGTTGCGGGTGACATAGCTCCACGAGAATCATTTACTTCTTTGCACGCCATTTCCTGTAAAAATATGGTCTGTAATGCCCGGCTGTGCGCGGGCACAGCCAGCTGCGTCAAAAAAGGGTCTCTAGATCTGAGGCACGCGATGAACGTTTCGATCGTCCGACATCTTGCTGGTAGTTAAGTCGAGCGATGGCAACGGCTGTCATTTTTTCAGCATTGGGAAAGGGTTGCGCCTCAAAGGGTTAAAAACGTCCAGGTAGAGCCTTCTGTTGCAACTAAGGCGCCACATATTACCGTAGGATTAGTGATTGTTTAGTTAAATTGTAAACCACCTATTGAAATATGGTGAATATAACACTTAATTCACCACGAAATATTTATTAATATGTAATATTTATAAATATTTCGTACATTAATCACCACGAAATATTTATAAATATGGTATACTGTACTTCAAATCCATATTATCGCAACAAATCTTCTAATAAACTTTTTCTATCCTTAAAATTCATAATGTTGCCGTTACATAATCAGGCATGCTCAATTTAAATACTTGAATATGACATGGTTCATCGCAAGAAAATAGTTTGTTTTATTTAATCTCTTGAAAAATATCAAACTGTGTAATCTCGACTTTACTAAGACAATTTAAAGACTATGCTCATGTCTAAAAATAAAAATAAAATTGCGCAATCTGGAATGCTTAATTTAAATACTTGAATCTGCCATAGTTCATCACAAGAAAATAGTTTGACAATTTTCAAGAGATTAAATAAAACAAACAAACAGCGTAATCTCGAGGAGCTATTTGCGCAAATTGCAAATTTACATTCATACGACGTAAATTTAGTGGCAGAGTTTATCAATCTCGTATAATTTTTAAGATATGAAGTCCTTTTTTTACTGCTCCAAAAGAAATATCAGTTAGTTCAACTGGTTAATTTATAAAGCTAATTTTTCTAACAGAATAATATTATAACTTACAGCGATGTTGAAAAAAAAAAAATTACACAGGACCGTTATGGAGCAACGTATCTTACGACTTAAACAAACAAACAAAAGAAGAATTCACATTTAATTATTTAAACTACTGTATGAACTTTACTTACTTAAATTCATTATTCACAATTTCAATACACTTAATGAAAATTATGATCTGAGAAAAATTACTTGAGAGGAGGACTAATGATAATTATGAAGGCATCTTTTTATTCCTTGATGCACTTAGTTGGTGAGCACATTTACATACCTAACATTGAGGGAATATTTGTCCCCGAAAATTCCTTTACTTGACTGTAGTTTCCAAGAAGAAGAAAAAAAATTGCTGACACGCTGACTTTTTATAATTGCAAATTTCATGCCGTAGCATTATAGATTAGTATAGGTAACACAGAAATAAACAAAGATAAATTTTATATTTTATATATTCGGTTAGAAAAAAAACAAAGACTGCAATGGTAAAATGATCTGATGTATGTATTTTGCAACTAATTTAGACTTTAACATCACAGTTGTGAACTTTCATACAACGAGTTGAGCAGTTTATGCTAACTTATATATTTGTTTGAAGCCATTTTATTTGTTTAGACCAGGGATCTCCAAATTTTTCTACCCGAGGGCTGCATTAACTATCAAACAGCAGTTTGGGGGCCGTGTACACAGTTATTATTTAATAACACATTGATACACTACACATGAACACCTGTATGAGTGAGAATGGTGAAATTATTCTTGGATGCCAAAATAGCAGACATTTCTGGCTTTAAATTTGATGTCTCTAACATCAACAGTGGCCTAAGATTATCATCAGACAAGTTTGTTCATCTCCTGTATATCATCTCATTGAATGTGAACAGAAGTAGAAAAATTAAGTAGCAAATAAAGTTTTGCAATGTAGTGATTAGTTGGAAAACGTAAAGCACTATTAGGTGCTTTCATTTTAACTCTGTAAAAACGTAACATCCACGTAAGTGACCGCTAATATTGGCAGGATACAGGTAAATTTCCTTAATTTATTTCCGTAGATAAAAAGGTCTGACAGGCCGGATGAAAGGTCCTCGCGAGACCACTGGTTTAGAACACCACTGGTTTAGAACATTACTTGTTTGGAGTGGCTTACCGCAAATGTCCGAGGCTATCCCCTTCAATGAATTGTCTGCCCTCTCAGCACATTTTTATGAAATACTTTTCTATAAATTCGCTAACACTTGTACTGCAAAATAATTAATTTTATAAACATTGAAAACACTAATTTAAGCAGAAATATCTTAAATATGTATTATAAAAAAGATCTTTCTATGAAAATCAAGTGTTCAGTTAATTGCTAAACTCACTTTTCAGAAATAATACTACCTGTATCATTAACACATAAGTGAGTATTAAAATTTGAGTTATTATAGATTTATATCTAAATATGCAGTAGGATTTATTTGATAAAACAAAACGAAGAAATTACAAAAATGGGGAGGAAATCTTGAAAATTTTTAGATGTTTTCTGTGCACACTTAACTAAATAAATCTGTAAAAGTGTATTTAGCTGACTATCCTTTGTAGATGTAAACACTTTTCAGCTATGATGCTCGGCTTTTACATTAAAAAATGAAATACTAAAATTATAGATAACTTTATAATAATATTAACTACATACAGTACTTCGATGGAGGTCCTTAATTTATAATTCTTAACATCATATTTCAATTTCATTTTGTTTGAAGAAATGGTTGTCTCTGAAATACGCTTTCAGCAGTGACTCCCCATAGAGCGTTATGATGTATCAGAATTTTTCGGGGGACTCCTGTAAAAGAATTATGAAGGCTACGTACACTATTTTCACTACTATTGTATTGTCATATATGTCAATAAAATTTCAATTTAATTGGATGTCTGGAAGTTGGTGGAAACTGAAGTACCAGATTTCATAACATTGATACTTACAAACAGATGAAAGTGATAAAATCGTGTTAAAACGCTGTAAGGAATATTTAAAAATAAGTACTTCATTTCTTGAAATGGATACTCATTGAAGCTCCTTTTCAACCAAGTACTTCTTAACAACAATGAGAGGTTTGCCAGAGCTTACAGTATGCCACTGAGTATAAATGGTTTCAATCATAACCTGTGGTGCATAGATCTGAACAGACTAAAAGGCAGTGCCTGAGAAAGCGTGCGTTAAGGCTTCTTCGTTTGTAATCAGCCAATGCAGTTTGCCCTCACCAAGCGTTGTACGTTGTTTCCATAAGCTTTTTGTTTTCATTTGATGACTTCTGCATGTGCTTTGCTCTGTTCTCGCGCACAGCTTTCCGCTTTTTCTTGATGAAATGCGCTTTTAGCATCATGGCGCCGTCAGACATCACATCGAAGACGGTCAGAAGGGATACTCCAAGCCACATTCCCATGTAGCCACCCACGACACTGAACACCTCTAAGCTCTGCAAACGAGAAAAAAAAAAGACGTTCAAATTAAAGTGTTGAAGTGAATATATCTGGACATGTTCTCAAAGATCTACGGTAAAATTCAGCCTCCGGAATATGTTAAGCATATTCATAAAATTTATTCACTTGCGCAAGAAAAGAATTATTATTATGTACAAGGGCCTTGTAAATACTTGATACATTTAACCTTTTAACGCGCAGTGTTCCCGCTCTGGGAACACCAAACTCTGACGTTTTGACTGTTGCCAGTCATGAAGAATAGATTTGATTTCTATAAAAATAGTTGCGAGTGACATAGCTCCACGAGAATCCTCTACTTTTTAGCACGTCATTTCCCGTAAAAAAATGGTCACGATTATTTTTAACAGCACTGACATCTGCTGAAAAATGGAAGAATGCGAGAACAGCTGGATAGGTTGCCCAATGCTGAAAAAAGGGCAGCCGTTGTCATCGCTCGACTTAACTACCAGCAAGATGGCGGACTATCGAAACGTTCATCGCGTGCCACAGATCTAGAGACCCTTTTTTGACGGAGCTGGCTGTGCCCGCACATCCAGCTGCGTCAAAAAAGGGTCTCTAGATCTGTGGCATGCGATGAACGTTTCGATCGTCCGCCATCTTGCTGGTTGTTAAGTCGAGCGAGGGCAACGGCTGCCCTTTTTTCAGCATTGGGAAAGGGTTGCGCCACAAAGGGTTAAAATGACCAAATGCGTGAAGAAACCCGAAAAATCTATTGTATTTGGCAGTGCGAATTGCAAACAATTCTAAATAGAATTTAATTTTCTACTTTGAAATTTAAAATGTTTTGTTTAATGATGGCGGGGGATTCCGTAAACAATTTCCAAGTATAAAAGAATCAAGATCTGAGTAACTACGAGATCTATAACCTGATGTTAGGAGAATAACCTTCTCGTATTCCCCTTATCCCGTACAAAGCTTTAAAATTAAAAAAAAAAAAAAATAGAAAATCTAGATGGCAATTACTATACTTAGAAGAGTTTAACGCCTATATAAAATGATAATTTACTTTTTTAACACATAATATTTATATAAAATAAGAAAACAATTGTTATATTTTGTTATTTACTTTCATTTTAATGATTGACAAATCATGCACCTGATTGATATTGAAAAAATGCTTAAATAAGATGAGTGTAAAATTTAAGTCTTCAAATTTTATCTATGCATTAGACTGTATTATATTAGTCATAATCAGAAACTTTTACGAAATAATTCCAATAAATCCAATGCAATATTTTCATTTTTCTACCGACTAAATTTCAACTTAGGGTAAAAATACGGTATGCATAAAGGTAACTACTGTGAGGATGAGGAGGGAATTGTATTCCGGAATCCCTTATCGCTGGATACTGCCCCGCATTTGTACGCTTCTAGTTAACTTTTCTGTACAGTACAGCGTCTATTCCTTAAAAGAGATCAATTTCACGAACTAAAAGTGGTAGCATTATTGATTAAACTAATTTTCGCTGAAAAGCGCATGTACTTAGTTCTAAAAATTTAAGAGTAATGGCATTTACGTTGAAAAATTCTTTTGCGAAAAATGTGTTTAGTCGTTTCATATTTACTTTTGTAACATAATTATTTAATTAATCATATAATTAATTATTTAATTAATCATATAATTAATTATTTGATTAATCATAAAATTATTTCTATTCTAAAAAATGCCACAAAAATACTTTTTTTACTGTATTTTTAAAATAAGACACAAATATATATATTTACCTCAAATTTAGCATTATACGTGTAATTTTTTATCACAAATCGGTCAAACGGAACAGTAATGTTGATAGTTGAACATCTGAAAAAATATTCCACATTTTTATACTTACCAAATTAAACTGCATTGTTATACAGGGTAGTTACAATTATCTTATAAACTGCATTCTTCACTTGAAACGGGTAAGCAGATTGCCACCAAATTTGGCATGGGAACAGTACACGAGATTCCCTCAAGGGAGATTTTTAAAAAGTATAGCTCAAGAAATGTCCATTCAGTGGTGCTTTGCAAAGGTAATTCAGCTAAAACAAACAACCCAAATCAGCTAATAAATGACAAAGAATGGTTGAAAAAATATTGAAATTAGTTTTATATTTCAAATCAGCCATCTTCATTGTTGAATTTGTTGTTTTTTCATGAAAAGCGCCATTAGTGGACATTTTCTGAACTAAATGCTTTTGTCAAAATTCCATGAGTGCCATTTGTGTAGTTTATATACCAAATTTGGTTACAAATTATTCATCCCTTTCAACTGTGGAACCCTTTTTGTTTGGAAATTTTAATTATAATCATCCTGCATAAAAGTTATGAACAATTAATGACTGTTAATAGAACAACTGGTTAAATTCTTTCTAAATGAATCGTGAGGGTTTTCAGTTTGTGCAACATATTCAACCTTAGATATAAAATAATTGTGACATTGTAAGAGGCAAAGACACCGTACATTTTTTTAAAGTCACGTGGATGGTATTCTACAGTCACCAATTGTCCGGCATACACAGAATATAGTGCATGCACCAAATAAGACGTTCTTTTAAAAGTTGTGATTTTTGGAAAAACGCTTTTTCAACATATTCTTATAGACAGACCCACAATTTAGATGAAAACCATTAAATTGCCGCATCTTAAGTGTGGAGCTTATGGTCTTGGTACAGGATTACAAAAAAGAATTCTCATACATTATGGCCTATGGGCGCAAATTCTTAAAAATGAGCTATCGTCTGTATTGCACATTCGATTGAGCTCAAAACTGTCTTATATATAGTATAAACCTTGGTGTGAGGAGGACTTGTAGTTTTTTAAAGGAATACAAAAAAATATTCTTATACATGGTGGTCTATGCAAATTATTTTAAGTGCACTAGCGTCTGAATACTGCATTCGACTGAGTTGAATCAAATTTATTTAAAAGGGTAGTAAAGATCAAGTGTTAAAAAAATCGAGTGCTGTTACCCCAGATTTTTAAAAAAATTAAACTACATGAAAATATTAATGTTTTGTAAATGCATCTTACTTTTAATAAATATATTATAAACACGACTGTTTCGTTTTAAGAGAACTAACAACGGTTTCTTGATAAAACAACGCCACTCGAACACATTTTTTTAATATATTTTTATTTCAGTGTGAATAACATAAAAGTATTACAAAATTCTGGTATTTTAAAGCCTAGTCATCATAATAAACCCAAATACTTTATTATAGCTTTGAAAATGCATGTATTTGAGTCCTGCATGAATTTTATTGGTAAGTGCGTGCATTATCTAGTCAAATATTGGATCGCTCCTTATCATAAAATACATTATACAATTACATTGTTTTAAAACTAACAAATAATAAAACATTAATTTTAACAAGTCTTCGGTCTGTCGCTATTCTTTACAGCTTATTAAAACTTAAAAATAAATAAAAATAAAGTAATGCCCATGTCTATATGAATGTAATCCCTTTTCTTGAAGACAAAAATTAGAAAAAATAATTTTCTGACTACTTACTTTGGACCAAATAACTTTGTTCCAGTGCAGTCATGCTGTAATAATAATAATAATAATAATAATAATAAATCACACATCAAGAAATACAAAATGTTCTGACGTATTTTCTTAATAATTCAAAAAAAAAGTACCTCAATAATAGTATACCTTATTCCCTGAAAAAAAAAAAAAGCATTAGTAATAAAACCATTAAATGCTATTGATATATTGTTTATTTATACACACTGAAAAGAAATTCTGCCAACAAGTGGTGTACTACTTCGATATTTTGTACATGGATGATGTACCTGCACACCATTCACAATGGCTTAGTGATAATATCATAAAGAATTTGAAGAAAGAAAAGAAAAAAGAAAGAAATCTACATTTTATATCGTGTTAATTTTCAAGAAGTGGAAAAATAGAATCAAGGTACTGTCCTAATGTTAAGCTAGAAGTAGTATGTAATTTAATTTCATGCTTATGAGACTTTCAAAAAAATATATTATTAATTATACTGACACTTAACCCATTTGTGCCTGGATATTTTTGCGACTTTCTACAATTTTTACTTATAACAGAAATAATAGATAAATTTCTGACGTCAGCTTCTTGAACAAGGGATGATTTCTTTTAAAATCATTATGCATAAAAATCGAAATATCAACATCCTACTGGGTCATATTAAAATATTTCGTAGAGTCGAAGCTCAATACTCATGAATAAAGGCTAGGAAAAATAAATAACGTTTTCGACTAATAGCGAAAATGCCGTCCCAAAAAAGGGACACTAGGCATAAATGGGTTAATCATATCTACATATACAGGATGAATTTGAAAAAGTGGGCAAAACGTTTGGGAAAGGTGTGGATTCAGAATCACAGAGCAATAAAGTTTCAGAAACGTCGTTTACCTGTTAACAACGAATTTAATAATCAATCCTCTAATCGATATGTAATCCCACCTTTAATAATCAGTCCTGTTAATAATCAATTTTAGTCAAGCGCTTCCAGTGAAAAATTCATTAGTTTTGGACGAACCATTGTCTGAAAATCCCTATTAATTAAACTCTTCTTCCAAATAATTTTTTTTCTTTCTAGCGGGGGTACTTTCCTGATTAGGCATTGTCCCTTTCAACGGCCTGAAGGAGTTGGCCAATTTATTATGGGGGCACCTAGTAGGTGGAACAACGTCGCCCCGTGTGAAGGGACGGACATGACAACCACGCCCAGTCGGGGATCGAACCCCGTGAGCCGGGAGTTGAACCCGAAACCGGAGTACGGTGCTTTACCCACCATACAACTCGGTCGGCCTTCTTCCAAAAAGAGATAACATTTTCCCTTTTTTCTATAAATGTAAATGATGGATGTAGATGCAGAAGTAACTTTATACACTTTTTAAATTATTGAGTGATTCCATTCACCCTGTTCGCCTTTTAACCCCTTAACGCGCAGTGTTCCCGCTCTGGGAACATCAAACTCTGACGTTTTGACTGTTGCCAGTCACGAAGAATAGATTTGATTTCTATAAAAATAGTTGCGGGGGACATAGCTCCACGAGAATCCTTTACTTTTTAGCACGTCATTTCCCGTCAAAAAATTGTCCCGATTATTTTTAACAGCACTGACATCTGCTGAAAAATGGAAGAATGCGAGAACAGCTGGATAGATTGCCCAATGCTGAAAAAAGGGCAGCCGTTGCTCTCGCTCGACTTAACTACCAGCAAGATGGCGGACAGCCAGCTGTCGTCAGAAAAGGGTCTCTAGATCTGTGGCACGCGATGAACGTTTCGATCGTCCGCCATCTTGCTGGTAGTTAAGTCGAGCGATGGCAACGGCTGCTCTTTTTTCAGCATTGGGAAAGGGTTGCGCCTCAAAGGGTTAAGGCGGATAGAACTGTAGTAGTAATTTGGGCCATAATGATATAATAAGGCTGAAAAAATGCCGAAATTTTCATTTTGATGCATAACCCGCATTAAACAACAATTCTTTCTCTCTATTCTAAAAAAAAGTCACAGCGGCAAGAGTTTCTTGGGCTATCTCCTCCTAAACCGTGGGAATTTGAGTTTCGGCTAAAGTGTCCACGGATTCGGAAAATTCCGAGGAACCTGATAAGATGACTTAAATTTCGAAAATCGAATCATAATAGAAGATATTAATAAAAAACTGAAAAAAAAAACATAATGGTTGCCAGATTTGGCATAAAATCATTCATTCCTTTGCAACAAAGCATTTCCAAGTATATAGAATCGCGTGAAATTCACAAACATGAGTTAGAATTACGCCCATTTTACGCCAAATTAAAAAGTATATGAAATAAATAACTCAAAGTGTGTTACAGTTGACAATTTTCAAATAGTAAGTTCGCTTAGGACAACAGGAGTTTAGAATGAGCGATTATTCGTTTTTCCGAAACAGAATAACTAATTGTAATTGATTTTAAAAGCGCCATACTGGCATTAGGTACGATCTGGCAAAATGGTATCTTTCCAAGCAGGGTGAATCTAAACCAAAGACTACCAACCACGAGTTCCAAAATGTTAGAACCCAGTTTCTTGAAAATGAAAAATAATTAAAATGCAGATTATTTTAAAGCTGGTTCTGACCAGGTGGAGTATTTGCTACCAGTAGGAATATTTGGTGGCGTTAACTATGCCATTATAGCAGTTATAGTACATTTTGGATATTTGCCAGCGCGGCGAGATGATATAATTCGCGGTGCTAAATACGCCAATCTGCAAAAGATTATGTATATGTAAATATGGATATCGTTTTCCCGTGAACCTTACATGAGCAGTAATTATAGGTTGTGAGCATGTGTACATCGCCAAATAATGAAAAGTCGCCATAGGTGGCAAGCTATCCTAGCTGTTCCGTAGTTCTTATCAAAGAAAACATATGAAGTACTGTTTTCTTAGAGCTAATTCTTAACTATACATATATGCAAGTCCCCAAATTATGAAAAATCGCCATAATTGGCTAATACGCAAGGCGTTCTATGGGTTTCATATAATTAAAAATAGTGCGAAGTTTCAATTTTTTTATTCCAAGCAACATGCAAGAAACAAGCAATGCGTAGCTCGGTAGCATTCTATCTGATCCAACCTTTGGGTTTTGTTTGTTGAAATTATGCCTTTTTTTTACGAATAAGCCTTATTAGGGGCCGAATGCCTCATACTAGGGATGGACGCGAGACTAAAAATTGGTGTCTCGCGTCTCGCAAAACAGCCGAAAAGCTTGTCTCGTCTCGCAAAAATCCCTATATCATAATGTTAAAAATGTTTGTCTCGTCTCGCAAAAATCTGTAAATCTCTGTCTCGTCTCGCAAAAAGTCGTCTCGCGTCCATCCCTACCTCATACGAAACGCGAGAGCAGCGAGTCTAAGGGCCTTGGACCCGAGTTGCAGCAAAAAAAAAAAATCTGCAAACTGGACCAATCAAAGAGGCTTGCAAAAGACCATGTATTGTTTTCTTTACATACGTCCATGTTTTTAAAGAATAACCAAGAAACCTTTTTAATAAAGAATTTTGCGTGTTTATTTTTGTTGTCTATTACTCTCCAAAATAATATAGTGAAAACAAATGTTCAGATATTTGTTTATTTTATAATTTATTTTTGCTATTTTAATTTCATAACTATTTTAGTTTATAACTAACCTTACCCATAAAAAGATTTTGAAAACTCACATTTTCCATATTTAAATTCCATCTTTACCAGAATTATTACACGTTTAGGACTATGTGCAACAGTTGTTATGGCACAGAAACAAAATGTGCCAATATATCACGTTTGTCAATAATAATTAGTGTTTTACATTTTTTTAAGAACCTGAAAAGTAGAGTGCGTCAATTTTGCATACATGCCCTTCAAATACTGATTTTATTCATTGTTGTATGTCTATTAAAATAATGCATTCAGTGTACAAAATGTAAATTGTACACTGAAGGTTTTACTGCTTCTAAATTTGATCCTTCTGAAATTTTTTTCCTGGACAATCTGGTTAAGATTACAGTTTACACGAGAGCGCTTTTTGTCAATAGTAACTAAGCAAACTTTTGTCAGTTAAACCATCTCTGTAGAACGAGATATTAACAAGCATTTTACAATGAAGGAAAGACAAGTAAAAAATCAAATAACACGCTTACATCTGACTTGTCGGCCCATGGAGAATCCTGCAATGCACAGAAAAACAAAGTCAGTCTTACTGTCATTATTAATTAAAGCTACATATTATTTAATCAAATGTAAGAGGATAAAATGCACTCACTTGTGCATTTGAGAAATTTATCTAACCTCTAGATTTTTCAAACTATGTACAATTGAAATTTATAAAAGGATATAGTTTATTGAAAATTCTGTTTGTTGTAGTTATAGTTCTTTAACAGAGGATACAGACAATAACACTCTTAGATTAATCTCTAACTGTACAAGATCCCTTCTACCATGACCTAGCCCCGTCTGTTATTGAATACTACCTGCTTTTTTTAAAAATAAAATATAATCATTATAATAGCATATCTCGTATAGACTGTCTATCTATAGCCTGGTCAGACTACTCTTGTGATGCAGAAGTATATATGTGATGTAGATCACAATGTTAATTTATTAACTATCGATTACTTTCTTATTAATATCTTAAACATAATCTATCCAAAATCATGTATTCAAAATTATTTTTCTTCTCTCATTTGTCTTTCACTTCGATTTTTAAATCTGTGTATTCACTTTTTCCCGTATTCATTATTCTTCATTTTTCATTTCTTCTCATGAGACGACATCTCAGTCATCTGACGCCATCTCAAGGGCGGCTCAAGCGAGGGGGCCATAGGGGCCATAGCCCCCTCCGAACTTTTTGTTTTTGAACTTTAGATTCGTATACTTTACGATTCCTCACGTTAAATTGGCATTTTAAACAATTTATAGACTATCTAAAAAGTTCAATGGCCCCCTCCGAAAATTCAGCCTGGAGCCGCCCTTGCCCATCTGAGCTAAAACTAGATTGTTTACGTCGGTTTGCAATCGTAACGGGTTTTTCGTTTTCCCTCTTTGGCATCGCGCTGGCGTTAATTGTTTTGGTTGCCCTGCCTCTTCTTTAAAATTACTTGTATGTGGTTCCTTTATTTTAATTTTATCGGATTAAATTTTAGGGTTGCTCTGGGTTTGGCGTTGTTTATCGCAGCCAAGTTTTTGTTCTCGCCAATGTGTAATTCTGTGTTGGCGGAGTTTTTAAGTTATTCCATCTTATTTTCACTGTCCTTATAGGACCTATTTTTATTTCGCTGAGCCACCACCAGCCGTTATTGTAATAAGTTTATACTTCAATAGCTCTTATAAATAAACAGTTTTAAGTACTCTAATGTCTTCGTCTTCTATTGCAACTAAGTGTATCGAATTTGATTTTATCCGTCAAAACACAGTTTAATAACTTTTAAATAGCCTAAGCAGTTTCCTCTTCACAACCCTTAATTAAAGGCATCCCTTTCTGACACTTTATATTCATCTGTTATTTCAAAATGATTCGCACCCAAATGGAAAACATTCGTTGCCTATCTGTATAGCTTCGCCATTCTATAGAGAATTCACCTTCGGTTCGCCTTTTAAGTTTATTTACTTAAAATATGAATCAAAGTGAAGGTAATTTTGCTGCGAACACCATGGTTGTAAGTTACTTATGTAAAGGTTCGCCATTAAAAGATTGATGAGCCACAACAGACATCTATGCGATAGAAAAAGACGCATCATAACATTGTCAAGTAAAAATTTGTGCAGAGTTGATAATTTCGGTGTATGTGCCTCTCTGTCTGTCCAATATAGTATACCCTATACCCAATTAAAAATGGTGTATATGGCATGGAAAGTGATTTTACGGGAGAGCTCAAAAGAATTCCAAAGCATTATGTTCTACTAGCAGTTACTGTTTAGTAGAGGCAAGTTAGTGTGTTTTAGAGATGTACTAAATGTACTTCGAACAAAGCAAAATTAATATGTGTTATCGAGGTTCATAAAATATTGCTCTCTCTATGGGTCTCATCCATTGGATTTTGTATGATTTCGTCGTTAAATTTGGCATTGATAGTGCAAGGTCTTCGAACAAGATATTTTTGATGAAAATTGGTAACCTTTCTGCTGGAATTTCGATACTAAAGTACTGGTCAGCAAAGTGACGCCTTTTTTGTTCATTGGAAATAGATTGTACAAATTTTACTGTGCTTTTTGCACATGTTACATATCTGTAGCTATAAAATATCCTCAAGTAAACATCTAAACTTATCATTCTTAGCCAAATTTTACGGTGCTGAAAAAGATTTTAAACTCTTCAGGTTTTTGTGTGCCAAGTGTCAGTATGCAAATGTTGTCCTGACGTATAAAATACTTACAGCGTGTTCGAAGACTGTAATAACCTTGTTTTCAACGTCAGTAATATATTCTACTGAGCTGCAAAGAAAGAAAATGTCAATGAATTTAAAATTGTGTTATAAGCACATTAAAATATGACTATAAAAATATTTTCGTGTTGTTTTCTTACAGCACGCAGGTTTCCATTTTACGTAGATTTATACTTCAAACAAGAACACATGTGCAAAAAATCCGACATCATGTTCAAATAATATGATAAATTAATGCGTTACGTTTCGAGACACAAAATCACCTTCGCACACAAAAACCTCTACAACTGAAGTCCGGTCAAACGGGTACCTTTTTGCCTGGTCGGAAGACGCCTCACTGTACTACATGGATTTCTCGGGATCAAATCCAACTCCTGCCACACGCTCCTCCTTCCTTTATGACTTGGACGGCGAACATGCAATGTCCTTCTCGCCTTCAGCGACAGATGGAGCCAACAGCAACCTCTTCCATCTCTCCCTGACTCTTACAAAGTCCGCAACGACGGCAGCGAAGTCCACATCACGTAGCACATGATACAAAGGCCGCAAACAGCGTCAACGAAGCATCGCGTGGCAACGACCTCTCAAAGTTCTTAAAGAGTGGCAACATTCTATAAGGCTTGGAACAACATCATTCGCAGGCCTCCTTCTGGCTCTCTATAGGGGGAGGGGTGGCTAGTGTGGCAGCACGAAATCACTTCCGCGCACGCAATATCTCGGCTACTGAAGGCCCGTCAAACGAGTTCTTTGGCCTACCACGCGGATTTCTCGGGATCAAATCGAGTGCCCGCAGCACGCTCTCCATTCAAACTGTTTACACATTCACATTCATTTCTGTCACATTCTTGAGCAAGGTTTTTTTTTTTTTTTTTTTTTTTTCCGTAACAACTTTTATATGAAGTATACAAAGTAATTTTTTAAGTGTACTGTATACCCACGCAAAGATATTTTTAATGAAAACAAGTGGGTTTTTTTTTTCTTTTTCTTTTAAATTACTATACCATAACAAAAAAAAAATATTCCCATAGCAAAATCTTAAAAAAATGTCTATTTCTAGCCAAATATAGAAAATATCGCCAAGGTGGGTGTGAGGTAGGTTCAGTTTTGAGAGTTTATTATTGAAGTCTCCAAAAGTGCCCGACATTGGCAAATTTTGAGATATTACTGCCAACGCAGTTATCAGTAACCCTTTAAGCAATGGCTTAAAAAAAGAAAATAATTCCCGATTTTCTTAATGCTATCATCAGAACGTAACCAGATTAATATTGGATCACTCCTAAGCTATCCCTTATAAAAGAAACAAAAAGAAGCATGGAAATCGGTCCAAGCTCTAAAAAATTATGTATAGCTTTACATACATTATATATATATATATATATATATATATATATATATATATATATATATATATATATATATATATAATATTTAGAAAAATTATATTGAAAAAAAAAACCCAATCCAGTCATTGTTAATACATCAAAAAACTGTAAAATGCATTGTTCTCATCAGTGGGGGAAATGCATTGTCCTCATCAGAGGGGGAAATGCTGATGAGGACAATGCATTTTACAGTTTTTTGATGTATTGACAATGACTGGATTGGGGGCGGGTTTTCCAATATAATTTTTCTAAATATTATTAAACGCATGTTTTCTTTAATGCTGCTTTTTTAAGCGCTAGGTAATATGTGAAGCAACTGTAATTTTGTTTTATTTTTAGATAAAGTTCAACTATATATATATATATATATACAGTATGCCCACTAAAGTCCCTTGTCACCCTCTTAATTTCGGAACAGCTGCTGCTATATTTATAAACGTGGTGTCTAGGTGTAGTAAATTGGATATGCGCTACCGAATGAGACCTCTCACAGTGCCACCTGGTGGAAAACTGCAGAGTTAGCTTTCGTATCTCGAAAACGGTACGAGATAAGGGAAAAAAGTTAATT
This sequence comes from Cheiracanthium punctorium, assembly GCA_038373885.1. Taxonomy (NCBI): domain Eukaryota; kingdom Metazoa; phylum Arthropoda; class Arachnida; order Araneae; family Cheiracanthiidae; genus Cheiracanthium; species Cheiracanthium punctorium. The sequence goes on along the minus strand of JAWZYV010013842.1, from coordinate 248,428 downwards.
ACAAAATTGTAGAGCGTTATCGATTTCATACGAACAGACACCTCATTGACATGGATTTGAAAAACAGAACGGTTAACACGAGCATTTGAATTTTCGTGATTCCCTACCCTGCGAAGGTGAAAAAACGATGAAACAAAGAAGAAAACAATTATTTATAACAATATACCTTTATTTAAAATGTTCAAACTTCGCACCGTCAGCTGCAATGCACATTTGGATCGTCGTTTGAATTTCACATTGCACGCGTTGGAGCAAAGAAGGTGGCACGTTGGCACAAGCGTTCGTAATGCGTTGTTTAAGCTCCTGCAATGCTTGTGGAGGGGTCGAACATACCTGCTGTTTTAGGTATCCCCACAGAAAAGAGTTCAGTGGTGTCAGATCAGGTGAACGTGGAGGCCATTCTTCGAAACGCAAGGAGCAACTCTCGGGCTTGAACCAGAGACCTTTAGACTAGGAATCGCAAGCGATACCACTGTGCTACATTGTGGCAGCGTGTTTAGCCCGAAAGATAATATTTTCTCCTTCTGTTCACATTTCGTGACGTCTCAGTGCAGGAAATCACGAAAATACAAATGCACAGTTTGACCGTTCTGTTTTTCACATTCATGTCAATGAGGTGTCTTTTCATACTAAATCGATAACGCTCTACAACTTTGCAATTCACTTTTTTCCCCTATCTCGTATCGTTTTCGAGATACGAAAGCTAACTCCGCAGTTTTCCACCAGGTGGCTCTGTGAGTGGTCTCACTCGGTAGCGCATATCCAATTTACAATACCTAGACATCATGTTTATAAAAATAGCAGCAGCCGTTCCAAAACTAATAGGGTGACAAGGAACTTTAGTGGGCAAACCTACTTTTAGACCTGATCATTAGAGTTTAAATCTTATTTGAATTTTTGAAATTCGCATTTTTAATATTGTATCTGATGTACTTATAAGTAAAATGACAAATAATGTTTGGAAAATTATTCTAGGCAAAAGTTAAAAATATTAACTTACTCGCATGGCTGATTGTAGCGATCTGCCAAAGACGTGCAGTTATTATCAGGCTCCACCCCTGCATACACATAGATAAAAACACAAAAACAATCAGGTATCAAGTTTTTATCAAAATATAGGATGTCCGAAATTAAACGACTAAGTTGATAAAATTATGAAATTTTGTGTATGACATTATGAAAGTATGGGAATTTAAGCGAATAAAAATATTTGTTCAAATATACGCCACTAGAGGGCGTTCCTTGGCTTCCCCGGTCCTCAGACATCAAACCATGCTTTGGGCTTTGAGGGAGTTTAAAAAAACATTTCGTAAGTTTTGTTGTAATAATATTTGTAAACTATCATAATTGTGTGCTACATGTGTAATTCATTTAAAAATGCCCCCTGGTGGTGAACATTTGAATTAAATTTTTATTCTCTCCAACAAATTCCCATATTTTCATTATGTTCTACACAAAATTTCATAATTTTATCAACATCGATCGCGTCAACAACAACAACGATCGCGTCTTTAGGATCGTTGAATTTTCGCTCCACAAACGAAAATCGCTCCACATACATATGTCCAAAAAAAAAAAAAGAAAAAAAAAAACCCAGAATGGACAAAATAGCACCCTAGTGCAAAAAACAGAAACCTAAACAATATATCTAGTTCGGATTAAAGATCATGTATAGAAATAAAGGAATGTTTTTCTTAGATAATTTTTCTCCTCTTTAATCTAGTAAAATTTCTTTTAGGGGTCAAGTACAAATTAAAACAAAACACAAGTTTAAAAAATAATATGATGAACTTGACTTTCAACTTTATATTTAAGGAAGCAGTAGAGTCGGCGTCGCGTTTATTAAACGTGCCTTGGCAGCTTTGAGACGCTCCTGATACCTGCTCTTCGCTGGACATTTAGGTACCTGTGCGTGGCCCATAACACACTCTTTCGAGCTATAGCCGTGGTTTATATTTTTGGCTGGCTCAAGCAAGGGCTACGACAGACATTGACTTTTAAAAATTTTTTATACATTTAATGGTTATTTTTACCAACAAATATTGTCCAAATCACACTTATTTATATTTGAATCGATTGGTCTAAACACACTCTATAAACACACGGAAGAATCCTCGCGGGAGCTGACCCTCCAATCACTGGCCAAGCCTGATGCTGCTTCACTTGCCGTGTTCTTATGGGAAGTTATGTGAAGATTATGTCTATATGAGTTAAGGGCCCAAACCACTACGAGACTAAAATGAAAAATAAAATATATTAAAAGCTATCGCAGTATTTTTAATATATTTAAATAAAATATATTAGAAGTTATCTCAGTATTTTTAATTTATGTCATTTTACTAAATGATCATTTTCAAACCCGTTCATCAAATTCCACGGTTTTATGATACAAAGCAGTTTCTAAATGAACTGACCCAGATCGTTGTAGCATAGTGAGTTTAGGGGCTATGCCTGACTGGGACTTCACCTTAACACCACTACTTTGAAAGCAGCCACTGTTTACACATTCCGTAACTAATGGCCAACAGACGTTTTCCTTACATTCACAATCCGGTTCATCATCTTCACAAGATTTGCAGATACCGTACGGGTGAGGGTAGTCCATGGTCACCGGAATGCAACCAAGTGCTTTGTAAGTCACGTTGATTCGGCACTCTTGAATCGTGGTCTAGAAAAGACAGAAGAAATCAAAAGGGTTACAGCCTCAGCAAGTTAAATGCTATAAAAAGTGGGCTGTTTTCCGGAGTCTTTCATAGCTTTTTCATCTTATATGTATTATTTCAATCGGGGATAGTGCAAATATATTTTTTACAAACACGAACATTGAAATCTGAACTTTTTAGGATACTTATCTAAGCACCAGAGCTAATTTTTAGCAGCCTTTTTTCTCATCTAAAGGTGCTTTTCCCATCGGAGATATGCTCTTTCGGTGGCTATATACAGGGTGAATCTAAACGCTTGGGCAAAACTTTAAGGGGTGATAGAGCACATAAGAAGGAATCAGAATTACATAGCAATGTGCTGTCAAAAACGCAGTTTTCACTTACCTGGTAATAATCACTTTGTGAAAAGTATTGAAGTGTTCGTCTAATTTCTTAACCAAGTTTCATAAATTATAGGCTGGTCTTCAAACATTTCATCCATGAAATAAAATAGAATTTTTAAACTATCCATTTTAGTCTTCTGTTTTCGGAGAAAAATACATTAGTGTCTGACGAACAATGGTCGGAAAGTGCTCTCCTGTTTCAGCACTTTTTCCAAAGTGATTATTAACAGCTACATGAACACGATGTTGCCGACCCCATATTGCTATGTGATTCTGATTCCTTATTATGTGCCCTATCACCTCTTAAAGTTTCGTCCAAGATTTTAGATTCACCCAGTATATCCCGTATATCTCGGCGTATAACCCGCACTTTGAACTTCAAAAAGATTACTCCATTCTTTTGATGTGCTTGTTATACACCGAACATAAAATGGTTAGTATAAAAATTTTTAATTAAACATCACAAACATAGATTACTTTACAAAAGATTATTATTATCATTTATCTTGTATCTTCTACTTATATAATACGCTAACGCATGCGATACCAAAATGGACGATATTTCCAAGCTGCGAATGGCAACCGCTAGATGTCAAAATATAGTTTAATAACAATAACGCATGTGCAAAAATCCAAATGAACAGTCGAATGACGTCAAATGGAGTAAACAGATTCATTAATTTTACTTATATGTGTCAAGCAGTAGCTAGATTACAAAAGAACAATAATGGATGCCCATAAATACAAGATCTTTCGGACTTTTTCACAGCTTTAAAATATCGAATTTTCAATAATTGACGCATTAATCGCCCATCTAAAAAATGTCACCACGTATTGGGCTAAAGCACATTTTAGCCATGTGCTACTAGCCGTTTACTGTTTCAACATCGGCTTCTATGATGATACCCAAAATGTGTGGCAACCCTAACCTAAATAAATTTAATGACAAAAACTGCTAAAAAACAAACAAACATGATTTTCGTTGAAATGAGACCAGAAATTTAGTCGACACTGCACTAAGTATAAAGAACAGTAAAGTATGGGGCGGGGAAGCTGGCCCGAGCTGCGACTAGTTTAATTAAATTTATCTATATGTTTAACAACAAATACAAACAAAAATTACAATACTGTGAAATTTCTCTAGAGCGACCACCCTCCGTTTAACGAAAAATCGGTCGTTCAGAGAGGTGGTCTCTGAAATACGAAGCAACATTTGATAGACAAGAAAAATATGCTTAAATATATTGTGGGTTTTGTTATTTATGAAAGTGTATACTAATACGTAAGTAATTTTACAAACATATTTTTAAAATTTAAATTTTAATAAAATATTTTAAAATTTTCGGATTGTTTCATTCTTTTTTCTCTACTTTATTTTTTATGTCTGAAAAAAAGAGCATTAATCCTTATATTTTCATGCATTCTGAATTTGCCGTAATAAAATGTATTTGCTTTTTTTGGGGGGGGGGTCCCACAACCAAAAGTAACCGCTAACTTCCTCTCTGAATTTCCTTTTTCGTGTAACTCAATCATATCCATTCGCTGCTCCAACGGTAAAATTACTCGCTTCTTAGACACATCTTTTCTGCACGTTTAGGTTTTTAAAAATAACTGTGAGATTGCTCTTTAATTTGAGATGTGATATTTTTGTCAGGTGTGAAAAGGTTAAGATGTCTCGACGGTTTTTTTTTTTTTTTCCACAAATAGCTTTTCCTTCAGGCAGCTTCACGGGTGATCTTAACAATTTAACAATCCTGTACCAACTTACCAACTGGTTAATGGGCGCTTTTCCGCCTCTGTCAAGCCAAGTAGTCATGTAATCGGTGCAGTTAGTCTGATAAGGCGCTGGAAGGAGGTGATTTTCAATCTGTAAAATTAAAAATTTAAAAAAAAATTTCTTTTAAAACCCAGAATGCTTTTATTGGTATACTTTAAAGAACTCTAAAAGAATTTTTAGAAAAAAATACCCCAAAAAATTGAACGTTTGAGATTGCTAAAGTTATTTAAAGTTGTTCTAAGTATGAATTAAACAGCTTTGCTTTTGGGGGGGTGTCTTTTTCTGAATGTTAGCTTCTCTAGGGTCTCCATATCTTGTTTTCTTTTTTTAAGGTGAAAATAAAACATTCTATCTGTTTTATGTATAGGTATATCATATTATTTTTAATACCTGAATTGAATGCCTTATAAGAAGACATTAGCTTTTTCTGACATTTTGAGAGAATGTCCATATTTTCACACAAAAAATTATTGAAGCGGTACCAAGTCGTAATGTTAGCCTATAGAAATTTAAACATAACCTTTTTTTTTAACTTCACGTGTAAATTTTAAGAAAGAAGAACAAATGATAGTGGACTGTTGGATATAAATAACTCACACACACACACACACACAAAGAATGATCTTTTATTTCGGTAAATATTCTCTGTTCTTCTATAAAATAAATTTGTTTTAAGGAATCATATACACAGGGTGTATTGTAAAAGATGGACAAAACTTTAAGGAGTGATAGTGCTCATTTAAACAAACAACTTCCATCAAAGAATGCATGGTGGGAATTCAAACAAGAAGGTGCTAGAGGGTGCTAAATGTGTTTTCCACAGTTGATTGCACCTTCTCATGTAAAATTGCTTTTAACACCTACAAAAAACATGTATAAGCAGATATAAATCCACATGATAATCAGCGACACTTTTATGCCAATGTTTTGGCAGTAATAATCGACGACCACCAGTGGCGTAGCCATAAATTTTTCATGCGAGGGTTACGACTACTGCAACTCACATATATGTATACGTGTATGTAATAAGAGAGTGAAGAATATACATTTTATATGGCAAAAAAAATTCTTCATGGGGGTTGGGACCCCCCCCCCTCCTACGAACGCCACTTGCGATCACCTATTCAAAGCTCATCTTCTGACAGAACACTTTGACGGGAAAACTACCTCCTCGCCAAAAGTGCAACGGGTGCTGCGTAACATGTTGAGCGACAATTCTCACACTTATTGGGGATGGGGGGATAATGTGGTTCCAGCAGGATGGAGCACCAGCCCTTTATATACGAGAGTTGTGAAACTATCAGGACGTGTCCTTTCCGAAGCAGTAGATTGATCTAAGTGGGCCCGTGGATTACCGCGCTCCAGAGATCTTTCAATCTCAATTTCTTTTTTTGGGGAAGAGCTGAAAGCTCTTGTGTATACGAGACTCTCATTGAATTTGTAGAACTTCTCGCCAAACTTTCGGCCGCTACAGGAGATATGCCTGATGTATTTTTGAATGTTCGCCAATCCTTCCTACGGCGTTGCACCAAGTGTGTAATCGTTAATGGTCAACGTGTTTTGAAAACGTGTAACCACATGTCATTAAACTTGCTTTTGTAACTCAATATTTCTTTGTGTGTTATTGTCTCATAGAACAACATCACCTTCGCCCGCCCTCTAGTGCCTTTGTGGTTTAACTCTGACCGTGGATTCTCTGGCGAAAGTCATTTGTTTGAATGTGTACTGTCCCTCTTAAAGTTTTTCCCATCTTTTATAAAATACCCTTTATATTAAATCACACTATAAGTTTTGAAAATGCAATTAAAACAAATTTTTCTATTTCATCATATTCGAATTCTGCATTTCTAAACTCAATTAAAAATATTAACATAATATTTTTTCTTTAGGATTTTTAAGAATACTTCATGATACAAATCGGTGAAAAATGAACACTGTTAGAGCAGAATTGTATTTGAGTTGCAATATTTTTATCTATGATAAACAATATATTGTATGCAATTTTAAATAGAATGTGTAATAAAAAGTAAATAAACTAATATGATATTTTTAAAGTCACGAAAGAGCTGTGTTAAAAAAGCGAAAAAAAGATGTCGAAATTCTGAAATATTCCCTCTTTTATGAGCTGCGTACAGTTTCATAAAGCTCGCTTTAAATGTGCAAGCAGATATTTTGATATGTAACCACAATGTGTTTCTGCATACATAAGCGTAAAGTTTTTAAAATTATTGGGGGGCTGGGCCCCACAACCACATATATTCACGTCAGTGGCGTAGCCAAGGGGTGGGTTAGGGGGGTCATAACCACCCCCCATGAGGAATTTTTTGCCATACAAAATGTATATTCTTCACTCCCTTATACACCCGTATACATATATGTGAGTTGCAGAAGTCGTAACCCTCCCCCCCCCCCATGAAAAATTTCTGACTACGCCACTGATTCATGTACATATAACTTACTCAAAGCTGCCAACTACTACGGAATATAATTAACCACTTTTCTACACGATTTTTCGGCTTAAAATATAGCAAAAGTTTTGTGCTGCGCGCGCGAGCTGGTTACTATTTTGAAAAAAATAAGTAAAAAATATACTGTTAACAAAAACTGGTTAATTATATTCCGCAGTAGTTGGTAGCTATGAATTACTATATATAAGTGTAAATTATTGGAGGCGCTCGAACTCTATGGGTCCATAGAATTCTACGCCTATGTAAGGTAAGTATCCATGTTAGTATCTTCCTACCGTGTTATAAGTTAAAAATAGTAGCAAAGTAAAAAATATTAAGGAGGAAAAAAAAAACTTTTCTTCATTTCATACTTTACATTGCATAATCTGATTTTAATTAACCAGAGCCTGGCGACGGCAGCTTATAGTAACATTGTGTGTTACGTGGCGTCATAATGAATACTAAATCATGATTGAAATCAAAAGAAGAAAATTTTTAAAAGTACAAGTAAAGTTTTTTTTAAACGTTTGTAAATGGCGTGAATACTTTTTTTATGTTAGTATAAATTAATTTTCTGTATTTAGTGGTAAATTATTGGGTGGGCTCAGCCCCTATTCGCAATTTATTGGGGGGGCTCGAGCCCCACGGGCCCATATAACTCTACGCCTATGTCTGCATACGGGTCCTGCACATAAGATTAGGACAAACAGCAAATATACAAATGCCACAGTTGAAGAAATCTGATTACCGTGATTACTCGCATAATAGCATAATAGTCGCATCCCCGTTTTGAAGCAGGAAAAAATCGCCAAAATATTTTCCCCGCATAAAAGCCGCAGTCACGAATTCGACTTTCATTTATGTCTAGAAAAAAATATTAATATAAAAAGAAAATGCCTCTTTTCAGTGTGCAATTGAAGAAAAGATTATTTAATATACAGCGGATAATGTGGAAGCATTTGGTAAGTTGGTAACTTTATTATAATACCAATAATGTTTTAGCATTAGTACGTAACAGACTTTCGTAACATTACGTAACAGACTTTCTCCGCGTAATAGTCGCACCTAGACTTCCACCATGGAAAATTGGTTAAAACAAAGTGCGACTTAGAGTATTTATCGCGTGACGTCAGTGAATGTTTTTTTTTTTTGGTCATCTCGGATATTTAGGGATACAAAGCCATGTTTTCCGCCAATGGCCATTCTCAAATGAACGAATGTTTGACCAGAAAAAGTTGTTTGCTAAGGTGTGACGTAGTGATAATGACGTAGATGAAACAGCTCTATTAGCACGAGTAAACACGGTTATGTTCAGTTAATGCAGAATACCAGTTTGACGCGCAGCTCGTAGCTCCTCGCTCCGAGCAGTGCAAATCCGTCGAAGTACGGCGAAGGAAGGAAATACGGCGAATGCACGGCCATCTGCACGGCCGCGTCCGTCGGTGGGTTGTATTCCATTGGATAGTGCACAGTGTCCGGTTTTTCGTCCGGCTGCATTCGCCGCGAGAGGTTCAGGAACAGGTCGAGTTTTATGACTGCAAAGTAGAGAGGAAAAATCGTTGTAGTCTTGAACGCACATAATTTTTTCACATTAATGACAACGGGAAAAGAACATTGAAGCCATGGTCCCCACAAAGGTGGGGTTGGGTGGACCCTTGGGTATAGGGCCCGGCCCTAGAGGGCCCAAGTGCAGCACTACGCAGTTTCAATTTTTAATTACTACAACTAATACAAACTAGAAAAAAATATTTTGAATACATTCTTTATCCAATGCAATTTTAGAAGACTAGAGCTAATTGTAGCTTAAAATTTAAAGTAATATATTTATAATAAACCGTTTATTATAAAAGTTTAGCAAAATTGTTATTGCGTGACTTGTGGCTTTGTGATTGTGTGCGTATTATCTCCATTCTTCCTTCCTGCCAGGCAGGGCCTGAATTCCGGAGGACATTCGGGGCAAGTACCCGGGCCCCCCAAGGAAACGGGGACTCCAAATTGTTTTTTAAGTTTAAAAACTTGTAAACTTTGAAAAAAGTTTTCGAAAGAGGGGGGGGGCAATGAAGCTTTTGCCCAGGGCCCCCAACTTGGCAAATCTGCCCCTGCTGCCAGGCCCGTCGAGACGGACAGGAGGGGCAATCTAACCCGAGCCCGAGCTTTGGGGGGGGGATGCAACTGGATAGAAACTTTATCATGTATAAGGTTTTGTTTTAAATAATTGGAATGTGAGCATTACTAGTAAACCTAAAGTTTAGCTCTTTTAGTATGAAACTGAATACATTAATATGATACTTAACTCTTGATAGTATATTTTGGACTTATAAAATAGTCACCATAGTTATTCCCCATATTTGCAAGTTAAATTACATTCTTAAAAGAGTATGGCTAAGAAATAACAGTGCTATTTTAATGCGGCACACGCATCGACCTTCAACTGTTCAAGGTCGATGGGCACACGGCTAGGGGGGGGGAGGCGTTGCTGATCCTGGATCCGGGGCACGTAATTGAATGGGGGGTCATTTCGTTAACCCTGGTACACACTAAGACCAATATCTCAGTAAGAAAAAAAAATTGCCCTGATCAATTCCCATTACTGTATTATATGTTTTGACTGTAAATAACGGAAGTTTTGTATCACATCATGAGCCAGTGGCGAATGCAAGATCGATCGTCCCTCCTGAGTCTCTAGTGAAATCTAAAATCTGGAGCGTTGTTATGGAGTTTAAAATCATTGTTGAATTTACGCTTAATCTGTTCACCCTCATCATTGAAAATATCTCCAAAGAGAAAACCCGATTTTGAGCAATTTTCGGGCTGCAGAATGATCTATCCCATTGTCCGACAGACTTATTTTGCACGTTTAATGTATCACATTAACTAAAAGTTAATAATCTCTGACATAAAAATTGCGTCATGAGCAAAATAATTTCGTAGTTTTTGTGATATCAGTTTAACTTAGAATAACTCTTTCAGGTTCCCAAGATTGATAATTTCACGAAACCAATGTATAAATTTTAAATATTTCAGTTATTTTTTTCATAAATCAGATTCATGATAGATTAAGGACATTAATTTTCAGAAGCGGTCTTTTATAGTGTGAGTAAATCTCAACTGTCTCGTCGATGACCAGCAACTTCGTTTGCGTGACATAAGCAAAGTTGTATAATTTCTTAGCTGTATAAAAAAAAGTATGCATTTTTACAGCTGCTCACATTTGAGCTTTCTTATTTACGGGACTCCTGTAATCCTAAGTGTTTTTGTGTTTTGCAACTGAGTGTGTAATCGACCCTGTGGTTTTGCAACCTCAATGCTAATTAGTTTAAGACTCAAGCACGTAGACAGAAAAAATTCCGAGTGAGGCTAAAAGGTGGAGAAGATAGAATTTTTCACAAAAAGGCTTGACTGACATTGAAATCCAAATTTCTTGGTTGGAAGAAGTGTTCAGGCCCCTGTGGCCCACACCATAGCTACGTCCCTGTAAATACTACACATCTGTATTATTATTTTCTCACTATTAAAATTAATTTTCAAAGTTTATGCAGACTTTCTGTTATTGCATTGCATTACTTTTCAAAGGTAGTAACACAGTTGATCAATCAGAATAAAAATTGTACTCCACTCGCAGCAATTTCTATTTATTAATATTGTTTTTTTTTCTTTTTTTTACGATTTGAATGCTGAATTTTGATTGCGCTTACATATATGTATACTAAAATAATGATTTTCATACTTACTTGCTCCTTTTGGTATTTTCGTTCTTGTTTTATTAGGATTTCCCCATTTGGAATAAATAGTGTAGCAAAACTGAGGAAGATCTTCCGTAGCATAAAATGATCCTAGTACGTTGTCCATGCTGAATACAAAATAGCAATTTTAGAGCAGTTTACTCTAGGAAAATTCAAGATGAATATTAAGTAAAAATACTAAGCGTAGAACGAATTCTACTCACTTAAAAAATTACTTAAGAACCTTTTATATATTAGTATAGAAACATAAAAACAATAACTCGGCTGTTCGAGCCTCGTCAGGGCGAGATCCCCCCTGAACACCCCTAATTTTTTAGTTTCATTATTGCCATATTAAAACGATATTAATTGACTATGTCATTTTATCTCTCACCCCTTTTCTTTTTCTTTTATTCTTCCTTCACATTTATTTCATCGACTGGAAGTAGTGTACGGTAGCGTGCAAAAACAGATGGGGACACAATTATAGGACGAACAGGACGATTTATTTCACTGTCACAAACACATCCATAAAAACACAGGGTTACATTCACATTACATATATTCGCGGTGTTAGGTATGTGCTACAACCACAAGAGTTCGTTTTAAACTCGCGGTACATTTCCATGCATTCTTCAACACCGTCGCTGACTCTGCGCCTTCTCGAACTGAGAACAAAACAACTTCTGACGTATGGCGCCATCGCATGGAGAAGGGTCTGCTCGACGTCATAACAGTAGGAGGGTTTCCTGATCTTTCCTTGCAATTGCAAACGTGGGTCGATGACAACTTGCCGAATTGAAACGCTGAATAAAGATAATTACGAAGCATGGAAACATAAAACATGCACTCATAAAATTAAGGATGCATCAAGAATAACTTGTAAAAGGTGCAAACGCATCGGGCACTGGTCTAGCGAAGGTGAAAGTGGAAAAAAGAATAATTTTAAACATAAGCCTAACAGCCTGGGATTCTTATCCACTCTCGTTGACTCACCAATAGGGTTACCAGGCGAAATACAGCAACCCTTACAGTAGGGGCGTAGCCAAGGGGGCGGTGTAGGGGGGGTCATAACCACCAGTGGCGCCGACTACGTGGGTGCTCCGTGGCTCAAGCACCCACTGAAAGAATTATGTGGGTGCTCCGCACCCACAGAAATTTTAGTGCCGTCATACTTTGAAGTTCGCAGAAAGGGCTAGGAAAAGACGTTTATGTGGGTGCTTCGGGCTTGTAAAAAAAATACGTTGGATGCTGAGCACCAGCAATCGTCTGATAACCCCAACACAGTGATGTACACTCAAGGAGGGTTCCCCCCCACGCCCCAATTATACCATTACGTAATATGAATATTTGTAAAGCATACTGAACTTTTTGCATTATTTTAGTACTGAAATGCTTTATTTGCTTATTAGTTGTGTGTTATTTTAAAAGTTTAAAAGAAAATCTTTAATGAGGCCAAATGTATGTGAGTGCTTTGGCATGGACGACCATATGAGTACTTTAAGACGTGGAGGGAGGGGGGAGGGGTTGTTTCTCGCATTTGTAAGGTCATCGGCAATCGCGCTTTCAAACATTTTAGTACTGAAATAGTGAAAAAAAGGTTAGCTAATATAAAAATGTTCACTATACTGACGGCTAGAGGGAGGAACCCGAGCCCCCACCTACTTCCCTATATGAGCAGCCATGTCCTTTATTATTCAGATGCGCATGAGGAACTTTGATGAGACAATCACTGGCGTAATATTGGGCGGTAGAACGGGCAAAATCCACGATCCCCCGGCCGGAAGGGGAGCTTTTCCCAAATAGACAGCTAGAAAAACTGAACTGCAACATGTTGGTTGAGATTCTGTACAATGAGGAAGGACCCTATCCAATGAATTCATTACAGGCCCTAACGGTATAGTCACGCCATTGATGACGACGAGTGTTTTGCAACTGCATAATTCGAACATAGAATTTTAGTGAGGGACGGTTTTTTTTTTATGTAGTATGTCAGATCTCAAGCACCCACAGAAAAGTTTTCGTGGGTGCTAAATACTTGCATGTATTTAAAGGAAGTGCTTAATTTGCATGGGACCTCAGCTCCACTACTTCTTTTTTCTCGGTGAAATTTTACACTAAATTTAAAATTTTAATTACCATCGTAATTGTTTCTGTTGATATTAATTTTATTACATCGCAAACTAATACAGAGGTAACAAAAATTCACTTAATAATACCTTAAATTAGGTAATTAATAAGTGAATTTTTGTTAATTGCAATACAAAAAAATAGTGCTCTTGCACTTTTTTGGATAGAAATTAAACCCTGTTTAAAGGCAACTGAATGACAGCTACTTTCAGCTAATCGCTGTAGTTCGGGAAAAAAAATTAAAAAAACATGAAATTTCGGTACACAAATGCAAAAAAAAATTAATTATGTCAAGTACTTCAAATTTTTAGGATGTATGTTTTAGAAACTGCACTATACACTGAAATAAACAATAAACCTGTATCATTTACGAAACTTTTAGAAAAAATTCTTTAAAATCGAAAATTTTAAAGAACGTGTTATTCTTTATTTCGGTATGTAGTGCAGCTTATAAAGAATCATCCTAAATTTTTCGAATCCTTGGTGCGATAGTTTACTTTAATTTGTGTACTAAGACCGTTATGCAGATTTTGTTTCTTCGGCATACACACTTATGTGCCTCGGAACTGGAGTAATTATAATAAAATTCCAATAAGTAGTAACTTAGCACATACTCTAAAATTTTAAAAAGTGCATGAAAAAAAAAGGAATCCAAACAGGTAATGTTTTTGTCTACTTAAAATAATAATAATAATTATAATAGTTTCTCATATGAGTACTACTTTAGAGGTGTATGGGGGTCATCTTAACTTTCAGACATTTTAGCACGATAATAATACTTAGAAGTTCTGTATGCTGTAAAAATGTTTACTATACCGATAAGAGGCGGGCTCAAATCTCAATCCCCCTCTGCCACTTGCCTTCCTGTCTGGCGCCCATGGAAACAATGTTTTTCTAAAGTTCAAAGCTTTTTCACAATGTGATGTGCGACTCCCCACAGCCCCACAGGCAATGCCTTTGCCCATTGCAGCCAAAGTCCTAAGTGTCCCCCCCCCTTTCTGATCCACAGACTTCATCCCAGAATCCTCGTCCTCCATGGGAAAATGTATGAATACAATGAGACTGTGTTAGCCCAAGAGTACCGAAAAACGGAGAATTTGAGACAAAGCCGCTGGCTACAATCAGAAGAAAGTTCACGCGGGAAAGATAACACAGACACAGGGGTTAGGTGAAAGACTCATTCCCATTATGGAAATGTTTTGAGATAGTTCTAATAATATTACTGCAGGATTCCGAAGTGAGTAAGTTTAATTGTTTTTATTGTAAATAGAGAACATCAAGGTCTGTCTGTTTACAAGCACCTAATATACAACACTTTGTACGTCTCTGGAACAAAAAAAAATGCCCATTCATCAAAAAGTGTCGGCGCTTTGGTGTTAATTGAATGAGACCGAGGCGAGGCTTCTAAGCTATTAAGGTTTGTGTCACTTTCTTCTAAAGTCTCAATTTCCTTTTCTTATTTTTGAATGATTTTAGTGCTCAGCTATTTATTGAAAAGGATGGAACAGACTGTGGTCCACACTAAGATTTCGAGACCTTCCGTTTCATTTTCGGCGAATTTTTTGTTCAACTAGCTGCTTACCCGTTCTCCGCACGGTGGGAAAAGAACATTTTCCTTACACATATAATTCGAATTGAACCCACTGATGCGGAATCTATAAAAGTAAAAAAAAAATATTTAAATCGTGATGAAACGTTGACGTCATAAGTGCAAATCTCAGATGACTTCAACCTGATGGTACAAAAACTTCGTCAGTGTCACTGGCGATCAAGAAAGCAGATTTTTACGGTATGCAGATGAAACTTCTCTCTTTCGAAAAACGCCTGATCTCTACATCATATAATTTTGTTTTTTAGGCTTAATAATAGCATTTAATATATGCCACATGAATAAATTACATGATGTTGACAACTATTTTATTTTATCTTGCATTTCTGAAAGCGCGGACAATGCATTAGCACAGTTATTTTGCAGATGACTTTATTGAATTTCACCTAAATTAACAAAACCTACATGAAATAATAGATGTACCACGTACTTTATAAGGCAAAATTGCACACAGTTTTTGCAAAAATCAAGTCACATTTCCAATGAAAACATTTGTGACGTAACTTCTGCAATAAAGTTTATCACCCTTACTAAACTCTTAATGCAGTATCACACTTGTTACATAAAACTGATGTTGGTCTCACTGTCAGCTCGTCCTAAATAAATAACTAATTTCATGTTTTATTTTTAATATTTTACAGTAGACCCCTTCATAACACGGGTCTACAACACGAATTCTTAGAACACGGCGAAAAAATTGTGATCGTTTTCGTGTAACACGTTAAAAGAGACTCGTACAGCACGGTAAAATGAGACATATGTTCTGATATTATGACGCTTTAGCTCCTGTAATTAACATAACTTTTGAATCGCAACACCAAACATCATTGTATTTCTACGGAGTGCAAATAAGTTTTGCCGCGATTATTCCGCGCAGTCCGCACTCCAGGTGGAGTATAGCGCTGGACCAGTACAACACGGATTCCTAAACACGGAACGTACCTACCGTGTTATAGGGAATCTACTGTAGTTGCATAGTGTAAATTCAAAAGAAAATTCTGGGTGGCCGTATTTAGTAATATTTCATCTCACCTTGGTGGCAAATATCCAAACTGTATGAAAAGTAAACTTTACAAAATTTTTAATTCTGTATAACCTTCGAAACAACTTCGGTGTTTACCATCTACGGCAGTTTTTCATGACGTGACAACTGATGCTTGCGTACAGTGGCGTAGCCAAGGTGGGGATAGGGGGTCACAACCCCCCAAGCGGAGTTTTTTGCCATACAAAATGTATATCTTCACTCCCTTATCGCACACACGTGTACCTATATGTGAGCTGCAGTAGTCGTAACATTCCCATGAAAAATTTCTGGCTACTCCTGCTTAATCAATATACTTCAGGATCGGAATCTCCGCCGTAAAAAAATGGTCTAAAAAATGTGACACCAGAAAATTCTGATTAACACAATGGGGTTACACAAATACGCGCCGGACAAACGCTCTTGCTTCCGGATGAGCAAATACATTAGAGGGTAAGTGCTGCTCCGGATAATCTGCCAGCTAAACAGCAAAAATGACGTAAAAATTGACATCCACACTCGAAGGAAATAAAATTAAAGGTATGTAGAATTGCATAAAAACTTCGATTATTTTTAAGGTGCAAGTCTCTTACAGTTCTATTTGTTTCACAATTGATGCGTTTTCACTTTTTCGATTTTTAAAAGCTGTAGAAATGAGTGGATTCACTTAATTGTAAAATTTAACAATTTAAGTGGCAACAATGGATTCCGTTGCTACGGAAACTATAGCAATGTTAAAAATAGAACATGAAATGAGTTATTCATGTTTACTTTGCTAGAACTGCCATATTGGCGAAATTAACACCGCCAGTCGATGGCAAATAGCTCAAACCACAAATTAAACTTGACACTAAGGGCAATACGCAATACTCTGTTTGGCGGAATTAAAAAAAAAAAAAAAATGTATGCATACGCTAGTGACATCGCGCACAGATTTTAATAGTATAGACTAGCTGCTTACCCGTTCTCCGCACGGCAGGAGACGAATATTTTCTACACATATAATTCTAATTAAACCCAGTGATAGGAATCTCTAATAGTGAAAAATTGCTGGAATTCTGACGAAAAGCTGACTGCATGAGTGGAAATTTGAGACGCAACATGATGAGATTGCAACATGATGACACAAAAACTACGTCATTGTCACTGGCGATCAGAAAAGTAAGAATTTTACGGTATGCAGACGAAACTTTTCTCTTTCGAAAAATGCCTTATTTCTACATATAATTCTCTTTTTTAGTTTTAATTTATAGCATTCATACATACCATATGAATAACATTGCATGTTGAATACTATTTTATCTTATCTTGCATTTCGTAAAGCGTGGACAATGCATTAGCACAGTTATGTTGCAGATGACGTTATTAAATTTTACCCAAATTTAAAAAACCTACAAGAAACAATCGATGCACATTGTACGTTCACAGTAGCACACTTGTTACATAAAACTAACGTTGATCTCACTGATAATTCACACTAAATAAATAACTAATTTCATTTTTTATTTTTAACATAGATTAATTGCATAGTGTCAAATTCAATATTAAACAAAATCTGAAATCGTTTCTAGAGCTCTAGGTCTTGTAACTGAAGTAACTGGAATATATATGAAAAAATAAATAGAACTTTAACATATAAGTAATTTATATGAAATATTCTAAGCACATTGGATCCCGTTATTCGGAAAGATTCCACAAACGCCATGGGAAGAAAGAGCAATTAATTTCATATTATATTTTGTATTCCTTGCAAGCGCCTTTGTTATGTACATGATTGCATTATCATTCTCGTACACGTTGCTTATCCTACAGTCTCTGGTGATTTATTTTGGATTTTCATTTCATATTCCTGACTTTTCATACTTTTGAAATTTTGTTGCTTTGCACATGCGAATAATATATTATCATTTCGCATTACGGCTACCAATTAAATAGTTTCCCATATCGCTTTTTTCACGTTAATGACGTTAATCTGCCTTTTTCTAGTTTAAAAGCAAGAGCAATTAATGTCGAAGTCGAATGGAACCAAAAGGAGAGGTGCACAACTAGATGTTACAACTATCCAAAATATGAAGTTTCGACATTCTACGCCTAATAGCTTTTGAGTTAGGCGAGTTTAATGAATTTCGGCCCATAGAGCGTAATGTGTTTCGAATCTTTTGGGCGGTCCTGTACATAAACTATCCATTCGATTGCCACCAAAAGGGGAGGTGCACAACTAGATCATAGAACAATCCTAAATATCAAATCTCAACATTCTACGACCAATAGTTTTTGAGATATGCGAGTTACATACATACGTACGTACGTACAGACGGCATGGAAAAACTGGCCACAGCAGACTCGCCGCTGGTCAAAATGAGTTGCTGACGCGTTAATATGATCGTGCATGCTAGCCTACGATAGGATGCATCAAAAAAAAATTTTAATTAAATTTAGAGGTAGTCAAAATCGGTTTTTTTGTCGAAATTTGGCCCCCAAAATTTTTCGGGATCACATTACTTCCTTATACTACGTACAAGGAAGTAAAAAACGCCTACAAAATTTTATTGCTTCAACTTAGACACACACAGGGGTTAGGCAAATACGCAATCGACAAATTGCTTCCTTATGTCCGCCGAAGCAGCACATACGTTAGCGTGTAATGTGCTTCTCCGGATAATCTGACAGCAAAACAGCAGACAATGACGTGAAAATGATGTCACAGGCGAAGGAAATAAAATGAAAAATATGCAGAATTGCCTGAAAAAACTTCGATTATTTTTAATGCGCAAATATGTTAAAATTCTATTTGTTTCATATTTAATGCGTTTTCACTTTTTTGGGTCTTAAGAGCTGTAGAAATGAGTGGTTTCACTTAATTATATTAAATTGAACAACTTAAGTGGCAACAATGGATTCCGTTGCTACGGAAACTGTAGCAGTGTTAAAAATAGAATATGAAATGATTTATTTAGGTTTACTTTGCTAGAACTGCCATTTTTGCGTAATTAACGTCGGCAGTCGATGGCAAATAGCCAAAATGAATCACACATTAAACTGGACAATAAATGCAATAATTTAAAGACATTACCAGCTAGTCTAATTGGGTTTAAAAAATATTCTCTTCATCTCAAACAGCATTCGTATTTATAAAGACTTCCTATTTTATTACACCTTGTTTGGCGGGATTAAAAAATATTATCTATTCATACGCTCGTAACACCAACTCATATCAATCGGGGCATAGAAATTAGCAATACAAATGAAAAAGTTTAATTTTCTGAAATTCGGCGGGGTTTCCCTAACTTAAATCAATTTATTTAACTTGATGAAAATCATTTAAAATCGCCTTAATAACTGCATTATTTCTGAACAGAAAATCAAAATTTCAGGCTAAATTCTAGTAAAACCTACACTTGTTTTTAAAAATACTATTTCTTTACGCTCTCAGTAAATTGCGCCAAGCCTAAAATTGTGCAAACCACTAGAATCCACTTTCTCAAAATCGCCATATAAGCCATTTTTTTCGCCAAATTATAAGGTTATACACTTTAGTCTCTGAAATTTACAAATCCTTTTTCTTTTGCGTATAAAAAATATTGAATTCCTGCTCTGATTTCCCACGCAGACGATATTTTAATTAAAAAATAACCTAGCAAATATTCGAAACAGAAAAAAAGTATTATTCCTTTATTTTTAATGCAAGAATGTAAATCATTTAATAAATTCGCCAAACATGGCAACCTCGATGCTTATTTTTCACATTTTCACTACAGGGGTTACAATCGCGGAGTTGCGGAGAGCAAAAATTAGTGTTTTTGACGGGGTTTTTTATCAATATCTCCTAAACTAATTAGATTTTCGAAATTTAAATTAGCGGAAGACCTTCCTCGAAATTTTTCGAATAACTCGACACCTCGATCGAAACTCAACTCCCAGCGGTTTCGGAGGAGATGATGCTACACACAGACAGACAGACAGACAGACAGACAGACAGACGCGCACAGATTTTAATAGTATAGATTTTTGTTCTTGTTTGACATAGCGGAATTAGGTACTATTTGCTTTGATGTTTGTGCTGTGATGTTTGCTTTGATGTTGATTTGCCCAATGCTATTTTTTAAAATTATACTGAAATCATGGGTGCATGAATACACATTACTGAAATGTATGTCTCTCATAATTTTGCAAATTTGACCACTTAATGGTAGAGGGTAAAATATCTCTACTTCAGGAGGATGCTCAAAATCATGCCTGGAGATTATATGGCCAACAATTCAAAATATTTTTTGAATAATTATTAATTCTAAGATAAACAACTTTTTTTTGTTCTGCTTTATTTTTCTGTTTGCATTTAAATAGTTACCAATCTTTTTTATGTGGTCCTACACATATTTCAACATAGAAAACGTTGCATTAATTCATTCTGAGGAAACTATCTAGTTTTATTTTAAAGGTATAATTTTTTTAATTTGTTGGGGGGAAAAAAAAGAAAATAGGCAAGGCTTAGCTGCAGCTATTTATAGGGGTACAGAAATGTAAAAAAAAAAAAATAAAGGAAATGAATTAGCTGAGAAACAATACTATGAATAACATTTTTTGAAAACTCTGAGGATTTCAGACAGGGATGAGATAAATTAAACAAGAATAAAATTGATCGTGAATTTTTACATTCGAAAACTGAATCACTTTTTATACAAAATTTCCATTTACATGACAAAAAATGTGACTGATATTAATATTATTGTTGTTGTTGTTGCATTTTTTTTGTTTGTTTGTTTGTTGTTGTTTTTTCTTCCCCACACTTTTCTTTTGCTTTGAAATTTATAATGATTAGTTAAAACCAATCAAACTTCTATCGCTAAAAGTAAAAAAAAAAAAAAGTGAACTAGTGTAATACACCTCTTTCAGGTCTGATTTATTACAAGGGCAAAGGGGGTGTGCGCCCAGGAATCCTCGAATTTTGACAGAGAATTTGCGTAAGGCAAACAAATTTAAAGTGACTCCAGCACAAGCAGATTTTTCTAAAAGAAGGGCATTTCATCAGAAATACTTCATTACTTTAAAAAGAATGTTGATTTTAACTGGTTTGCTGTTATCGTCACTAAGACACAACGGTGGAGACTTTCATTCTATGCCCAGCGTTGCTTCAACCTAGTACAGATAATCGGATGCCACTCTCTTAAAAATTTAGAGTGACATTGTCACTCTTACAAAAAGTCACCGGCAAATGATCCCAGATAGAGTGAGATAAGAGTGAGAAAACTGCATTATGACTCTTCGTCGATAGGATTCTGTCACTCTAACTGCAAGAGTGAGACAATGTCACTCTTAGAGTAAGGGTGAAGGCGCTATCTGCTCACTCTAGCGAGAGAGTCACCACATTTCCCATGATGCGTTCACTTCAGCAGGAGTGAGTGCGTTGCTTCCAAACTCAAACGACGCCATATTGGAATTGGACTGCAGTTGCGAAGTACCAACTGCATACAAGTAATGGAATACTTTTAGCTAACACAAGTAAGTAAAACCTTATAACTTTTCAATTATTGTAAATGTTATTTAAAATTTGATAATTCACAACATATAAGATACATTGATTCAGTGTCGGATCCATTAGGACTCCAGCTCTTCCGACAGACATTGCGCTTTGGTTAGGGTTAACATTTTGCTTTACTATACATTTTGTTTTTAAGACTTAAACAAGCCTGCTTCTTTTAATTTTATACCCTTCCGAGAAATTGATCTTTGGATCCGCCTCTATACTTGATCGTAGTATGTTATTTATGCTTATATAGCTGAAATCTTGCATTCGTTTTTTGTTTCTGTATATAATATTTGAGCATGTTTTGATGCGTGTTTGTAAATCGGTGGTGCAGTCAGGATTTTATTTCGGGGGTGGAGAGGGCTCTAACCTGTGTATCAAATTGTAAGCAAGCTGTTTCAACTGTAGCCTCAGTATCAAATTTTAAACTAAGTAAAGGGTCAGATTTTTAGGAAGGATACGCGCCTGTTGCAAATAGCATAAACAAAATTTTAAATCAAAAGCAGAAAATAATGATCAATTATATATTGTATGCAATTTATATTGAAATAAATTATAAACATGGGTGAAAAAATATTTTGTGATTAAATTTCAATATGTCTATGTGCATCATTTTATCTTATTGCACATTCTAGCACAGATTCACGCTTAGAATATACATATATACGTGATTAGATCAAAATAACCGCTCTCTAGTTGTGGTGTAATATTTCCCTCTCCACTTTTTACACATACACAAACCTCTCTCTCATATGGTAAAGTGGATAATTTACGATCGAACACCCCAGATGGCCTCAGGAAAGTCCACTTTTAAATCAGGGAAACCAGCTGAAAGTAGCAGGTGATTCAGAATGTGTGAGCTTTCATTAGTAGTACGAAAATCACAAGGGATACTTGAACTTGTGCTGGTAAACTGATTCAACGCGGAAAAAAAGTTGTTGTTTTTGGTGTTAAATGCGAGATTTTTGGAATTGAAAAGTTTGTATACTGTTTAAGGATAATTCAATAGTATAGTAACGGATAAGTTTAATATTACTGGTAATAAAGGTAAGTGTTACAATATTAAATTTAGTAATACAGTATTAATTTTAGAGCCTTGCACATTTTGGTTTGGTAGATTTTATGTCTTCTGTTGTGTATCAATATTGGTAAATAAAATTCTCAAATTGGTAAAACTTACCTTTTAGCCTAGATACCAATTCAAAATAATGCTATTTTTTTTCTATTGAATTTAATTAACATATGAAATATATCCACAATATTGGCTATATACTGGAAATGTTTCTGAAGTAATTCCATTACTGATAAAGTTTTTAATAGTAGCAAGTTAGTAGTTAGCCCAAATATCTTTACAATGTGTTCACAATATTAAGTAAAAATTCTAAATATATATTTATAATGTATTCTTAATATTGACAAGTAATTTTTAAAAATATTTTTATACCATTTTATTATTTTTCTAATGCTAATATACTCAATCCTTCACATTGTTATTATATTGGAAATAAAAACTAATATTGGTAAAAATTAGCAACATTTATCCATTATATTGTCTATGTTAATGAATTAAATTAAATATATTTAAAATGTATCCACACAGTATTGTGTGTATATTATAAATTTCCCTCATATTGTACTAACAAATATTTTTAATGTGTCAGCATCTTAATATCACAGTAATGGTGAATTAAGACTGTTTATCTACTGTACATTATTTCAAAATTTAAAATCTGATAAATAATTTTAGGTGCATTTATGTACAAATTGCTGAAAAATATATTTTAATAATTAAGTCAAATACTACTGAAAATCCTGTGATGATAAGACCATGATTATCACAGGGGCAAGGAGGGCACATGCCCCAGACATCCCATTTTAAGGGGTCCTTAAATTTTTTCAGAATATGAATTTAGTTTATTAAATTTTCATTCTAAGATACTAAATGCCTGTTTTTTTTTTTTCTAAAAGTTGGATGTGTGTGTGGCAAAATAGATCCCAAATGGATGAGCCGATTTTAATGTAGTTTGTTTTATTTTAAAGATGGTATAATCAGAACGGTTCTTCATTGTATTTGATAATATTCACTTCATCTATTCCCTCACTTTACACTTGTTCAGTCTAAGACAATTCAAATAATATTGTTGACATTCAATTAATTTTGATTGCTGAATTATTTCTGTAATGTTATGGAAAAAGCCATGCTTTGAGTTGCATTTTTTTAAGACTTCATTTTTAATAAAGGTTATTTCACATATTGCATAGGAAATGTTCATAAACTTAAAATTTATCTAGCATATTTCATTTTAAATTCATTTAATCAGAACATATCTTTGCAGCTTGAAAAAACATACTTAAGTGTGGGGGGGGGGGAGGGGAGTGAGTTTGGCTTAGGGACGTATCTAAACCTTAAAAATTTCAAGCTGAACTTTCAAAATTACCCACGAATATGTAATTTTCTCCATTTCTTATGTTTGATTCAGAGCCTGATTATGACCAACAGGGGCCCCGGGCATTGATGAATTTGGGGGCCCCTATCTATCAAATTTGTTTTATTTTTCATAAAATTTTGATATAAAAAAGACTATTTCAGAACAACATTTGATATTGGGAGCCCTTTCGAGCCGGGGGCCCTGGGCAAAGTCCCGATTTGCCCATGCGATAATAAGGCTCTGATGTTTACTTATTTCGAGGGTGGCTGAAGCCCCACCAGTCACCCTCTGGCCAAGGACGTACCCAGGAAGGGGGGGGGGGTCTGTAACACCTCCGAAATTTCAGTTTTTATTAACAAAGCAATAATGGTGAAGTCTTTTTGTGAAAATTTCTGCCTTTTTCATCGTTTGGACCCCCTCCGAAATTTTTGGACCCTCCCAGAATTTTTTTTGGGGTATGTCCCTGCCCCTGCTCTCCTCTCCTAAGGGGGGAGGAGCAAGTTCCCTACCTTGAGCCCCCCCCCCCTTATGGGTGCCCATATCATTAATGTTATATTTTTCAAGTATTTAATATTATTCTGTGGTTTTCTGAACTTGCAGGTAGCAGAACAGATTTCATTATTTATTGACATTGTTGAGAAAGCAGACAGCATGGATTTCAGAGTTTGGGTCTTCTACTGGGTATCATTAAGGGTAAATAAATTTATGATATTGGTAAAATTTACTTAAAAATTCAAAATACTTTTAATCCTTTTTCTACTGAATTTAAATGAAATGTATCTGCAATATTGGCTATATTTTGGAAGTAGTTCTGAAGTAGTTCCATTACCAATAAACTTTCAAATAGCACCTCACAGGATTGTAAAACATTGAAAACCCAAACCAGTATTTTTACATAGCAGCAAGTTAATATTTAGCCCAAATGTATTTAAAATGTATCCACAATATTAGGTAAACATTGGTAATATTTCTAATGTATTCCTAATATTGACAAGTAATTAATTTTATAGTATTTTTATTTTTTCATATTCATATACTTAATTATTCAATATTATCATTAAATTGGAAATAAATACTAATGTAAATTGTAGCAAATTAATATTTACCCATTATATTGTCAATGAATTTAAATTAAATTTATTTAAAATGTATCCATAATATTGGGTGTATATTTCAAATATTCCTCATATATATTGCACAAGTATATATTTTTGATATGTTAGCATCTTAATATATTATTACTTGCGAATTATCACTGTTTATCTGTTACACATAATTTTTGCATTTAAAATCTGAAATAATTTTAAATGCATTCATATACAAATTTCTGAAAAATATATCTTAATAAATAAGTCAAATATTACTGAAAAATTTAATGTAATATGATTGTTCCCTGATTATCATGGGCAAGCGGGTAAATACTGTGGAAAATACAGAAAGACAATTGTCAGAGTCGGTGAAGAAACAAAATGTAAGGGGGGCCCCCATTTAGACCCATACTTCTGACTCAAGCGACTTTATGTCATAATTGCTGCCTGGATTTGAGATGGGGGGGGGGACTGAAGCACTATAGCCACTCATCCCATTACCCCTCGATCTACCACCGAATCATTTGTTCTTGTGATAATGTTTAAATGTAAATTTTAACTGAAGACTCCTAACTTGGTTGGTCATTAGTTAAATATATATAAATTGATAATAAATGAATATTCATATAAATTGGTTGCTTTAGAAAACGAAACTTTTAGAATGTTTTTTATGTACTGAATACTCATTTTCTTGAAATATAGGAGAGTTAATAACAGCGATGACTGGGTTATTTTTCAAGAACCTTTGATAAGGGTGAATACTACTTTGGATGTCTTTAGATATAAGTATGTATTTATTTTTAATTACTTACTGTTTCAGTGTATTTTTAAATTTGGGAGTTAATTTTATATTCATATCCTATGTTATAAATGTTCCTTATACACATGTCTGTGTGAATTTTATATTATTATTATTATTTGCATTACAAGCATCCCATTTTAGAAGAATGTATATCTTAAGCACTGAATCAGATGGGTAGTAGATTTCTCACAAAATTTGTGCTTCATTAAGTGTCTCACTGAGTAGAAACAAAATGTTTCAATCAAGTTATTATTATTTTTTTTACAAGAAATAATGCAATTTCTGAACAGGTTTTAAAAGAATTCAACTATGTCAGAAATTTGAAAATTCAGAATTTCTCTTCACAAGCTGTATTTATGGCAATACAAATGGTTAATTTATAGAAGTGAAATACTCAGGGAAAAATTTATAACATATTGTATTGTCCAAAATAGAGGGAGAATTCGCCATCAGATACAGTTTCCACTTTCGTGAATTTCTCCCTAAAAATGGGATAAGACCTGCAGTTTTGTTGTTCTATAAAAGTTCATCATGCTGTCTATGAAGAAGCATTCTGAATTATACCGAGTTTTTGAGAAGCCTGTCTTTAAAGCTTGCAGAGCCAAGTGATGAATAAAATATGTTACAAGAAAAACTGATTGATTTTGGCTGTTTATCACTTTATTAACTTTTTATTTTCTAGTACTCTGAACTGGTCCTGTGGAAAACCATTGAATTTTTGTCAGTGGCATGCTGTAAAAGAGAAGAAACTATCGGCATTATAAGTCGTATTCATATTTTTGTTTTATTTGTTTATTTATTCTTTAAATGTTCTTAATTACTAGTTCAAAGTCTGCATACTTTTGATCTCTGCGGTCTAATTTTTTCAAAGCTTGAATCGCATAATTTCATAATTGTCAATAACTTTTTTTTTTTTTTTTTAGATGTTTACTTTTTTGTTTAGTTTATTTTTTTCTTATTTTCCAAATTGATTTATATGTTTTTTTTTTAGTTTTTTTTCCCTAAAGTGATGTTACTTTGGGGCAGTTAGTGACTATGTATTAAATTTTATAAATTTCATGTAAATTGAGAAAATTATTAGGGCTGTTCTTAAAAGAAAAAAAAGTATAACTTTTGGTAAAGTTACATCAATGAGTAAAACAATAAATATTTGTACAGTAAAATTAAATGTGGAATATTCTTTATTAAAGCATTTGACCCAGGCAACTCTTTAGTATATCATTTTATGTTATGCTATATTCTGTCATTTATTTAATCTCTATTATATGTAAATTTTTTATGTCAAGTTGCATATTTGACACCAAGTTAATAAATTGCTTGCAAAATCAAGTCTTATTTGCAACATTTTATGAAGTAACAATGAAATAAAGTATAAAAATCAATTTTTAGTCCCTTCAGATTAATTTTTTTACTCTGCACCCTCACTACCTCTTAAAAATATGTTGTAAGTAAAACCTTGAAACTCCTGTAACTTATATTATTATTATTATTATTATTATTGATGTTGTCACTGCTGTTGTTGTTTAAAATGTAAACTGTAAAATGCTACTTTCAGAGATGAGATTTAAGAATTTAGTTTAATATTCAGACCTTTTTCAATGTTTATAAAGAATTCATTTTTTTCAAAAATTTTCTGATTTTTCAGTAAGGCAAAATTGTATATAAGTAAGATAGATTTAGTATCAATAAAAATTAAAATATTTATTGCTCTTGAAATTCATAAGTATAATTGCTCAAAAGTTGTTTGGACATTCTTTCAGACTTTTTTTCCTTTTTTGTTAATCTCATATCTGTACTTTGGTACAAACCAAATCGAAAACTAGCCTACCAGTTTCGACACCATATTACATGTCACCATTAGTGGTAAAAACAGATGAAATATATTATTTTTTAAATTTTACTAATACAATATGTAAATGTAAACTTTACTTCCTTAGTAAATTCAGATTTTTTAAGTCTGCAGTATTCACAAAGTGTAATAACCTTGTCAGTGTTCACATGTTGTCATATGTATATTTGAATATTACTCAAAAATATCTTTAGTCTAGTTTTTAACTGACTTCAAGAAGATCTAGGTTATTAATTGGGGTCAGTACTCAGAGGTGTAGCAAGAATTTTCAGTGCCCGAGAACAAATTTGCATCACTTCCTTTTTACCAAAATGTGCTGGAAAAAGTTTTATATACAAATTGGTGCCTTTTGGATCCTGTGCCCTGGGACAAATGTCTCCCTCTAGCTACACCTCTGAGCACTGAATCCTTGTAATTTACCAGACTGGATATGAAAAGTATTTTCAAACTTCCGTTTAATTATTTCTTCAATTTGTTTATCTTCCACATATAGATGTGATCTTTGCTAAGAATGTTGTTATTTGATGATATTTTACTTGCTGTGCATGAAAAGTTTTTATTGCAAAGTTGTCACTTTATTTTTACCCAATTTTTATTTACCTAAAATATATTACAAGTCCTGAATATTTTCTATTTTTTAATTGATTGTAATAATTTGCAAATTTAACTCACCAATAGTAAGTAATGTGTTTAATATTTATTTTGTCACTATTAGTTTGATTTTTGTTATTACCCACAGGTTACTGTGATTCAAGGATAATTTTATTCCAAATTGCTTTGATATGGGATTTTCACTTCAATACTGTCCCCAATTATTCTTTTTTTGTGTTACCTCACAAAATAAAAATTTTGTGAGGTAAATCCTACAATATGTTCTTTACTTTTAATAAAGTATTTCGTGCTCTCAATCACTTTGCATATCAGTATATTCTAATATTAATAGAACAAAGAGAACAGATTATTTTATAAAACAATACAAACATTTCTTATCTGTAAAATTAAAGTTTTTTTTTTCCTTTTATTTTTTGCATGTAAA
Organism: Cheiracanthium punctorium; assembly: GCA_038373885.1. Lineage (NCBI taxonomy): Eukaryota > Metazoa > Arthropoda > Arachnida > Araneae > Cheiracanthiidae > Cheiracanthium > Cheiracanthium punctorium. Next base: position 219,948 of record JAWZYV010013842.1, on the reverse strand, counting down.
AAAATAGAATTTTTTTTTTTTGAGCTGCTATATTTAGGTTTTATTGCAGTTTTTTACCATTTGCTTTTGTGTTCAGTGGCAAAATTAGAATGTGAAAAGGCAGCTTAAATTCTACATCTTTATTTTATTAATTCATTCATTTTTTGCATAATTTGTACCATTTTAACAGTAGGAGCCCTGTTTCCCTTCCCTCTCTTACTCAGAAGGTTACAGTATATGTAAATGTTACTTGAAAGTATATTATGGTATGTATTTATTATTACCATTTTTCGGTATGCTTTTGTGCTGTTCCAAAATTGTATTTAACCTGCTCCTAAAGGTGTTCCAAAATGTATGTGGATTTGCAGACTTTTTATTATAAAGTTATCCTCCTATTTTAATGAAACTATAAACAAAATGTTTTCTGAATCAAATGAAAAGATCTGCTGACTTATTCCTCTGTAAATTCATAACCTAGTTGAAAGTGTTAGGTTGTGCTTTAGTTGGAGATTTAAATTTGACACGAAGCCATGTACACACAAAACTAATTTTAACTAATTTTATTTTGTATGTATTTAACATAGACCTAGTTTATGCTCTAGTATATTCTAGCTGCCAACTCTTTCTGATTTTGAGCCTTTCTTCAGTCTTATTCAAATTATGGCGAGGGGGAGGGTACCCTTTTATTATTAGGATAGAATAGCAGTTATGTTTTAACTTTTATTAATTCTGTAATTACTTGTTGAAGTCATAATTTTTATCTTCCAGATGCTGTTAGAAGAATCCCTGAATGTGAAATAGTATTGAAGTACTGATATTGAATCCATTGATTGTATTTTATATTAATGCAACAATTAATGTGCAACAATTAAACCAAATTTGTAATAATTGTGTTGTGTGTTCACTGCCATTGCTTTTATAATTCATTCAAACCTGCATGGGTCTCAATAAGAGATATCTTCCACTTTTTTTCAATTCACAGGCTATTTTTTACTTCTGCAGTTATGTAATCGTTTGAATTTTTTAAAATTTAGAACACATTGTAAACTAAAATTTGCTAGGCTGAAGACTACTCTGGACTTGGAAGTTCCATTACTCATGTTTTTATTTAAGACTTTGCTTATATATTTTTATTAACTGTTTTTTCTTTCTTTTTTTTTTTTGGCCCTCGTATTAATTGAACTTTGTTCTAACATACTAATGAGTTTTTCTGGCTTTACTTTCATTTATTGTTCTAAATCTGTTTTCAATAGTATAATAATTCTTGCATAAAATCTATATTAAAAGAACTTTTTTTTCAATTTGAGGTTTTTAAAAGATTAAGTAATTTGTAGCTATTTTGCTGTAAAAGTGAAATTGAAAGAAATAAAATCACACTTAAAAATAAATAAAGAAATGAATGTGTATATATATTAAAAAAATAAGAAATGGCTTTTATTTTGAAGTATGTATAAATTATGTTCAGAACAGGAATTTGGTTTTTTAAGAGGTGAAAAAATTTTTTCTTAGTTTCTGTGAATCACCACCCTCCCCCCCCCCCTCCTCACCCAGACAGTATCTATGGAGGTTAATATGGTTCACCCTCATGCTCTAAACTTCAATTATTTCTTTGCGTTATGGCAAGTCTACAAGAGGGGTGTCTTCTTGGGGGGGGTGACTTGGGTGGTGAACTTTTTAAGGTATTCTAACCTGTATTCTTGCTCATGCCTCTAAACCTTAAATAATGGTTTTTGGACAAGACAAAAATGTTGGGGGGGATTCAACCAAATGGGCATTGTTGGGGAATTATGAAATAATTGGTTTTGATTTATATTATTTATGTATTGGCCTGCACAAAAATATTTCTTTACCCCTTTTCACAAAAAAAAAAAGAAATCAATCAATATAAAGTAGTTTCCATTTTAGAAATATTTTATTCCTTTTTCTGGGGGGGAGGGGGGGGGAATAGAAAAATAGGCATTCTCTTAAATTTCCAAACATGATATGTACATTAACAGAGGTTATCAGCAGATATATTTATATTTTTGATTTACCCAACAATTAGTTTATTTATTTATTTATTTTGGTTTTCAATTAAAGGATAGCTATTACTCTTTTAATTTATTTTTGTGTTTCATAATTCTTGTATTTGTTCGTATAAATGACTGAAATTTAATTTCAAATAATTTCTTTTCGATAACAATTCAATCATGTTCATTTCTTCTTTATTTAAAATTAAAAAAAGACTTGTTAATTGTAATAAAGTTGAAAAGAAAGTTTGAATAAATTATACTTAAAATAAAATCTATTTAAAAATCAAAATTATTAGTATTCTTTTGATTTTATATAAATATCTTATCATGAACTTTTTTTATTGTTTTGTTAATACTGTTGTAAGTGAAAGTTGTTCTGAAATGTACCATAGGTAAAAAATAAGCTTTCAGGGATTTTTTATTTCAGCAGGAGAAAAGGTAACATTGAACATATCAAATATTTCTGCACACTGTTGAGTCATGTGGATGTCCGAAATGCTTATTTCTATTCTTGTTTGATCACAGATTACCTCAAATGAAGTTATAGTACTGCAGACAAAGAAAATTCTTATAAATCTCCTGCTGATGGATTTTACATAGCTCAATGGCTATACAGATCACCTCCAAGCATTTTGAAACTTTCACTTATATTCCTGTTAAGTTTTGACTAACCAAACAAAACATAAACTGTCAACGAATTCTGTAACTAAATAGATCTAGAGGTTATGGAGGTTTGTTTTAGTAACCATGTGGAACTCTTGGGGGTACCTTTTAGTGATGCCATCATCTGATTATTAAAATGAAACTCTGTACTCCTTCTTAATCTGTTTAATTTCAGAATAGGCTGTTATTTTAAATACTGTATGTTCTGTGTCAACAGTCCACATTTCACTCACTGGAATGAAAGCAAGAATTTAAAAATGCATGGGGTCAGATATTACTTGTTCCATTGAGCTACGTAAAATTTATTTTCCAGCTGTTATTGATCATTCTGAACATGACAATAATCCAAGATAGCCCAGAAATAGATATCTAATAAGTTCTGGATATGAAATAAGTATCAATTTCTGATCATTGGATATTTTGAATATGAAATAGATAGCCACTTTTGGGATATTTGAGATCTTCTGGAAGTTTAATTATTATAACTATGCTACATATATACAGATCTCTTATAGACCTGTATATTATAGATGTTATTTACTCATTAGAGAGATCACACCTCAAATTTCTAATAGAGAAATCTATTTTATGTTGGACTTCTAATAGATATACCCAATATCCAGCTATGATGTATTAAAGATTGCCTATGGGCAAACTTGGGGGGGGGGGGTAAATGCGGCAAAAATATTTACTTGTACGATATGAAGAATATTTTCAAGGCGCTCGATATTGCAGATACATTTTAAATATATTTAATTTAGATTCAATAGCAGCAAAGTTTTATAATTTTTACAATATAATGGTTAAATATCAACTTTCTACTTTTTACCAATACTAGCTTTATTCCCAGTGTAATATTGAGTAAATATTAACCAAAAAAATTAAAAATGGTATAAAGTTATGTTAAAGTAATTACTTATCCATATTGAATATATTTCCAATGTATATCAAATACTATAAATGCATTTTAAATATATCTGAGGCAAATATTAACTTTGCTACTTTGTACGAAGTTACATTTGATACATTTGACGAAGTTACAGTTGATCTTTGTTTTCAATTTTTTTTAACAATATTGAGTTAACATTAAAAAATTTATCAATTGAGGACTACTTCAAAAATATTTCCAATACAACCCTGTATTAAGAATATATTTTTTGTATGTTAAATTCAGTGGAAAAAGGTATTAGTATAGTCATACTGAAAGTATAAAGTTATTTTGAGAATTTATCAGACCTAAATGCTAATTTTTACCAATATTGGAATTTTATTTACCAATATTGGAAACTGTGTTTATTCTCAATGTGTTCACTTACTACTTTGTACCATTATTGGTTTTTGATATCAATGTTTTCACAATATTGAGTTAATATTTAAAAGTTCATTGGTAGTGAAACTACTTCAGAAATATTCTCAATATATAATTAATATTTCAATACACACTTCATATGTTAATTAAAATTTTACAAATGATAATAACATTTTGAGCATATATCAGGGCTAAACTCTAGTTTTTACCAATACTGGAAGTGGTCTTTACTCTCAAAGTATTCACATATATGTAAATTTTAATAATTAAAAGTAATTAGTACTTAATAATATTGGAAATATTTCTAATATACACTCAATATTATTGATAAATTTCAAATACTTTAAGATTCAATAGTATTAAAATTTGACTTCAAATGGGCAAAATATTAAATTTATAATATTGGATTTTATTTTCAATGAATTCACAAGATTGGATAAATATTGATGCTATATAGAAAATATCTTTTAATATTTGCCAAATATTTAAAAAATAATAATAATCAATGCTGTTACCAGATACAGTCATATATATATATATATATATATATATATATATATATATAAGGAATTATTTTAATTTCCCTAAAATAGTGATAGCCAGAAGCAAGGCATATGCAAGGAATAAATCCAGGGCCGTACCCAGACAAAAATTTCAGGCAGGGTCCAAACCGTGGAAAAGGCAGAATTTTTCACAAAAAGACGTCATTATTATTATTTTATTAACAAAAATCAATTTTTTTGGGAGGGGGGAGGGTCCGGACCCCTGTATACGGTCTCGAATAATCACCCTATAAAAAGTGACGGTCACTCTTAAAAAGGGTCATAGCTCACTCTTGATCAGAGCGCTCCACTCTTTAAGGGATGGCGTGCTGTCACCCTTTCCTTAGAGTGAGGCACTCTTTCCCGGAGTGGGTTTTTGAATTCTCACTCCTAGTCCAGAGTCAGAAATGTCACTCTTCAGAATAGTGATTTCTCACTCTATGGAGGTTGGCTGATTTTTGTCACGAAGGTAGGGTGATATATCACTCCTCAGCACTGGTTTTTCACTCTTGATTATTAAGAGAGCAAAATTCACACTATTCACTTAACTTAAACTTTTAATGTCGCCTTCAGCGCTGGGAAAAAAACACGCAATTTTGGTATATAAATACAAAAAAGGAAACTAATTATCTCAAGCACTCCACACTTTTTAGGATGTATGTTCACAAGCTGTACTAGACACCGGAATAAACGAAAAATTTTGCATAATGGCCACTCTTAGAAATATTTTGCTGTGCAGTTCCACCTTTAAGATTTTTTTTCTGAAAGTTTTCGAATTCATTGCAGTGTGTAGTGCAGCTTGTAAAGAATCATCCTGAATTTTTTCGAATCCTTGGTGCAGTTAGTTTATTTTAATTTGTGTACCAAACCGTGAGGCAGATATCGTTTCTTCGATCTATACTCTCAGATATTGGATATTTTCTGTGGAGCTAAAATGATTATTTGTATTACCCATTTCCCATTGGTAAAAATGTGCACAAAAAGTCAAATGATTGAGTAGTTACGAGCAAGGGAACAAATAATAATAGGAAAAGATTGAAGGGTAGTTGGAAAAGATTCCATAAAGTTGTAAAGTGTATCGTTATTCATGAGTGTGCCGTATTTTTCTTCCTTGTTCCATAAAAACCAATCTTCGGAATCAAAACCTATCTTAAAATCACCTACTAAAACTATTTTACAATCTTAGCCAAGTACATTCCATCTACACTCCCCATTTAAAATAAATTGTCGCGTTTTGGCACCAAACTTAGCGATCCTTTATCAAAAATTACAAACCTTGTGCGACTTTCAACATTTTATTAACCCCCCCCCCCTCCTACGGACTTTTAGGGCACCCACAGAAATTTTTTAAAGTCGGCGCCTCTGATAACCACCCCTCATGAGGAATTTTTTGCCATACAAAATGTATATTCTTCATTCTCTTATCACACGCATGTATGTATATATGTGAGTTGCAGTTAGTTATAACCCCCCCCCCCATGAAACATTTCTGTCTACGCCACTGCCTTACAGCAAAAATACATGTGATGCATATTCTACAGCTTACGAAATATTGTAACAATAGGTTAAAGCTGTTGTGAACTAATAGTATTTAAATATATGTAAAATTATGTCGCATTTTTATGTCGCACTTTTGGGGACAATTTTCGGACAATATTCAATAAAGGGGGGTGAGAGATGAAATGACATAGTCATTAAAAATGTATGTCCGACTTTACTTCGATAGCTGAATTAGGTGGGTTATAGAATTTCAAATTCTACACTGAAAAATGTTCGTTACATCCGCACATTCTCATACAGTTACTTTTAACAGCAGCATAAACTTGTAATCTACAGCGCATCGGGATGGTAAAAACAACGCAATATTTTTCAGTGTAAGGTGTCAATGTGCCTAAATGTAATAACCCATGAATGCGATAATGTTATATTAAGTTAAATCTTACCGCAAAAATCGTATTCAAATGCAATGTAATAAAAGATTTGCATTTCGAAAAAAAAGTGTTCCATCCCATTTATAGACTTTCTCGAAGTGCATATTTTATTTGAATACGCGCATCATTCATTTTCAAGCTCCCCCAACTCTCCCTAAATGTGAAGGATAATACCGAAATGGAGATCGGTTATTTGCTCGTTAATTAACCAGATCATTAAACAGAACTATTTAAAGTATGAATGATAAATAATTTTATTTATGTTAGTATTAAATAATATCTTGAAAAATAATAATCCTTAATAAAATGAACTCTTACTTGTATAAAATTCGTTGTTACATTTATATACTTTGGCCATCTCCGTTAGGTTTCAATTATTATAAATGTGAAAAAAAGGAGTTAAAAGTGACAGTAATATTTAAGGTTATTTTTAAATAACTAATAATAGTTTAATTTCTATAATTAAATTTAGAATTAAAATAATGATACTTAATTTATGTAAATATTCAATAATACTATGTATGCCCTAAATGAGACAAACCTGAGAAATTGTGTCTCATTTAGGCGCTATGACTTCAGCGCCTAGTTACAAAAATGTTAATTTTAACATATGCACTTTCTTTTTTTAGAAAGGAAATATGAGTTATTATTGGAAGTATACCAGATAAAACCTGATTAAAATCCATTAAAATTCAGCATTTCTTTATATATATTTTTTTTTTTATCTTTTAATGGAGAATTACCAAAATATATCATTGATTCCTTACACCATGCATTACTTATCTTTTTATTAAGATAAACAATCACATAAATCGAAATCCGAGGTCTTCCAATCTGCGGAAAATTCATAAACAGATTCGTTCAAACATGAACTGAGCTAGCTCAACATTTCTGATTCTCTTGAACGGCAGAGGTCACTGATACTGTTCTTTGAAATACTTGCTATACAAATACTTGCAGTTTACAGAACTCTTATATTATGGAAATTCACTAAATCATACATTAATAAATCTTTAAATGCAATCAGCTTCTTAGTCTTGCGGGATCATGCTAATCGGTTTATCTAGCCTCAGTTCATCACTGACGAAGGGTTATTTTGTTACACAGCAACCTGATTTCTTATATGATATGCTTACATTGGCATTTTTATAAGCTTGTTTCTTTTTTTATACATGGTTGTCCCAAAAAAGATGGTAAAATGCTTTAATTATTTGTCTATTATAGGTAAGTGGCAATGCAAATTGTAAAAAAAATCTTCAAAACAAGGTAAGAAAAAGTCTCTCTTTTAGAAAACTAAAGAAAACTTGCATTTAAAAAATTTTTGTATATGATCAGCGTATAAAAAAATTCTCACTTAGTAAATTGTGTCCTACACACTAAAGAGAGGATGCACAAAATTTGAGAATTATATTATAAAAATCATCACAGATATGAAAATAAATATATGCTGACTTAAACCACTTTTCACTAGCTCCCGAAGGAAAAAAAAATCACATCGCATGATCCCATTTCAGAGGCTAGACAAAAATTACGAAAGAAAATATTTTTTCCGCTCTAGAAATAAACATTTACCTTCAAAATCATGTATAGCCACCGATTATATCGCTGAGAGAGTTTTATGATGAAAGGCTGAACTTTTGTACATATCATCATTAGTGTGTGGGGGACATTTTACTAACTGGGATTATTTTTGTACTGGGGTCTTATTCAAATTTAAAAATTGTAACTTTTTGAAAATTAACCAGAGGCATTTTTTCTTAAAGTGGCCTTTTTCCCTACCTCATTTTGAATATTTTTCCGCTTTACATTGCCCATTTACCTCAATAGATAAAAAATTAAATTATGAAAAAAGGGCAGCCGTTTCCATCGCTCGACTTAACTACCAGCAAGATGGCTTATGATCGAAACGTTCATCGCGTGCCACAGATCTAGAGACCCTTTTTTGACGACACCTGAGTGTACGGCACAGCCAGCTGCGTCAAAACAGGGTCTCTAGATCTGTGGCACGCGATGAACGTTTCGATCGTCCGCCATCTTGCTGGTAGTTAAGTCGAGCGATGGCAACGGCTGCCGATTTTTCAGCATTGGGCAATCTATCCAACTGTTTTCTCGCATTCTTCCATTTTTCAGCAGATGTCAGTGCTGTTAAAAATAATCGCGACCATTTTTTTACGGGAAATGATGTGCCAAAAAGTAAAGGATTCTCGTGGAGCTGTGTCACCCGCAACTATTTTTATAGAAATCAAATCTAGTCTTCGTGACTGGCAACAGTCAAAGCGTCAGAGTTTGGTGTTCCCAGAGCGGGATCACTGAGCGTTAAAGGGTTAAGCCCTCTTTGGGATGCCCTGTATATCTTCAAAAGTAATCTGCACCTTAGTTTTGTGGGGTCATACTAATATAATTAGTTTTCGGCTTTTTTCAGCCTTTTTGTTCATCACTGTCGAAGGGTTATTTATTTTGTTAGATTGCAACATGATTTCTTATACGCCCTCTACATTTTTATTTTTATAAGCGTGTTTCTTTTTTGCACATTTATTTTGCATGACCTCTCTTTTGAATGCACCCATGAAGAATACAGTTAAGAAAAATAAGCTCGTCAATTTCCATAATGTTTCAAGAAACAGGGATTACTTAACTAAAAAATACCTTCCATTTTTAAACTTCTGCTACGGAGAGCAATCCCGATCCCGCCCAAATGTTTGCGATACTAGTCCCGCGGGATTACACTGGGAAACAAATTATTTTTTATTACAATTATACGCTGCTTTCCCAATCGACAGAGCGAAACTTTTTGAATATTTATGTCTCTTAACTAACAATAAGCGAATCAATAATTACAAATTTTAATTTAAAGTTTTTTTTTTAATTATCATCCAATGGGAGTCTGGATCAAACATCTAAATCTAAACATCGTACTCTAAATTTTTGGGAAACTTCCCAATCTCCAAACGAACTGAAGTATTTCATATTCATTTATCTCTTAGCGAACTGTCAAGAATTAATCATAAAAGGTTTACATTTTAGTTTTTAATGTTATATATATATATGTATATATATAATTCACACTTTCAATTATTTAACTAAGATCGAATCTAGACTAGGAAGTGATTCATTGGATTTGTTCGATTTTGTACATTCTTTTTTCAGCAACTAAAAGAATAGCGTAGGGTAATACCGGGATAGATGGACCAGCGGGTGAGATGGACCAGCCAAATATTTAGTTAATGCGCCTCTCTATAGATGGCTCAACTATCTCAGTGAGACACTTAAATAGATTTTGTAAGGCTTGCTACTAATTGCTTTTCAAAAAACATAATAATAATTTTTCAGATAATAATCATTGTTGCTGTTGGTGAGTCAAATAATTTTTTCGTATAGTTATAATTGTAAAATTAAAGGTTTTTTTTTTTATATGTTATGTACCTAGTTTTGATGATACAATGTCGGGGAACATGCAGGCTTCCAAATAACCTAAAATGGCGATGTGAAATCCCCAACGTAGAGTCAGGGTGGGTTGTACTTGTCATCCGGACGATCGGGAGAGATGGACCACGTCTAGGCGGGAGAGATTGACCACAGAATCTTAAATTTTTCAAATATTGCTTTTTAAAAAGCTGAATTTAAAATACTAAAGGATTGAATTTTTCTGTTTTCAGAATATGCCAACTGATATATTAGAAAAGGTTCATCCACACGCTCGAAATGGACAGAAGCGAATTTCAAAAATGCTATTAAAACCGTTGAAGAAAAGAACATGGGTGTCAGTGAAGCGTCAAGGACTTTTAGCATTGCTAAAACACCATTAAAAAGAAGAATTGAAACAAATAACTTTACCAGGGGTTAGATTGGATACAGTTTATTTCTTCTTTGAGTTGGCTTCATGAAGGATGTTCAAGATTTGAAATAACATGCAATTATTGTGGGAAGAAATTAAATAGCAAGAAGTTACGGCAAAACAATCTTAAGTCCTAGTACATAAAAACAATTTCATATGTATTAAGTGTCACATAGTAATTCATGTAAAATTAATAAATTAATTAAAATTAATTTAATTGCAAGTAAGTTAATTTTAATTTCCATGTAATGAAAATAAACATTTATAAATTTAATATATGTGCAACTTTTTCATTATTTTATGGTGGTCCATCTTTCATATTCATATGGTCCATCTCACCCGGAGCAGCCCGGGTGAGATGACCACTAGTAAATATTTTTAAAAATCGTTAAAAAAAATTCTTTTAAATACATGATCTTATGCAGTGAGATTTTTGTAAGAAATATCATACACTATATGTACATACTGTGAAAAGTAATATATATATATATATATATATATATATATATATATATATATATGTCTTTTAGTGAACGAAGAAAACATTTAATTCATCGCTCCCAGAATTACTTTAAGTATGTGAATGTATTTATAAATTGTTATAGCTGTAAACATCATTTTATTATTCACAACCATTACAAAATCATCTTACAATATTTTCTTTACAAACCTTTTTTTCACTAAAACTTTAGAATACCAACAATAAGCGAACTACTGGATAAATGAAAATCGCGAGCCCGCGCCATGGAGTTAGTTGGATGAATTTTAACTAAAAAGGATGACGTTGCTTTGACGTCATTTTACGGTTGTTACATCGGGCACCACTTATAGCTGTAAACATCATTTTATTATTCACAACCATTACAAAATCATCTTACAATATTTTCTTTACAAACCTTTTTTTTTCACTAAAACTTTAGAATACCAACAATAAGCGAACTACTGGATAAATGAAAATCGCGAGCCCGCGCCATGGAGTTAATTGGATGAATTTTAACTAAAAAGGATGACGTTGCTTTGACGTCATTTTACGGTTGTTACATTGTATATTTCTCATTTTTAGCGACTAACATAAGACGTAACTTAGTGTATTATCCTGAATATCATAATTATAACTTTTATATTTCTGTAAGTTATTGTATTAATTATCACATAGGTTTAATTATTATTATTAAAGTTATACTTCATAGTGCTTAAAATCTTACTTTTTGCTTTTTTTCTCTGTTGAAATGAACTCCTAGCTAAATGAAATGTGAATCCCGCGGGATCAATAAATCTCAAACCCGAAATCCCACGCGACGAAAAACAGAGCGGGTTTGCGTTCCTACCTTCTTCTTTGCAAGTTGTTTGTGTGTAAACTTCCTCGTTTTTTTTTTTTTTCAAACTGAGACTTGAATTGGAAATAACACGTGAAAGTCATCGTTGGTCAATCTTTCATACTTACTCGCACAGTTCGATTTTGCCTGCAAATTCAATGGTGCATGTCAGATATTCTTCAAGGGGCATTGCCAATAACATAATATCATCTCGTGTTAGGGCGGTTTTCGTCATGAATCTCTGATACAGCAAAACCTAAAAAAAGCAATAAAGGTAAACTGTGCCAAGCATATTGATTGTAAATTGCTTTTCAAGAACGTTATATAAGAAATTTTTGCGCATGCTATACAAAAAAAAAAAAAACTAAATAAACAATAAATGAGCCTCTTAAAGCTGAAGTGGTATAACTCACATTTTTTCTAGTTTTGAGATATTTAAGGTTTTATTAGGGCTTTCATAGTAAATTCCTTATCGCACAGCAATTAGTGCTGCTACCTACACGGTTGCTACGGGAGTTACAACTTATCTAAAGCACCTAATGTGCAAGCACGTCCTAAGCAATCCTAAAGCAATCTAAAGCACCATATGTGCTTTAGATAAAATAGCGTAATCTAATAAAACCAAAAATGGCGTTACACACCACTTGGGATTTATTTATAAATTGTTGATTTTAAAAAAAGTAAAAAAACATCACAAATTTTTTTTTTGTTAAAAAAGGAGACAGTCAAATCTTTTTTTAAGTGTATTTTTTTATATCATAGCAGTGTTAATACGATAAAACTATTGCACTCTTTGAAACTTAATTGTTAAAAGCAACTAAGCAATGGGGTGTGCTGCTTTTTTATTGCGAATTCCTAAAAAGTTTTGACTTCAGCGGTTTTTCAAATACCCGATTCATATTATTTTTTGTAGTGTAGTTGTGAAAATAAGCCTTCTTCCAGTTTGAATTGCTGGGTCAGCAGTCGTTTAATCTTTAAGGCCCAAAACAATCCATCACAGACTTCGGGAGACTGCGTTCGAAATGACAATATCAGCACCCTCTGGTATTAATATTCGGAAACCAGAGTTTATTTTGCGCCGTACATATAAAACTAGAAGATTCTTCGCTCCTGAATGCAAACGATAGGCTAAGATTGGTAATCCTCCATAAAGCACCCTCACTGTTTTATGAGTTATGCTCTTTAATCAAAATGTATACTAAATCAGAACAATCTTTTCAAATGTTGTTCGATATATAGTTTTTCTTCCACTGTCCGGTTCCAATGTCCATAGTTCATGATGCCGTGTATTTTTTAAATAAAGTTTCCGTGTTAAAGAAAAAAAATGACGAAATTTACTTTCGGAAAGTTGCTTTTTAGTTTATGTAGCGCATAGGTAGCCAGCCGTTTGCATATCATGCGCACAAATTTTTTCACAGATGCGCCGTACAACTAACTCAAGTATCTTTCACAGTTCCTTACATTCACCGGTAGAACTGGGAAATATGAATACCGGTAGGCTTTAATTTAGGCGAGGAAAAGTAATGACAACAATTCCTATAAGTGTGAACATAGATTGAAATTGTTGTTCTGTGGAATATAGGATACAAGAATTAATTTTGGGGATATTTGTCAGGGACCAGATATAGTTCGAGTTTTGATGACAGTATATTTTGAAGTGTTCAAATTCTTCTTTTTGACGTAGCATCACGAATTATATAACTTAAAAGAAATAACAAATTTCCAGGCACAAAATTATTTTAAAAATCTTCAATCTGTCTCAAAACAATAAGTAGGCACAAGGATGCAATGCGCCACTTGAAAACATACAATGTCCCAAGTTTTACGCATGCGCCAAGATTTGTCCACCACTGATGTAACGTGTCAAAGAAAAAAAGCACACGTCATTTTAAATAAGTTTTAGGTATTTAAACGTTACTTTTTTATTCTAATATTACCTCTCGAGTGCTAAAATATACGTTTGTGGTACAGATTAATATCTTACAATTGCCTTGATACCGTTTTGGTGGAGTAACTTGACTGGCGACTGGTGGACAGTGGCGGCTCGTCATTAGGAGCCAGAGGGGGCCTGGTCCCACCGACTAACCAACATCTAAATCAAAGCTTCTTCCTATGAAGTAACACAATTCTTTTAATAATTTACCTGTATTGAAAAAATCCACGCATTTTACTTTATTTTAATACTATCCGTTTAAAAAAGCATTTAAAGAAGCGATAGTCAACGATTTTTCCTATCTAAAGCATGCACGAGCCGTGGACTTGTTTATGTTTACCCTGAACTTGCTGTTTCTCCATTAACCGGATTCACATAGTAGACATTGAGCAAGCACAAAAGCCATATTGACGCTACATTAACTTGGTCTGCAAACGGCTTATTTGGCGATGTCTTAGGGCCCTCGCATGGTGATCTACATGACTGTAAAGAGAAACTTTGCCAGTCGGTAGCTATCGGCGAAATTTTCCGCCCAGGAGGAAATCACTTTTTATTTGAGTGATCGTATTTTTTCCGTGCAGTCAGATATTTTTCTGTTTTGTTTCCTTGATTCACGAAATGCGATGTGCAAATATATTACTCCTTGTACGTAGTATAAGGAAGTAATGTGATCCCGAAAAATTTTGGGGGCCAAATTTCGACATAAAAACCGATTTTGACTACCTCTAAATTTAATTAAAAAAAATTTTTCGATGCATCTCATCGTAGGCCAGCATGCACGATCATATTAATGCGTCTGCAACTCATTTTGACCAGTGGCGAGTCTACTGTGGCCAGTTTTTCCATGCCGTCTGTACGTACGTACGTACGTACGTACGTACAGACGGCATGGAAAGCGTTTTTTAGAGGTATTGGGCTATTTCAAACGACTCAGAAGTGATATATGCTGTAAAGAGTTAGAAAATGAAATCTGTGATTGTTTGGTTCATGCTTAAAATCTCGCCAAATGTCGTCGACATTGACGAGTTTCGCCGAAATATCGCAAAATTTGGCGCCAAAAATTATTTCCTATTTTGTATAACTCTAAAACTTTAACCCGTAGATTTTTTAACTTTGTATTTAGAACTATTTTAATATCTAACTGTTTTCAATATCTTTTTTGACAGCATTCGACTGAGAATTTATTTACAGGGTGAGCCAAATGACTTTAAATACATTAAGGTGTATGGATGCATTCAATTCATTGAAAGTCTGTGGTCAATGACTACTTTGGCTATCCCCAAAATCTCGCAAACTATTTCAAGTTTGTCGGCTTTTGGTGAAATATCGCCAAATAAAGTGTCAGAAAGAAATCTTTCAAATTGAACTCAGCTTGGCGATATCGAAATGTTTGGCTAGAAATCGCTATATCTTACTATTATTGATATTTTATATCTTTCAAACAAATAAGTTTAGAGGAAGTGCGTGAAAAACATTTTTGATTTAATAGACGTGCAAGGAAGTCATGTGTTGGACACATCAGATTTTTTTATATGTCAATATTGATTTTAAAATAAACAAGTCATTTAAAAATTATGAACAAGCAGAAATAAAGGGCATAAATACTAAAAAAAAAAAAAAAATTAAACGTGGCTTTTCGATTAGTAATCGAATAAACTTTTATTATCACAACTAGGTAAATCTATAGAAGAAGTTGTATAGTAATTTTGATAATCATTTGCCATTTGAAAATTTTTAAAATACTTACACCGTGTTCATGGGGATGGGGAATAGCTTTCTCTATATGTATATAAATTTTCCCGATTTTAATTGGCATTATTTTTGAGGGGGGAGCCATACCCACTGAAACAAGTCACGAGCTGCCTCTGCTTGTAGAGGAATTAATTTAACAGATAGTAAACTCACCGTAAAATTTTTCGGATAATCGCCATTGTCACAAACTTCAGGATATTGTATGCAAACTAATCGCTTGAGGGCCTCTCCTGCAGACTTCTCGGGCACGCAAGAGCCAGATGAAAACTTGTCACACATATTTTCAAATATGTACCTAGAAAATGATAAACTGATTTTTTTTTCAGAAGCCTTAACAGATAATGTATCGCGATATCAAGTAAAAAATTATTAAAATTTACTCTCTTACTACTGGCGGGAGTTTTAAAAATCTGATTAAATTTTAGCAGAGACATTAAATTGCGTAAGTCGATTGTCTACATCGTTTGTTTGCCAAGAAAGAACAGTTCACGTCAAAAAATCTGACGCTTATACGCCAAAACGTGTTTTGTTGAATTTAACAAAATTTGTTTGGTTAAGCAGTTTGGTAGTTTTGTTTTGCTGACTTGACACAAGTTTGTTTGATTCAGATGAATCGATTTAAGAAAATACCTTGTTAAACTAACAAGAAAGTTTTGTTAAAATTAGGACCAGTCAGTACCTTGCAGCAGTCAATTTACGCATGCGTCAATGGGCGGTGCGAGGCAGACGAAAGATAAGATTTTTCAAAAGCAGCAACGTCCATTTCATTAATACGTTCAACTATGGGTTATATCAAATCTCCTTCATCCTGGACACTATTCTCTTCTTTTCCCGGAGGGGGGGGGGAGGGTCGTCCCGATGCCCCCTCCCCCGTTTGTGTTTTTTGCCCTCACACACTCTTGACTGGTGTACTTCTTTTTTTTTGCAATTCAAGCTGACTAATTTTACCATACCACGGATATTCAGGAATATAAAGTCTGTTCGAATAATGGAAGCTAAAAACCCCAGACCCCCATATCATAACAACAACTGTAAGATTTGCTAATCGATTGGGGGTTTACTGAGTTAGTTGAAATTTTCTGAAATAAGTCTAGTTATTTTACCTATTCATTAAAATTTACATCTATGTTTTAATTCTTTTATCTGTATCTACATAGTTTAATACAACTCAAAGTCAGATTTGTCAAACAAAGTAAAGAGCGGTTGTTTGCATGATTCTCCTTAAAAAAGGCCTGTACTGCTTAATCAGCGTATGCCTTGTTAAAATAAAAACTGTTCCGTGTTTTCTCTTGGTTCAAATATATTTCTTGATTCGTTGTGAGCGTAATTAGTATTAAATCTTAAACTATACACCGAAACAAGTAATAATTTATCAATTATGTCCACTCATGCAATATAAATGCAAAAAATTAACATGGAATAAGTTTGCTAGAAACAGTTTATATTATTGTTGTTAACAACAGAATTAGGGAAGCAGTTCTATTTAAGTAACGTTACTCTCAATATGCTACAAATTTTTAATACTCTTACAAAGTATTTTAACCTTGTTAAATTTACCTATTTATGTATTTAGAAAGCATAAACAATGTTCCGCTCGCTCAAAATAATTAATTCAGCAGTTATTTGTGTGCATACTACCTAAATTTACGGCTAACGGTTATTTGAATTCTCACAGGATACGCTTCATTTACCGATACATGTTGGTTGTTTTCAAGTGTAAGTGGTAAATATACACCCAAATTTTGACCTTAAATTATTTTGAATGCGACTACATAATAGAAAAACACACTCATTATGAATTTTGAATAATCTGACTGTCTTACTAAGTTTGTCTTATGCCGTGGACAAAAAAAGCCTGCCGAGTGTTGAAGTTGATAAAATTAAACTTGTAGATATATATATATATAAAAGCACTCAAATAAAAATGTAAATTTCGATGACTAGATAATTAATTAGTTTTACCTCTGAAACTTTCAACCAACTGTTTGTGGGTTAAAAAAATTAACAGTAAAATCAACAAAAAATTTTGTTAAATGAGCCTTGAGCATCAGCAAAAAAAGAAATTTTATTGATTCAAACAAGTAATTAGATTGATTTTAACCAAATAAACCATTTAAACAAATAGTTTGGTTAAATTAATAAAATTTCTTTTATTTTAACAAAACTCGTTGGTTTAAACTGAAAAATGTTTTGTTGAACCAACCAAACAATTTTAACAAAATTATCTTGTTAATTTAACAAAAATTTAGTTGGCGCTATTTCAACCGGATAGGTTTGTTGTTTTAACTAACTTTTTGTTGATTCTACAATTTTTTTTTTTTTCAGTGTAGAGCTAATGCATCCTTCCTGGAGCTTTCCACCCCACATGGGCTCCTCATCAGAAGAAGGTACTTCTAGATATTATCCCCTCTCGAAAACTACTAGAAACTTTCGGAACCACGGATTCAACGTGCATGTACACCGTTTGTGGTCTTAAGTGGTATATATCGAAATTGGGCCCGCAACCTTTTGGTTACCAGTCTAACGCTTTAACCCTTTGATGCGCAACCCTTTCCCAATGCTGAAAAAAGGGCAGCCGTTGCCATCGCTCAACTTAACTACCAACAAGATGGCGGACGATCGAAACGTTCATCGCGTGCCACAGATCTAGATCTAGAGACCCTTTTTGACGCAGCTGGCTGTGCCCGGCACAGCCAGCTGTCGTCAAAAAAGGGTTCGTTCTGGTTACAATGAAAATAACGTTCAAAATAACGTTCGTCAAAATAACGTTCTGGTTACAATGAATAAAATCTCAAATCACAATATCTTAAGTTCGATAAGAACTTACCCGATTCGATTACAGAACGTGAAAGCCGGCACCTCCAGATACGTCGGCGAACTCTCCTGAATATCTACCACCGTAGGATACGTCCAGTACAAGTATAAGAACTCCATGGTTTGATAGAAAAAACCCGCCGTGAACAAGCTCACTAAAACCAGTCTCAAACCAAGATACGCGTACTTGGTTTTCTTGCTGTCCTTAGCCATGCTTTCCTTAATTTGCACTTAATGAACCTCTGGAGCATACGACAAATCCACCGCGTAGTGATAGTTTGTTCTCTATCAACCATGTTTTGTTGCGTGCGGAGGTAGCTTTCGACAGTGTTATTATTATCGCAAATGATGCACTTTCATGTTGCATTTTTAATGAACTGTATTTCACGCATTAAGTAACCTTCACTGAAGCAAAATAACTCTTTGCCGCTTTGAATTTAGAGGGAGACTTTGTTTTCGGCGGAAACAGAATATGACAATAAGAATGAAATGAACAATGACTTCGAACAAAGACTCTTTCAAATACTCTTATTAAACAACGGCCAATCAGCTATGTGCTGAAAACGACAGCATAAATAAATAATTACGCAGAATTAAAACTCCCTGAAACTTTTATGATCGCTGTTTTTTTTAAAGAGAAAATCCGAAATTTTAGATAACTTCCAGAGGCACGTTTTCAGCCAATCACTCTTTCGAACAATTCTCCTTAAATGCGTAAACGTTACCGTTGCTATGAAGTGCAATATCTTTTTCGGCAACTTTTCCTATTTATTTCGTTTCACTTCTAAAACAGGGAGCTACAGCGGTCTGCGTCAATATTCGTGAATCATGGCGTCGTCGTCCTGTTGTAAAATTGTTCCTTCAACACAAAAATCTAAAAAGAAAAAGAATTACTATGCGAAGTTTAATTTTGAAAAGTTGTATTGTTAGTTGTATTGAGTATGCCGTGCATAGAATAATTGGGGGACAGTTTTAATTCCTCAAATATCTGACCAAAAAAAAATCACATTTAAACAGCGATTTCTGTAAGTAGTCAAAAAGATATTCGTTCAGACGTATATTCATGCTAGCCTTTCGTAGACTACTTACCTTTTGAATTCCTCCCTTTTTTTCTGTTGTTGTTCTACTACCGATTAGCATTTAAGAAAATATATTTTATTTCGCCGAATTTTTTGTTTACATTTAAATTCCAGGACTGGAAACCATTTAGGGTCATAGCAGGGCCACCAACAGGATTGTCGGGCCCCAGGGCAAGCATTTACTACGGGGCCTCCCACCCTCAAAAAAAAACTTTATATATATATATATATATATATATATATATATATATATATATATAACTAACAAGTAAAACACAAACATTCTACAAAGAAGACATATCTCGCATAAAAATAACAGCTATTATCAAGAATTAGAACCAGATTTGATCAAATAAAGTGCAAGAATTATTGTGATAGTATAATGGAACGGAAATTATAACCACTGTCACCATCGTCAGGGCCACAACAGTGATTATATTTACAGTAACCAATAGTAGGGTTTCGGTTGTGTGGCATATCAGAAGAGATATTAACTCCACACATCTGGCCCTACCCTACTATATAAAGGAAGAAGAAATCAAAAGATACAAAAATTAGAAAGAAATTTTACATACCAGACCTTGAGCACATGGAAATTTTATATAATATATATATATATATATATATATATATATATATATATATATATATATATTAACTAATACAATTAATTTTATAAATGTGAAAGTGAGTTTGTTTGTTTGTTACGTTTTCACACACCAAAACCACTGAATCGATTATGATGAATTTTCTTATAGAGATAGATGGGACCATGGAGACAGTTATAGGCTACTTGGAACTTTTGATTTTTAATTACTTTTTTAACTATTAATTAAAAACCTTTTTCACGTTGCCATGCTTGGCGAGTTTTAGGGGTGGACGCGAGACTAGTTTTTTGCGAGACGAGACAGCGATTTACAGCTTTTTTGCGAGACGAGACACACATTTTTAACATTACGATATAGGGATTTTTGCGAGACGAGACAAAGCTTTTAGGCTATTTTGCGAGACGCGAGACGCATATTTTTCGTCTCGCGTCCATCCCTAGCGAGTTTCGCCTGTATAAAATTATTCATGTTTTGAGCTAACAGAAATACTATTACTTCAATGAAGAAGCGCATGGATTTGAAAAACATGAAATGGCATGGAAATTACGTTAGTTTTACGCCAAATTAAAAAGCATAAGAAAGAAAAACCAAATGTGTTTCTTAAAGTTCATACATTTCCAAATCCTACCAATAATATAAATGTGTACGTTTGTGTGTTTGGATGTTTGTGACTGAATCACACAAAAATGGGTGAACAGATTTGGATAAAATCTGGAATTAAGGTAGCTTATACCCTGAATTAACATACAGGCAACCTTTCATGCATATAGCATAAATAATTCTTTTACAAAGACACAAAATAATTCTAATACATTACGCTCTATAAATATTTTGTACCTACTGAATCGATTATAGAATTTTTTTCACTGTTTGAAAATTACACTATACCTGAGTATTATTGTTGTTTGTGGATTAAGACCGATTGACTGCACTAGGGTCCTGGGCCTATATGGGGAATGCCCTCTGTGAGGGACTTTCTAAGGGCCTAGCCCGTACTTAAGCGAGATTTCGGAGAAAACTACGGTAAACTCCGAATGGCTATGTCGACAGGCTGGACCGGGGTTTGAACCCGGCACCTCCCGCCTTCCAGTTTCCAGAGCAGAACCTTTCAGCCACTGGTGGGGCATTGAGCATTATAGGCTACCTTTTATGCATATATCATAAATAATTCTTTTACAGGGATACTCATATGAATTGCATTACGCTTTGTCTGTATCTCTGTAACTACTGAACCGATTCCAAAACTTTTGTCACTGATAGAAAGCTACACTATTCCTGAATATCATAGGCTAAAATTCATGCATGCAGCATAAGTAGTTCTTTTACAAGAACACTCAAAATAATTCTAATACATTACGTTCTATGGGCTCTGTAACAACAGAACCGATTCTAAAACTTTTTCACTAATAGAAAGCTGCACTATTCCTGATAAACATAGGCTAAAATTCATGCAAATAGCATAAATATTTCTTTTACAAGAGCACTCAAAATAGTTCGCAAATATTGTCGTAACTGTCTCTATTCGCCAAATGCGTAAAAAAAGATCTAAATTTAGTAACTATCTTCATAGTCTCTTATTTTAAATGAATTATACTACCATGTATTATACTTTATTTAAAATAAGTAAAAAAACAAATAATATTTAAGTACAGTCTCTTTTGTGTCTATAGTGCAAACATATTTGTTATTCACACATGCTTCATTTCTCTCTGGACCTAATTCTAAAGCCGACACGGACGAAGTCGCATGTAGCAGGTAATATATATATATATATATATATAATCCACTGTTTGTGGCCCCTGAAGATGGTGACAGTGGTTATAATTTCCGTTCCATTATATTATCACAATAATTCTTGCACTTTATTTGGCTTCAAATTCTGGTTTCTAATTCTTGCTAATAGCTGTTATATTTTTTTGCGAGATATGTCTTATTGTATGTTTTGTGTTTTACTTGTTAGTTATATATATATATATATATATATATATATATATATATATATATATATATATATCCGGGGTTGGAATCCTGAGCTGGGCAAGGTCGTCTCAGCCTTTCATCCGTTGAGTGGATTGATAAAATGAGGACCAAGCTTGTTTGGGGTCAAATACAGGGGGCTTCGCGCCAGGTTGACCACCTGACCGAGGCATATGCATCAGCACCCCAGAGCCCATGGTCGCGAAGGCGTGGTTGGGCAGCGCAGGCCTTGGCCCCCGCGGTGGGCTGCTACTCCAATGTTTGACTTTGCATATAATTTTAAAAACCCCACACTTTACCGCCTTCGTAAGGTAACCCCCCTTTATACAGACATCGGTTTTGTTCTTCCAAAAGGAGGTCACATTAGACAGGTTCCACTGTATGTATATTATGCTTCTTCTTAATTCTTTTTTTTTTTTTTCTAACAAAGGGCGAAACTGGGGTTCATGGACTGGTGCATATGGCTGAAACTAATATTTTCAACGCAGAATGCAACATTTTAAACATTTTTCTGAAAAAGATCGCAAATAACTATATTTTAAAATCGTGCTTATTATTATACTGGATTTATTTAGAAAAGAAACCTTTTGTTTAACAACAATTCCTTTTTAAAATAATAATAATAATAATAATAATAATAATAATAAAGAAGATCATAAGCATTCTGTACATTTTACGAAAAATTTCGCCAGATTATATACATAATTATTTATTTACACTCTCAGTTGAAGGAGAGGCTTTTCCCACTTTACAAATATGGCAATATTTGCATTATTATCATTAACAACTATTGTTCACGTCGCTCTCATTGAGTATTTGAGTAACACGAAAAGCGGAGTTGTCCCCTGCATGCAAAGCAGCACTACAGTAGTTTCGTTGAAAGTTAGATGAATCATAAAAAACAGTAACCCTATCTTTACAATACCGCAAAACTTAAAAATTAATGTTTAAAGGGCTTAAAAAATCTACGTCATAACAAGCATGAAAGAAGAAATGTTTTCGATACGTAATGGATTTGCTACACTTTCCAGGAGTTTTGTTTCTCTTTATTCTAAAAAAAAGTAACGGCCGCTAGCTTCTTTGGCTATCTTCTCCTAAATCGTGGGGATTTGAATTTCGAGAAACATGTCCAAGGATTTGGAAAATTCCGAGGAACCTGATAAACTGACGTAAATTTCGAAAATCGAATTATTTTAGAAGATATTAATAAAAAACTGAAAAAATAAAATATAATGTTTACCAGATTTGGCATAAAATCATTCATTCCTTTGCAACAAAGCAATTTCCAAGTACGTAGAATCGCGTGAAATTGACAAACATGAAGTAGAATGACACCCATTTTCCGCCAAATTAAAAAGTATATGAAATAAATAACTCAAATGTGTTACACAAAGTTGACAATTTTCAAATAGTAAGTTCCCTTAGACAACAGGAGTTTAGAATTAGCGATTATTCGTTTTTTAAAAACAGAATAACTAATTGTAACTGATTTTAAAAGCGCCATTTTGGCATTAGGCACGATCTGGCAAAATGGTATCTTTCCACGCAGGGTGAATCTAAACCGCGAGTTCAAAATGTTAGAACCCAATATCTTGAAAATGAAAAATAATTAAAATTCAGATTATTTTAAAGCCGGTTTGGTCCAGCTGGAGTATTTGCTACCAGTAGAAATATTTGGTGGCGTTAACTATGCCATTATAGCAGTTATAATACACTTAGGATATTTGCCATCTCGATAGGCCATCTCAATATAATTCGTGGTTCTAAATACGGCAATCTGCAAAGGATTATGGATATGAAAATATGGATAACGGTTTTCCGGGAACCTTACATGAGCAGTAATTATGGGTTGTGAGCATGCGTAAATCTCCAAATAATGAAAAGTCGCCGTTGGTGGCAAGCTGTTACATAGATTTTATCAAAGAAAACATATGAAGTGCTGTTTTCTTAGACCTAATTATTAACTATACATATACGGAAGTTGCCAAAATATGAAAATTCGCCATAATTGGCTAATACGCAAGGTGTTCCATGGTTTCACATAATTAAAAATAGTGCGAAGTTTAAATTTTTATGTTCCAAGCAACATGCAAGTACCAAGCAATGTGTAGCTTGGTAACATTCTATCTGATCCAACCATTGGGTTTTGTTTGTTGAAATTATGCCGTTTTTACGAATAAGCCTTATTAAGGTGCCAAATGCCTCATACGAAAAACGAGCGTAGCGAGTCTAGGAGCCATGCCCACCCCTAGTTAGTTAATAAGACAGGAGGAGTATGTGGAAAGCCAGGAAAAAAACCAAATACGTGCATCTTGGTTTAAGAGACTGTTTAATGTGCCTGTTCGCGGTAGGTTTTATCTATCAAACCATGGAATTCTTGTACTTGTACTGGAAGTGCCCTACCGTGGTTAATTTTTCAGCACAGCTCGCTCACGCATATGGAGGTGCCAACTTTTACGTTCAGTAATCGACTGATCAAGTTCAGTAATCGACAAATCAATTAGTCTCAGGTAAAAATTTCCAGATATCCGTTCAAGCATGTCACTTGGAATTGTCTCACATGCATACAGATGTGCTGCGTCTGCTCCGCAATTGTTTGTGGAGCTTGGCGGTATACCAAATCTTTCAGGTACCTCCAAAGAAAAAATTCGCAGGGCGTCAAGTCTGGCGAATAAGGAGGCCATGCCATGCTACTTTGCCATGGTTTTTATTTTTTCATAGTTTTCAGCGCCACCTGAAGGTGAAAATGTTAACTAAATTTGAAATTTGGCGGGATAAAATTTCCAGATTCTAAACATAAGGCCGCAAACGATACATATCTATCGCATTCTGTCTTTTTCTTATTGATTTTCAAAATCCATCAGTGATTTTTGGGACACCCCGTAATTTCTTATGGAATGCTAGAATAACATATTTAGTAATACTTCGGATTACTCTCTGAGATTACTTTTGAAAATTCTTCGAATGCATAGTAGTTCGAAATTATTAACCAAGAAATCTTTTTCTGCTATTTCAGTTTCAAAATTCGTGAAATATACAAACTTGTACTTGAAAGAAGTACTAAAACTATTTTCTTTTCTCCTCTTGAACTAAAGAAAGACATTTGTTAAATCTAAACATCCTTACATTTAGTGAACTAAAAAAATTGCTACTATGGAAACACACAAATAAAGTTTTAAAAAAAAGCAGTCTAAACAATTTTTAAAAATCAGTACATTGATACAAGATGTACTATATTTTCACCCCATTACAGTAACCTAAAAATCCCTTTTCAGGAACTTTAGCGGGAATATTCTAAGCTGACCACCGAACTTCAAGTTGAGAATGACCGTTTGGTAGCCCCTTGCTCTATTGTCCTAATCTGTAGTCAGACACGGAAGGGGAAGCTATTGAGCTGTCAAAAAAGCAGGCCCGTTAGTCGAAGTGTCTCACAATCTCATATTTTTTCAACTCTAAGCGCCATACTGCTTGAGCTGTGTGGCCAGTCTGAACGTCTGTGAAACAAATGGCGCAAAAGGTTACCACCCCTGCATTATATCAACGAGTAAATTTTTATATTATATAATGGGCAGTCCAATGAAAATGGACTGACTGACTATACGACCAGCATGCACTGTCAAAATTATTTCATGAATTCTCGGAAATTTTACTGTCAGCAGTATGCCAGAATATTTCCGTTTTTGACGAATATCCGTTTCTTTCTTTCTTAATTGAAGAAACTTCTTCAGATTCAACGACATTTTGTTTTCCTCTTCTGATTTTCGGGA
This sequence comes from Cheiracanthium punctorium, assembly GCA_038373885.1. Taxonomy (NCBI): domain Eukaryota; kingdom Metazoa; phylum Arthropoda; class Arachnida; order Araneae; family Cheiracanthiidae; genus Cheiracanthium; species Cheiracanthium punctorium. The sequence continues at coordinate 194,431 of JAWZYV010013842.1, read as the reverse complement.
AGAATTCTCGGAAATAAGAACATTTCCAAAAAGCACTAAAACTATTCGCTGGAAAATCAGAATAAATTAGTATATAAAGACGCACTCTCAAAAATTATTTCAGTCTGTTCAGTTCTCGGAAACTTTTCTGGCAGCAGTGCTGCCGGAATATCTCCGTTATTTGACGAATATCCACTTCTTTTTTCCCCTGCAGATTGAAGACATTTCTTCAGATTCTACGAATATTTTTCCTCTTCTTCAGATTTCGGGAAGAAGAATTCACGAAAATATTACGTTTCCATAGAGTACGGAAATTATTCGCTGTAAAATGATGGATAAATTAGTATACAAGGACGTGTTCTTATGACAAACTGGTAATATAGGCAGGTGTTTGTATAGAAATACTCTTGAGAATCAGGAATTAATAGTGCGAATGTTCACCCCAGTGCCATTTTTTTTTGTTAGTCGTGCTCCAAGTAGTGTCAGCAAGTTGCATGTGCATCCTACATTGAGGCCGGGAAGGAGGAATAGCAAGGAGTAGATCGTTTCCTTGACAGTACACTCTCAGAATAATCTGTCTTAATACACTAATTTATCCCTCATTTTTCAACTGACAATTTGCATTCTCTTTGGAACAATTTGCATTCTCTCCTTCTCTTAATATTTCAGTAATCTGAAAAGGAAAAATATTCGTAGAATCAGAAGAAGCTTCTTCAATCAGCAGGGGAAAAAATTAAGTGGATATTCGTCAAATAACGGGTATATTCCGATAGCACTACTGCCAGAAAACTTTCCGTGAAATGAAGAAATAACTTTTGAGTGTGCGTCTTTATTCGTTAATTTATTCCTCATTTTTTAACGGATAATTTCCGTACTCACTGAAAACGTTATATTTCTGTAAATTTTTCTCGAAAATATGAAGAAAGAAAAACTTTCGTTGAATCTAAAGAATTTTCTTCAATTAACAGGAGAAAAAAGAAACGGAGATATTCCGACAGCACTGCTGGAAAATTTCCGTGAATTGAAGAAATAAGAAATAATTTCTGAGAGTGTGGAAAGAGTGTCAAAAAATGAAATACATCAGTGAATGTTGGATTTGTATGGTAAAAATATTATGTAACGTGCGCAAGTGTCTGAGTAGATGGCATCAGTCTATTGCACAAAAATCCCCCCCCCCTTAGTTGCCAAGTTTGTTTCGATTACTCTGCAGAAGTTTCTCTGGAAAAGCCCTTATTCTTAAGGAAAAATAAAGACATCCTCCGAATATTTCAGATATTTCTCCTCGTGAGACTTCCACATTTTTGGAGCCCCGAAGAAAGACATTCGTGGTAGTTGATTTGCTTCGAAAGATAGGTTAGATTAGTTTTTGTGTTATGGCAAGCCTACACGAGAATCATCTGACTACAGGGAGGTACCTTGGGAGGAGGACTTTTTAACGACTTCTAACACGTATTCATGTTACATCTGAAGAAAACCGCCCATAACCCCAGACTATTAGATATACAGCGCCTGAACCCGGGACCTTCACACTTCGACCATCTACCATGCTCAGTGTCTTATCTACTCGGACATGTCGGACAATAACAGGTGCACGCTAGGTACAGTCATGGTTCCATAGACAACCCCAAACATTTTCCTATGAAAGAGGCATTGACCGTCTTTTTCTACAGTGTATGTATTAACAAATTATTTACATTTTTTCCATCAGTCCCGTTTCCAAATTTATCTGCCCGTTACATATACACAGATAGATGTAGGCAAGTAAACAAAGAATAGCAAAAATAAAGACATCGATGCGGAATGATGTGATATATTTCAAATCTGAAACAATTTACAAGAAAGATATTTGTTACATTTTGTCACGCTACAAATATTGACTCTTTTCGCTTCAAATGCAATCATCATCATTCTCCAATAAAGACTGCCTTCTTTGTCAATATGAGACATTCGACCAAAGCTCTTGATGCATGGATTGAAAGAATAATGAATGTTTTGATTTGAGAGGATGGTTGATTGAGACCCTTAGCCAGAAAGCTGTTGTCTCGATTGTTCCGAAGAAAAATAAAGCAGCAGACAATGTTTCCGAGACTGCGATCTGAGTCGTCTTCATACGTTGAGCAGTAAATACATTTTCTCTCACCAAGCGGCGTTATAATAAGTTGCTTTCATGAGATTTCTGTTTCTGTGTGGAGTCTTTTGCATGGACCGAACCTTTGTTCTCCTCTCTTGTAAAGCTTTCCGCTTTTCCTTGATATGCTCCCTTATCATCGCGATACCATTAGAGATCACGTCGAAGACGGTCAGCAAGGATACTCCAAGCCACATTCCCATGTAGCCACCCACGACGCTGAACAGTTCCAGAGACTACAAAGAGGAAGAACAAGAGAGATTTTGTATATTAGAATAAATATATCATACAATAATTCTGCTGGATCTATTCTTAGAAAAGGTTTTGAAGGGCGAGATTCAAGTGAAACACAATTCGAACGTTTTCCGTGTCGAACAGGGGAAGCTTCGAAATACATCAATGTTTCTTATTCAACTGAAACAAACCAATCGTATTTTGATCACGTGACAGCGCGATATGTTTGTTCATTGGAAGCATTCTGGGGACTGTAAAACGCTCGATTCGAACTCGATCGCGCGCGTTTCACTTGAATCTCGCCCTTAATCTTAAACTTCACTTCCAGGAAAATTACCGATTTTCAATTTTAAAAGGTACTTGAGTACACTCTCTCATGAAGTATTCGAGTAAAAGTCAGACTCCGTACTTAGGTTTCATATATTAAAAATTACTTATCAAAAAATATGAATTAGGTTAAGTGCACTGAAAAAAATGTTTTGTTGATTCAACAAAATTTTAGTGAATTCATCAAAATATTTTTCCGTGTATAATTATAACATTTCATATACACACCGAATATCCAATATATTATGACCACCCACTCATTTTTCAATGAACTCGTCTGGATGACATGGAGAGCACGTAATTAAGTGGGAATGGTATTGAACTGTTGCTGGAGAAGATAAGGAATCATTCTTCCACTTGCGTTTGTGAGAAATGGGAAAGGCTGTTGATCTAAGCGAATTTGATACAGGGCAGATTATAATGGCCCAAAGACTCAGAACGACTATCTCCGAAACTGGTTGTTCACGATCTGCAGTTGTTAGTATTTATAAAAAGTGGATTAATGACGGTGAAACCAGCAATAGACGCCAAGATTTTGGTCGTACCCGCATCATCAAGGAAAGAGGACGCCGGAAATTGTCCCACCTAGTACATCAAAATCGGCAGCAGACAGTGGCTCAGCTGATAGCCCAATACAATGCAGGTCCAAGTACAAGTGTTCCAGAACACACAATTCAGCAGATATTGTTGTATATGAGACTGCGACGCTGACGTCCCACTCGTGTGCCTCTGCTTGCCAAGCGTCATTGTGGACCACGGATATGTAAAAGAGAGTTGCCTGGTCGGATGAATCCTGGTTTCTCCTTCATCATGTCAATGGTCGTGTCAGTAAATAGAACATTTCTAACTACGATCAGTCAAGTAATTCTAAGTGCTCATTCAAAACCTGTGTTTACTGTTTGATAGTATTAATAGGTTTAATGCGAAATTTTGTGCTTCGCTCCCCTGAAAAAGTTTGGGTATCTCTGTTAAAGAATGCAAGGAAGAAACACAACTCATGATATAAAAGAAATATTTTAAAATTTTATTAGGCTATTTTCATTTTTATATTAGAAATTACCATGTCTGACTTATTTGCAGATTTCTATTATTGCTATTATTGCAGTTTTCATTTTACCAAGAATTTCATTTGACTGCTTTTTTTTATTACTATTACTATTATTGATTCGCAGTAGCCCAATTAACATGTGCCCTTCAAGCTTTTTAAGAGTAACCCAAGCCCTATATTTTTCATTGAAGCTGAATGAAAAATTATTTAGGACTGACCTGTGAAAAGATTTTTATTAACACATTTTCGTATAATTTATGAAATTGTACTGCAACAATTTGCAAAGAAAACATTCTATAAAATGTGTATTAATCAAATAGCTTTTCCCTAATACTAGAAGAAGCGTATTTGGTCAGCTGTCTGGTTTGATACATTACCCCACCTCGTCTCATCAACTTCGCACAATTCATCTTTATTACTGCTCAATCTATCCCGCTAACTCGTTTCATTTTCAGTTGTGTACACCCCAAGAAATATCTTGCTGTACACGCTTATTATACAGTGTACCCGTTTTAAGTACGTTGTCACCCCAAAATCCTTTCTGAACAAGAGCTTTAGTCATAAAAGTCATAAAAGTGGGGTCTAGGTGCATTAAAGTTGCCATGCGCTACGCAAGAAAACAGCTTACGGCGCTACCTTTCGGCTAAATTTGGAGTTTCTACTCTTATCTGAAAAAAGGGAAGAGGTACGAGAAAAAATTCATTTACGAAGTAGCTCAGCATCATTTATTTAGTAAGAAAAGCATCTTAACCCCATTAACGCTCGACTTTTTTCAGAGCAATCTCCAATTTATATGAGGGTTGCCTTTTAAGTTTTTACAAAATGTAGGAAGAAAAATAATTTTTTAGGAACAAACTGTTTCATTGCTTTTCAAAATATTCGCCTTTAAGATTTATACACTTTTCCACCCTTTCAAACCAATTCTTGAAACAGTTTTTTTCACTCTGAAATTGATGTCTCGAAACATGGTTTTGGAAGGTATCAACAGCTTCTTGAGGTGATGAAAATCGCTGCCCGTGCAATTTTTGTTTGATATAAGGGAACAAGAAAAAGTCATTAGGCGACAAATCAGGAGAACACAGGCAATGAGACATTAATTTGATATTTTTATTCTTCAAATAATCAATTGTTTCACGTTCTGTGCTGGAGCTGACGTTGTCGTGAAGAAGAATGATGCGTCGATTTTTGTTGTTTTTCCTGATTTCATTGATGACTTTTGGCAAACAAATTTCTGTTTACCATTTAGCGTTAACAGGTTTTCGATCCTCTAAAAGAATGGTTGCGATGACCTGTAAGGCCTAAGACACAAGCAAGCATTTTCTTGGACGTGCTTGATGAATGAACAACTTTCGTGGGATTCGGTTCATCTGGAAACACCCAAACAGTGGACTGTTGTTTAGTTTTCAGCTCATACGAATATATCTAAGTTTCGTCACCTGTAACGATGTTGTATACGTATTCTGCAGTTCTCAATTGGAATTATTTTAGCATTTCCTTAATCTTATTTGCACTATCTTCTTTTTGAGCTTCTGTCAAATTGTGCGGAATCCATCTGGAACAAATATTTTTACCAGCAAAATCTTTTTAACAGCTTTTTGCAGTTCGTGCAAAATCGAATGTATTGCAGTCTGTGATATGCCAAGAGATGCTTCTATCTCACGATATGTGACATGCCGATCTTCTTCAATCATGTTGCGCATAGCAGGGATGTTGTCTGGAATCACTACCGATTTGGTCGTTCTTCACGAGATTCATCACTGACAGACGCGCGACCACGACGAAATTCTGCAAACCAATTGTAAACAGTCTTTTCTGATGGTGCTTCATTAGCAAAAGTTTCACGAAGCGATACTAAACATTCTTGCCAAGTGGGGCCTTTCTGAAAATCATAAAAAATCATCCAACGAAAACCTTTACGAGTTATTTCCATTTTTTTCACTCACTGGCTTCTTTAGAACACTCGTGTAAACAAAATACGCATTCAATTTATATAATGCCACTGATTCCTAGATTCAAAAAATGTGAATTTTACGAATATCCCGAAGAAAAGTTTCAGTAGTACCTCCTATTGGTCGTTTGTAAAAACATAAAAGTCAACCTACGTATTGATGCCAGAAGTGAAAGATAAATTTCCGCTAAAAGTCAATGATAAAGTTGTTCAGCATTATCGATTTAGTAAGAGATGACACCTCGAGCACATTAGTGTCAAGCATTGAAAGCGTGCAGTGCAAGGCGTAGAAACGCATTGCTGATGCTTTTGCCAGGGTGTCATCTACCATATTACCCGTTGCAACTTGCAACGGGAATTACAGGCCAGCGTCCAGATGTCTATTGTTGCTGACGGAAAACGCTTTTAGCATGAAGGATAAATGAGCTTAATATCAGGTAAGTGCAGTTTTGGAAAACTCAACCAAACAAATGTGCATTTTTGCCTACCACCCGTAGCATTTGCGAATTAACGAGAACCATCTCTAAATTAAAGTGTATTATCTTACTAAATCGATGTTGCTGAACAACTTTGTTACTTGACTTTTTACCTGCATCTCTTACCGTTTTTGAGATAAGAATGCTAACTGCAAATTAAGCAGGCAGGGGGCGCTGCAAACCTTTTCCTTGTGTAGTGCATGGCAACTTTACTATATCTGAACCCACTTTTATGACGATAGCTCTTGCCATTCAGAAGTGGGCGCACTGTGTGAATAGATAAAACAAAGAAAAAATAAAATATTGCTTACTTCAAATTTAGCGTTATAAGTATAATTTGTAATCTCAAATCGGTCAAACGGAACAGTAATGTTGACAGTAACACATCTGAAAGCATAATTAACAGTTTAATATTCACTTTAAATTAAACTAAACTACTTACTATATAGAAGCAAAATAATTTGTAATTATTTTAATAGGACTGTTAACTATTTTTTTCGAGTAGATGATACAGTTTGTCTCTTTATTTGACATTTTGAGACTTAAAAAAGTAACATTAAGCAGTTCTACTTCAATTTTCATCTGAAAAATATAAAATACAAATAAAAACTTCTGTAAAACATATATCTACATGGTGTAAGATTGGCACAAACTTTAATGGGAGGTAGAGCACATAATACACAGAATGACACAGATTTGAGAATGACACACATTTGAATGACACAGAATTGAGGAGTTCGGAAACGTCGTCTTCATATAACTGTTAACAATCCCTTCGGAGGAAGTGTTCCCTGACCGCGGCTCGACAAAAATTAATTATTCTTTCTCCAGAGCACTTGAGTAGAATTGATTACACCGGTCAACACGATTTTTGGGTCTGATTTCTACATGTTAAATTTCAGTTTCTCTTACGCCAAAACTAAGGAAAATAATTTTTTTTAATGAAAGTTTGCTTTTGTAGAAATTAAAGCAATTTTTCAATTTTTTGGCAAAAATCACTGATTTTTATATATTTTTTATAATTCCACTCTAAATTATGATCAGAAAAGTTTTTGCTGGATATAAAAGTCTTTTTTATTCAAGATTTGTGATAAACAATGACATATAAATGTAAAATTATTACTTTATTGAGTATTGTTACGAATTCTCGGTGCAACCCGCTGCTCTGGGGCTTAAAATGGTTTAAAATTCGTATTCTACGCTTCAAATAGATAAATTTTGCTTTTGTTGCATCAAAATCAGCCAATTAGAACCGGAGATACGGAGGTTTCGCTTTCCCATATGTTTTTCTATGGGGCTTCTAGAAATCTCGAGAAATATTAGTCCTAGGGCTTGGATCTCTTCACATTTGGGGACTTATTTTTGGCGCCAAATTTGGCGATATTTCGCCAAAAGTCGCCAAGCTTGGCGACTTTTTGGTCATTTGACGCGATTTTCCCAATCGGGCCTGGAAGTTGTTTTTCCTGCATTAAAAACGCATAATAATCTAACATTTCTCTTCTATGACGTAATCAGAAGTCCCGCTTTATCTGGAATCTTCCAGGAATATACTCTTCTAGAAGCTTCCCGCAGCTTCTGCCTCCTCTATATAAACCGGCGCGCTCCCCCGACAGTTCAGTGCGAGTTGAACGCTCAATGTGTGAAGAGCTGTCAGTGAGAGTACGCTTGCTTTGTGATAGTGCTATGGAAGCCGTGTTTTAGCTTGCTTTACTAAGCTGTTTTCAAAGTGCTGTGTGTAAATTCTTCATTGCTGTGTCTTAAGGGATTGTGTACGATATCTCTTGAATATTTTCACTGAATTTTTGCCTGTGAAAGTGACTTATTTTGTGTGTGAAATACAGCATTTGTGAGAGCTTCTGATCTAAGAGAACTGTTAAAAGCACATTACTGTTTAATTGTGCTTGTGAATTTTGTACAGCTGATTGTTCCACGAAGTTCTAGAAGCAATAAAGCTATATTCCATCCTGACCATTGGACTTTTTATCAGCACGTTCTACACCAACTGGACTTTAGAACGACGAACCCCGTAAACAAGAAGAGTACAGCTGATTGTTCCACGAAGTTCTAGAAGCAATAAAGTTATATTCCATCCTGACCATTGGACTTTTTACCAGCACGTTCTACACCAACTGGACTTTAGAACGACGAACCCCGAACGACGAAGAAGAGTAGTTTCGCAACAGTATTCTTGTTACATTAATCCCTTTTTTTCAAACGCAATCAAATACAGTTTTTAGTATATTGCTTTGCATCATTGTGTTGATAAAATAAAAATATTACATACTAAATATTAAATTCAATATTATAATAATAATACAGTTTACATTCGGGTTAATCAAAGTGCTGCCATCTTTCGTTTATGAAATAAACTAAAATATACTTATCGACGTAGATCAGACAAAAGCAAACTTTAAGAACTAAAAATGAAAATTTAAGTGTTTTTTGAATGTCTAGAAACAGAATTTAAGCATGAGAACATAAACCGCCCCCCCCCTGAATTTTTTTTTTTTTTTTTTTTTTTTTTTGTTGACCGGCCTTATTTGTAATTTTTATTTCATTTCATTGATGAAATTTTTCAGTGTTAACGAAATACCAGTGTTAACAAAGACCAGCGTCAACGAAATTCGGTTAAGATATTAGGCGAATACTTCAGTACTTTTCCCAAAGTGATTATTAACCCATTTATGCCTACCGTCCCTTTTTTGGGACGGCATTTTCGCTATCAGTCGAAAACGTTATTTATTTTCCCTACAATTTATTCACGAGCATTGAATCTCAACTCCACAATGTATTTTAACATGACCAAGTAGGTTGTTGACATTTCAATTTTTATACATAATAATTTTAAAAGAAATCATCCCTTGTTCAAAAAGTTGACATCAGAAATTTATCTATTACTAGCTGCTACCAGCGACTTCGTCCGCGTTGGCTTTAGAATTAGGTCCCGAGAGAAATGTAGCATGTGTGAATAACAAATATTGTTGCGACGAAAGAAACTGCATTTAAATATTATTTGCTTTTTACTTGTTTCAAATGAAGTATAATGCATAGTAGTATACTTCATTTAAAATAAGAGACTATGCAGAGTTACTAAATTTAAATTTTTTTCAGGCATTTGGCGAATAGAGACAGTTATGACAGTATTTGCGAACTGTTTTGTAAAAGAAATATTTATGCTATATGCATGAATTTTAGTCTATGTAAATCAGGAATAGAGCAGCTTTCTATTAGTGAAAAGTTTGAGAATCGGTTCTATAGTTACAGAGATACCCAGAGAGCGTAATGTATTAGAATTATTTTGAGTGTTCTCTTAAAGGAACTATTTGTGCTACATGCATGAATTTTAGCCTATAATACTCAAGAATGGTGTAGCTTACTATCAGTAAAAAAAGTTTAGGAATCGGTTCAGTACTTACAGAGATGTACATAGAGCGTAATGTAATTCTTATTAGCATCCCTGTAAAAGAACTATCTGTGATATATGCATTAAAGGTAGCCTATAACACTTAGGATGCCACCAGTGTCTAAGAAGTTCTGCTCTCAAAACTGCAAGGAGGGAGGTGCCAGGTTCAAACCTCGGTCGCGCCTGTCGACCTAGCCGCTCCCATTTTTCCGTGGTGTTCTAAAAAACCTCGCGTAAATACGGGCTAGGATCCCTTAGAAAGTCCCCCACAGAGGAATTTCCCATATAGGCCTAGGACCCTAGTGCAGTCAATCGGTCTTAATCCAAAAACAAACAAACAATGATACTCAGGAACAATCTAACTTTCAATCAGTGAAAAAAGTTTTAGAATCGGTTTAGTAGCTACAAAATTTCCATAGAGCGCAATGCATTAGAATTATTTTGAGTGTCTTTTTAAAAGAATTATTTATGCAATATGCTTGAAAGGCTGCCTGTATGTGAATCCAGGGCATAAGCTATTTTCATTACAAATTTTTCTAAATCCGTTCAACCATTTTTGTGTGATTTAGTCAAAAACATCCAAACACACAAACGTACACATTAATATTATTGGTAGGATTTGTAAATTTATGAACTTTAAGAAATACATCTGGACTTTTCTTGGTACTTACGTTTTATCCCGGCGGTCATTCCCGCCAAACTGTTTTTTCGTCAAATGAGTTGCCAAACGTATTCAAAACCATTAATAATATCATTTGCCCGACATTTATTTCGACAAAAAATCGCTTGTCTTGGTGGACCGTCGGGATAATACATAAATACCCTTTTCTTTACTTACGCTTTTTAATTTGGCGTAAAATCAATATAATTTCCAGGTTTTTCAAATGCATGTAATTTTGCAAATAGAATTTCTGCTTTATTTCAAAAGCATAAATCATTTTGTGCGGGCGATAAAACGTCTTTTAATTAATAGTTAGAAAAGTAGTTAAAATTTCAAAATTCTGAGCCTCAGGTGCACTTTACCGAAGTTATGGGCTCAGTCATGCTCAAATTTACAAAGCTCAGCTTTCTGTAGATTTGTCTGGAGAACATTCATTTTTATTATTACAGATAGATAGATTTGGCGTAAAACTGGCTTAATTTCCGTGTTATTTAATGTTTTTCCGATGCCCGCGCTCCTTTATTGAAGTATTAGCATTCTTGTTAGCTCAAAACATGAATTATTTGATACGGGCGAAACTCGCCAAGCATGGCAAAGTAAAAACGGTTTTTGATTAATAATTAAAAAAGTAATTAAAAATCTAAAATTCTAAGTAGCCTATAACCATCTCCAGGGTCCCATCTATATCTAAACCAAAATGCATCCTAATCGATTCAGCGGTTTAGGCGTGAAGGCGTCATAAACAAACAAACAAACAAGCTCACTTTCGCATTTATAATATTAGTTAGGATTGCTGGTATTAGCAAAAATCGAAGAAAATCGCAAGAATGTCTGGGCACAAATGGGTTAGCAGGCAAATGAAAAAGACGTTTGTGACAACACATTGCCATGGGATTCTGAATCCTTATTATTGCCTTGTCTTTCCCTTAAGTTGTCCCAATCATTATGGAGCACTCTCTACATGAACAAATACTTTTGTGAAACATAAGAATCGAGAAACATGTTATAATTGCTTACTTAGGACTAAACATCCAATTTCCTGTGCAGTTTTGCTGTAAGTAGAAAATAGAAAAAAATGCAAAAATGGCATGAAAAATGTCGATGCAAGTATTAAATTTATTCCAGGAGACATACCTGAGCAATAGTGTTCTTGATTCCCTGTGAAAAGAAGTAAGTATTATTAATGCTCTAAATTGAATACATTGTAAAGCAGCAAATTATACATGAAGAAAAAATCTTATTCTTAAATACCATATATTATGACGCAGAATTCTTAACCCTTAATTGCATGATTTTTTAAAATGGGCTGAAAATAAAATTGCAACTTCATTTATGTTTATTAATACTAGCAAAAATATTTTTTTTTAAATTTAAGCATGTAGTTTCTCAGAAAAATCATTTAAAAATGTTCAAAATATAAAAATTAGAATCTCCACTCTGTAGCTCGCATAAAACACAAGAAAGTAATACAGCCTAATTCTATTTTATTGAGTCCTAATACTAATACTATTTTTAATAGTCTTTCATTCATTTTCATTTAGCAATGAAAATTAGAAACAATCAAAAATTCTGGGAAAAAAATTTATTCAGCACACTGGATGCACACGCTATGAATTCATGCTTGCTGGCTCAAAAAATAATGTTGTCATACATTTTTAACAACTAAAAATTATTTCCTTAACTGTCTTATATTTATATTAAGTGCATACTTATTCAAAAACTACATAATTTTCTTTTTATTGCGGGAAAATGAGAGTATAGCCAACTGGCTACAGTATGCACTGTAGAGTTGAATCTAAAGGAAAAAATAATTTGATAATTATTTTTTCGCATTCACGTTAACAGATATTTCATTCTTGTGTATCACTTCTATGCTTTATTCAACCAATGGTAACTTAAGTATAACTTAACGGGGTGATTGAAAAGTCCGCAAAAACTTTAAAAATTCTCTTTAAAAAAGCAAATAATGATAGAAAATTGCGGTTTGCACAAATAGGTTTAGAGGGTGATCGGATTTTTTTTAATGACAAGAAAATTTGTAGTTCCAAATGTTACCGATAGGTGGCGCTGACATGCTCAATGGGAAGTAAGTTTCCAATTAAAAGAAGAAGAAGAAATCAAAATCTCTCTTATCCTTTCCATGCAAACAGCAATTTTGTATCATGATTTGTTGTTTTTTAATGAATTAGAGCGATTTTCAACTTTTTTTAAAATTGGAAACTTGCTTCCCACTGTGCATGTCAGCGCTACCTATCGGTAACATTTGGAACTACAACCTTTCTTGTCATTAAAAAAAAAAAATCCGATCACTCGCTAAAACCGCAATTTTCTATCATTATTTGTTCTTTTTTCATGGATTTTTCAATTTTTTGCGGACTTTTTGATCATCCCGTACAAAGAAATAACAATGTTTATTTCAACGCGACATAAATATTGTTCCCAAAAATCGTGATCTATGTTTGATACAATATATTGAACTAGATTATACGGCTCGTTGTGAAGGCCAGGTCCGCCGAGATGGGGGAAAGGGGTACAATTGCCCCCCCCCCCCTGACGTGGAGGACGCACTGATGATGGTCCATCGTCAGTGCGAGAATGTAAATGTAATGCCATACTTACCAATATCGGTCTGCGGTATTAACTATCATTGGTGTTTGCTAAAGTTTTTCTTACCGCTCTATTCATTTGGCTACGAATTTTATTATAACTCTTCTTTAGTTTTCAAGTAGCGAGTACTCAATATTTAAAAAAGTCTTGGATTTAATTTTGTCAAATGATCCTCGGTACACAATAAGAAAGAATTTCAGTATTATATGTACATTAATTTAAAGTAATTCTGATAAAGTACTTGCAATTTGATCGAAATTTTATAATGTACAAGCTTTAGTATACATTGTCTACGGTAAATTTAAAGTGTTCTAATTCTAAATATTTTTTAAAAATTCTGGATAAAAAAAGTGGAAGATTTTTTTTTAGGGGGGGGGTCGTAAATGCCTACCCTGGGCCAGACAATTCTGTCGGCGGCCCTGGTGAAGGCAATTACACGAGTACTAGAAAAAACATCCGACAAAAATAGGTTTACACTCAATATATTTAATATTTGTCCACTTAATATAAATATTTCAATTTTTACTATACATATTCCGAAATCGAAATTGCATTTTCTTCCAAAAACGTGCGAAATCTTTTCGCATTTGAAAGATTTCGTTTTGCGCGAACATCCCCTCTTATATCAATGTCTCATGCAGAGGAATTTAAACTGGGTAATCTATAAAAATTGTTTCAAACGAATTGGAATCGCAATTTTCAATTCAAAACGTGATAACCATGACTTCAGTATAACGTCAAAGAAATTAAATTTATAAATCTGGAAAACGTCTGATGATTGTGACATCAATATGAAGTCATTTTCACTTGCGACACCGAATTTTGTCACGCATAGGATTAACTTTTTTTTTTACTCTTGGAATTAAAATAGAGCTGAAAATAGCAAAAAGTCTCTTGAAAATTAGGGAACAGGTGGATTTTCAGATTTTTAAAGTAGCGCAGATTATTTTCTTTATTTTTATACAAAATTATGAAAAAATTTCAAGCGGATCGTACAAACGGTGTAGATGCTATGTTTTTGTGGGTTTTTTTTAAAATCTTTTTAGAGTTATTGTGTCAAAAGAGTTATCTCTTAGAGTGGTTGAACCGAAATTGTTCCAGAGCCACAGTGAGCCAGTGAATCTTAGGGATCAGCATAACTAAGATGCTATTGTTATTCATATAGTTACGCTATTTATAAAATTCATTTATGGTATTTATAAAGTTCATATGCAAAGCAAATGTAATTTATTTATTTAGATACAGAAAAATTCCGATTCCAAAATTGAAACAACAATCACGTCAAACTTTATCACTTCGAATTTTTTAAAAATTCGAAACCTATAGTTTAGGTTGAGTGACTACTTATCATGTCACCAAATTTTATTTCATTTGCTTGAGTCAGTTTTACATGATGTGCGAATAAAGAAAAAGCGTCACTGAGACAGAATGATAGGCAGACAAGCTTTGTTTTACGGTCGTACTGGGGTCCCAAATGCTTAAAACGGATAGAAATCGCAACATTTTTCAATACCAAGTAGTGTACAGGCAAAGTTTAATTTTATTTATTTAGATACATAAAAGTTTCCATTCCGAAATTGAAACAACAGTCACTTCAAACTTTAGAGATTTCATCCCGAGTGGAACCCGTCTGGTGATTAGAACGCTTGCCTACCATTTCTTGGGTCTACGGCTCAATACTAGTCGCGGAAGCTAGAAGGACTCAGTTAAAAGTAACTTGAAGTTCTTACGTATGATAACAGGTGGCAGCACTAAAACTGAAAGAAAGTATGGAGAAATCTTAACAAGCAGGAGACGACGTAGCCAGACGTCACAATCCACTTTTTCCCAAAATATATCTGAGCGTGATGGTCACGAAAATCCATTGATTTTTCTCCATTCCAAAAGTGCCCAATGCGACTAAAGAAGTTTTCACTTTAAAAAAAAAAAGAAAACAAAACAATCTGCGCAATTTTAAAAATCTGAAAATCTGCCCGTTCTCTGATTTTTATCAATATTTTGACATCTTAAACTGTAAGGGAAAAGTTAAAAACTTTCGCAACTACGTCATAGTCGAGATTATTTTTAATTTTTGCGATTCATGAAAACTAATTAAAAAAGAGAAATAAAATTCACCCCATAGGACCGATCAGCAAATTCGCACAAATACGTTAATAAATGTAGGAGAGGGAGAGGGAGAAATGCGCTACTTTAAAAATCTGAAAATTCACAAAACACGGACTAATACCGAAGGATGGGAATCTCCATAGTAAAATAAATGGTCTAACAATAGACACCAGAAGACTCTGATGGACACAGAGGGTTAACACAAGTGTGCATGTGCAGCTGTGTTTTAAGATCTTCAAATGTAAAAAGAAATCTTTTGGCAGCAAAATAATTCTTATTTGAATGAATGAAAATCACACTCATTACATTTAACATAACTCACAGTTGCACATACCTCACTGTTACATACTCATTGTTGCCGCTTAATTGCTGATTCAGTAATCCAATGAAACTAATGTTATTCATTTCTAGCGTGCTTAAACTCCGAAAATAAAAGTATATAAATATAAAATAAACTAGAAGTCAAAGCCCGTTGTGGAAGCAGTTACAACGGGCGCTAGAAAAAAATGTTCGACAAAAATATTTCTACACCTACACTCAATATATTTAATCTCTGTCCGCTTAAAATAAAAAACTTCATGTTAAATCATGTTAAATAAACCCAAATTGGAATTGCATTTTCTTCCAAAAGACTTGCGAAAACATTTCGCATTTGAAAGATTTCGTTTTTCTGGGAACATCCCCTCTTATATCAATGTTTCATGCCAGACAAAAATCACTTTATTTGAGAAAAAAGAACTGCGTAATGTGAAAAACTATTTTAAACGAATGAATCATAATTTTTCCTACAAAGCCGGATCACCGTGACGTCTATATGACGTAATTTTCACTTGATGCTCCTAATTTTGTCACGCAAATGATAAACTTTTTTTACTCTCAAAAAAGGAGCTGAAAATAGCGGAAAATCGCTTAAGAATTATGGAACAGGTGGATTTTTAGATTTTTAAAGTAGCTCAGATTGTTTTCTATATTTTTATACATAATAGTGAAATTTTTCAAGCGGATCGCACAAACGGTGTTGATATTATTACGCTTTTTCTGCTTAACTTTGTAATCTTTTGTAGTGATGGCGGCAAAAGTTTTATCTTGGAACAGGTTACCCGGAATTGTTAGAGAGTGAGTCAGGGATCAGCGTAACTATATAGCAAGATAAATATCAACTTACTGCCACTTTTTTAATTAGTCGTATTTTTAATACTATTCTGAGGTATTTCGCATTTTCATTTTCTTCGTATATGTCGCATAATTTCAAAGAAACTTGCAGTAACGCTAAGTTAACAACTTAAGTGGTAACAGTTGCTTGTGTTACTATGAAAAATGTAATGTTGATAATAGGATATGAAAATATTTCAAGTGGACAAAAAAACAATGTCTTGAGTGTAGTTTTAAATGATACAAATCAGAATTACTTTGCTGTTAAGAGATTGCTTTTTACATTCGCAGATCGTAAAATGCAGCCGCACAAACGCGCTTGCATTATCCTCCAGCATTAATCAGAGTCCTCTGGTGTCGGATTTTTCGAAACCGTTTTGAGAGCTTTAGGGGGCTATCGTGATTCTAGCGGGCCTGCTTGTGCACTCCGAAAGAGGCCTACGGACGTTTCCTCATTGGTTAGATTCGGCCGTTTGATGACGTATGTGAGGCTGGAACCAATAAGTGCGCGTCCGTAGGCCTCTATGGATGATTCATCGCAGTGCACAAGCAGGCCCGGTAGAATCACGATGGCCCCGGCGAGATTCAAGTGAAACACGATTCGAATATTTTCCGCGTTGAACAGGGGAAACTTCGAAATATATCAATGTTTCTTATTCAACTGAAAAAAACCAATCGTGTTTTGATCACGTGACAGCGCGATAGGTTTGTTCGTTGGAAGCATTCTGGGGACTGAACTGGGAACTGGGGACTGAAAAACGTTTGATTCGAACTCGATCGCGCTCGTTCGGGGCCTTCGCAATTAGTAACGGGCCTGCGCGTGTATTTTGATGAGTCATCCAAAGAGGCCTACGGATGCTCGAGTCTTTACGTACACATCAGGCATTTCTTAAGCTTCCCAGTGCTTTCAAACGTTATTTAATGTAGTTTTAAGTAGTAATTGTGTTACTAATTCAAGTACGAACTCATGATTAATTTGTTTGCTATGATACCTATTGATATAAAGAAAATAGATGCATATAATTTGAAGGAAAAACAAAGTAGCCCTTACTCTCATGATTCACGATTGCTTATTTTAGTTTCACAAGTGGATATTTAGTATACTTTAAAATAACTAAATACACAAGACATTTTTATAATGAATATTTCATGAACGTAGTAGTATTTCCTACGTTATTTTAAACAATTCAACATTAATCTTTAACAAATGATGTATTAAAGCGCATTTCAGTGTTTTCGGGATATCCTGTATATTGGAGAAAATTGATAAAATACGCTCTATAGCGCGATCCCTGAATTAATTATTCTTTAATAAAGACATTTCATATAGTATATATTATTCTTTTGTCGCTTTCTCAATCGAATTTAGGAATTGAGCAAGCATAATGAACGCTTGTACAAAATATTAACTACATTTGAAGTTTATGTATAAACGGGCAAAAATCAAATGTTATTTAATGTAGTTTTAAGTAGTAATTGTGTTACTAATTCAAGTACGAACTCATGATTAATTTGTTTGCTATGATACCTATTGATATAAAGAAAATAGATGCATATAATTTGAAGGAAAAACAAAGTAGCGCTTACTCTCATGATTCACGATTGCTTATTTTAGTTTCACAAGTGGATATTTAGTATACTTTAAAATAACTAAATACACAAGACATTTTTATAATGAATATTTCATGAACGTAGTCGTATTTCCTACGTTATTTTAAACAATTCAACATTAATCTTTAACAAATGATGTATTAAAGCGCATTTCAGTGTTTTCGGGATATCCTGTATATTGGAGAAAATTGATAAAAGCGCGATCCCTGAATTAATTATTCTTTAATAAAGGCATTTCATATAGTATATATTATTCTTTTGTCGCTTTCTCAATCGAATTTACGAATTGAGCGAGCATAATGAACGCTTGTACAAAATATTAACTACATTTGAAGTTTATGTATAAACGGGCAAATATCAAACGTTATTTAATGTAGTTTTAAGTAGTAATTGTGTTAGTAATTCAAGTACGAACTAATGATTAATTTGTTTAATCATGTGTTCGTACTTGATCATTTGTTTGCTATGATACATATTGACATAAAGAAAATAGATGCATATAATTTGGAGGAAAAACAAAGTAACGCTTACTCTCAGGATTCACGATTGCTTATTTTAGTTTCACAAGTGTATATTTAATATGCTTTAAAATAACTAAATACACAAGAAGAGAAAGACATTTTTATAATGAATATTTCATGAACGTAGTCGTATTTCCTACGTTATTTTAAACAATTCAAGATTAACAAATGATGTATTAAAGCGTATTTCAGTGTTTTCGGGATATCCTGTATATGAGAAAATTGATAAAATACGCTCTATAGCACGATCCCTGAATTAATTATTCTTTAATAAAGACATTTCATGTAGTGTATGTTATTCTTTTGTCGCTTTCTCAATCGAACTTTGGAATTGAGCAAGCATAATGAACGCTTGTACAAAATATTAACTACATTTGAAGTTTCTGTATAAACGGGCAAAAATCAATAATTTAGAAGTTACTGTATTTCTGCACTGTACCAGATGTAAGTCTGAATCACATAATCAAGGCATATATAACTGATAAATAACATTTTCAACTGGCAAAATTAAATTGTCTAAATAGTATCACAACGTCATGCTTATTTACAAGAATAAAAACTACTCAAGTAAGTAAAACGATTTCCGATTAAAATAATTTATTTATAAATAACACGTGAGTAATTATTCACTAAACATGATTTACATACATATTTTTAGAATTTCTAAATACATTATTAAAGTGTTCACGTACCTTTACATTCAGAGCAACATGTTCGAATTTGAGGATAAATTTTCATGAAAGAAAATGGCGCAAGATTCACAAAACGATTACCTACATCTAAAGTTCTTTAGTACGACAAAAGTATAAAAAATTGTTTTAAAATAATAAAATAATATAACATTTATAATACTTAGAATAATAAAATAGAACACTGTGACTGGGGGAAAACAGGCCTCAATGATAAACTCATTTTTAGCGATGGCAACTCATACGCAGGCCCGTTGCTAATAACGACGGCCCCGGCTCGTTTCACTTGAATCTTGCCCTTAGCCACGTAGAAGATTTCCATCCTTGAGTATTGATCCATGATCATAAGACATTTCGTATGTTAAAGTCTCTGGAAATTATTCAGATTATCGTCTGCATGAAGTCTTGAATTTAGAATTAATTAAACAACTTAAGTGGCAACAGTATTACTTTGGTCACTGTGATGATAAAAATCGAATATGAAGTTATTTATTTTAAGTTACCAAAGACTACATGTAGTGAGTGCAGACATTCCCCCCCCCCTCTAATTCCGTTTTAATTGCCTACACAATGGGCTTCGTCTCCTTATCCTACGATTCTCATACATTTTACGATGAAGAAAAGTCCAGTAACAAACAGACATTACGTACATATGTAGTATCCTCTGGCGAATCTGGATTCTCCGGAATTTCCTGAAAGGTATTGAGAAAAATAAAATGTTATCATTTTTATTAATAAATCATACAGATTATTTCAACACTCAAATGCAATCGCCTAGAACAGAGGTTCCCAACCTTTGGCGAGCAGAACGTTTGCAGTGGAGGCACGATAAAAAAAACATACTAAGAGCAAGTGTGATAATGCACGTTTTAAAAAACTCATCTTATTTATTCTTATTTTTTTTACTCCAGAACATATGTATTTTCACTTAAAATGTTTATTCAAATGTTACTGATGACCTTATTTTGTACAAAACAGGACTCGGTGATCATTGCTGAAGATTGCAAACTATATAATGTATGCCGAGGAATGTGAAGGGGGGGGGGCGTCATCGTAAGTTTTCCTTTGTTGTTAGGGGGAGGAGGCTCAATGTTAAAAGGTTGGGGACCACTGGCCTAGAACACCCACTTTAAAATTTGTGGGAATTTTTAAGTAAGGTGCAACAGAGTTGTTGTTAGATTCCACTTTATATGTGTGTTATACAAAGTTTTTAGTAATTTCGCGTTCGAACAACAGTTAATTTTCCAAGACTGTTCGAATGTTTTTCGTCAATTTTGTTTCACTGCTGCAGAAAAAAAGAAAAACATGGTGTGCTTGAAAAAAAATTTTTTTTTTTTCATAGAAATTACTTTAAATATTATTAGTCACCTGAAAGTTTTATTCATATTGAAGAAAAATATGTTTTTCTCTTAAGCTTCAGACGTATAATATTTGTGTTTCCTAAAAGAAATATTCTTATTCAACTATATTTATTATTATTATTTAACCATTTTAAAATTATAGTACTCGTAAATATAATCGTCGTTTTAATGTCGTCATAAAGTTTTCAAATTACCATTATTATTATTATGAATGTTATGATTTTCATTTTAACATTCTTAAAATGCATCAGTATACAGAAATCATATACAGGGTGATTATAATTAAAATTCCACACCAGGGGCAAGGGCGTATTTAAGGGGGGGGGGGTTCAGGGGTCCGACCCCCCCCCCATGAAGAACATTTTGAAGGGGGTTTAAAAATTTCGAAGGGTGTCCAAACGGTAAAAAAGGCAGTATTTTTCTCAAAAGGACACTATATCATTATCATTTAGTAACAAAAATCAAAATTTCGTGGGGGAGAAGGTTCAGACCCCTGGACCCCCCCCCCCTTAAATACGTCCTTGCCCCGGGTGTTGAATTTTTGAAAATTTTTTTCGCCGATAATAAATCCTCTGACCACCTCTCCACAATTACCAAATTTGATAACATTTGGTCCAGTAGTTTTCCTTTTCTGATCGTTTTAAAGTGGAACTTTAATTATAATCACTCGGTATACACACACATATATATATACAATATATATTTTTTATCATATAAATTTTATTTTTTGGAGGATAGAGAAGAGGGCAACTATCGAATGGTGGGAAAAAAGTTCAGATTGTCTGTTCTGTTTAAACAACCGCGAGATTTATTAACGTAGGATTATTCATCATTGCTAACCTCTTTTTTTTTTAACAGCCTCTGTGATACTTTATTCTTTCATAAAACCCTAAATTAGGTATATTTTGCCGTAATAAATCCTTATTCTTTTGCCTTAAACGATTAATTCCCCCGCGCTGTTTTTGCATACAGACGATATTTAGATTAAAAATGACGATTTGAGATTTTTCAGTTATTTTTACTATTGGCGTTTCTGTATATTGCTTAGATTCAAGAACCTAAATCATTTTATGCTACTGAAAATCGCATGCAATCGTAAGCATGGCAAACATACTACTTTTTTCAGTTTTTTGTTAATATCGTCTAAAATAATTCGAATTTCAAAATTTAAAGCATCCAACTGGCATCCCTGGATTTACTCTGATTTTATTTACACCCATCACATGCTTGCATGGGGCCTGGTTCCTGAGTAATCTGGTTCATGATGAAGTAAACCCTTTATGGTTCTTGAGTCCTCGAAAGCAGGTTTTGAAGTAACTCTTATAACTGCAGACGCCTTGGAAAAAAAAATATTCTTTACATAGGATTGTTGTGGAGGAACGTAATTCTAAGTTTTAAAAAAAAAGAAGAGCAAAGAGAAATTATACTATCTATACCGTTTATGATTTTAATGTATAAGGCCCGACACCATGTAGTTGGTTCACCTTCGATCCGGCAGCTTAAAACTTCCTAGTTTGACGCGGAAATTTGATTTAACGGAATGACCTGAAAATCAGATCGAGTCGTAGGTTAGAATTTAAAATTTTGAATAAAATATTTTAACCCTATAAAAAAAATTTTAAATCCTGAAAAGTTCATGGATTCCTAAAAAGTTCATTTATTTATCACAGCAGTAGGCACTTTGGAATGTTTTCGAATAATTGAATCGTAAGATTTTCGACAGTCATGTGTAGGGTTAATACGTCGTGCCGTGAAGTATTTTAAAACAAATGCAAAAATCTTGCAAGAAATACTTACAACTTTTTCAAATATTGTAATGACCTGGTCTTGTTTCTCAACAGTATATATCATTGAGCTGTAAAGAGAGACAATTTCAATGAATTTCAAGTTATATATATTACCAATGTCAAAAACAGGTCGGCAAAGTATGAAAGTACTCGTATTAAACATTTCACAAATCGCCCGTGCAGACTGCCAGACATCAGGGGCGTAACCAGGGGGGGGGATATCGGGATATATCCCCCCCCCAAAAAATTTTTGGATTAGTGATGAAATTCCGTCTATTTATGCAGATATAAGTTCATATCCCCCCCCCCGAAAAATTTTCCTGGCTACGCGCCTGCCAGATATGATACATGATTAAGGTGACCATATGTCCCGTTTTGAACGGGACAGTCCCGTTTTTGGGTGGCTTGTCCCCAAGCACAGCTTTGGGGCACTGTATTGTCCCGTTTTTAGAAAATGTCCCCTGCAATGTCGCGTTTTTCGAAAGAGAGCAACCCACGGTAACAATTTTAAGAGAGGCCACTAAAAGTCTAAAATCATCCAACGGCAGTGTCTGTAAAAAAAAAAAAAAAAACTAACCTTCCTCCCTCCCCTCTCGAGGCGCAAAGAAAACGATGGGGGGATGTATTGTTTTTGTGTTTGTTCTTTTAATGTTCTTTTCCTTGTCAACTTTTTCAATTTATTTAAGTTTTATATCTTTTATAAAAGTCATGTTCCTATTTTGCTTTCCCCCCCCCCATTCTCCACTTTATTTTCCCTTTTCACTCTGGTTTTCTAAGAATTTTTTCCTTCCGAATGACAATTTCCTTTTTTCTGTGTGTCCTTTTGTTTACATGTCTCACTTTCCTATTCCTGCCTTGCGTCGGATGGTGTTTTTGAAGTTGAAGAAGGGCCTATCCCTTGTACCACCCTAAACGTACGTCTTGAACTATTTTTTCTAGTATATGTGTGTTTTAAAAAAGGTTTTTTTTATATTTTATTTTGAAATTAACATTAATAAAAGCTCTTTTGTGCGTTTTCTTAACAACTAAAAGATACCTAGACCTGAAATTCAATCTCACTACACTATTACCTTAAAAACAGTAGATGTTCCGTTTTGAGGAAGAAAATAAACACACTATTACCAAAAAAGTAGTAGATATCCCGTTTTGAAGGAAAAAATAAATGGTCACGTTATACATGATACATGTATGAAACGCGTCTAATTTCTCTTTAAACATGAAGTCATGTTCTAGTGTTATACCGGAGGGAACCTGCTTCTGCTATTTTACTTCCTGCAGAATCGGTACTTTTCCTGCTCTTTAGTTTTTTTTTTTTTTTTTTTTTACTTTTACGCTTCATGGTAAGATTAAAAAAAAAACGCTCTTAAGGGAGAAACTTACTTTCCTCTACTCAAAAGGATAGAATTTCGAAATATAATGTGTCTGCAAAATATTTTCAAACGCTAAGAAATCAAAATAATTTTATCACTCTAGACACCTCTATGGTTTTCCGTTTCAGAATTGCCTACATGTAAAAGAAAGGAGTAACCTCTTCTGTACATTCTTTATCAAATAACTTCTCTTTTCTGGAATTTTCACATAAAGTAAGCGTGTTTCCTTCATTGCATATATTTACAAAATAAAATTGCAGGCAGAATTATTGTATAGTGGTAGTGCATAATAAGTACCACGGACCACGTGATCATGCAAGTAGCTTGATTTAAACCAAAATTATGCCAGAACAGTCCTAACTTAAGGCATTATCACTGGCGTTTAATGTTTCATTCGAATTCTACAAAAATCAGTTCTACATTAATTAATTGAACATAAATTCGATGTTCTTTGAGATGCATTTAAAGACAAAATGGCAAGTAATGTTTACACAGTGATACTAAGTAAAAGTTATAAACTTACTCGCAGGGTTGATTGTACCTATCTGCCGACAATGTGCAATTATTGTCAGGCTCTTGCCCTGTAATATATGCACACAAACAAAAAACATGCATCAGAAAATTACGTGCTTCTCAAGATGATTAGTACAAATTATATACCGTATATCCCGGCGTATAACACGCATCTATAAATTTAGGTTATGTCGAGAAATTTATTTTGTATTTTATGTTATGCCTTTTATATACGGTGTATAACACGCACACGAAAAAACGCAGTAATTTTTTTGAAGCTCAAAGTGTGTGTTATACGCCGAGTTATACGGTATCTATTATTAAACAATCAGAACAAATATGTTATCATTATAAAAATTTCAAACAGTATTTCTTTGAAACTCCGTAAACTAGAAATGTAGCTGTTAGCTGTTAATAATAACTTTGGAAGAAGTTTTGAAATAATAAGGAATTTCCCGACCAATTTTCGTAGAAAACCAATGTAAAACCAATCAATTATTTTTATTATAATTTTATGCCATTTTCCCGATCATCCATTGACCAAAAATTTTTGCATATGTATGTATCTTATCTCATAATACATTAATCAATGGTTACAAAATTTAAAGTTTTAATTATTCTAATTATCCTCCAATGGGAGTTTGGATCCAATATTGTGATATAAATTTTCGAACTTCCCAATCTCCAAATATTCATGCTAATTTATCTCTTAGCGAACAATCACGAATCAACTATACAAAATTTTCCTTTTAAATTTTATTTTTTTAAATTCACGCTTTTAACTATTTTACTAAAATTAGACCAAGATTAGGAAGACGAGTGACTCTTTACGTTGCCTTTTTTACATTATTTTTTAGCAACTAAGAACTAAATATATTATTTTGAATATCATAACTATAATTTTCATATTTCTGTAGATATTATATTAATCCTCAAATAACATTATTTATAACTATTAAACTTCATAGTGCGTAAAATCTTACTTTCTCTTATTTTTCTCTGTTGAAATGAATTCTTAGCTGATTGAAATGTCAATCACGAGGGATTGTGAGATCCCGCGTGATTAATAAGTCTCAATCCCGAAATCCCGCGAAACGAAAAGCAGTGCGGTATTGCTTTCCCTACCTGTTTATAAAACTTGGTTGAGAAATTAGACAAACATTTCAACGCTTTTCCCACCGTACTTATTAACAGCTAAGTGAAAACGACGTTTTTGAGCCCAGACTGCTGTGCGATTCTTATTTCTTATCACGTGCCCTATCTCCCCTTAATGTTTGTCGGAACTCTTTTCGAAAAACCCTGTGTATATTTGCATATGAGACTAAGGGAGATATGCTCTGTACATCCAAGTGTACTTAAGGTTTTCACGATTGTCTCGCGGAACACTTAAATACGACAGGTTTCCGCGCCTCGAGCACTTGCCCAATTTGTAGAGCTGGAACTACACATTCAGAACCTCTTTTGAAGTGTCCAGGGCTGAACGTGGATGCCCAACGCCAGCGAGAAGTCTCACAATTGTATTGGGAAGCCAGAAGATTCATGGACTAAAAAGTAGTGCCTGCCTTCCCTCTGACTTATTGTGGTGTGAACGTTCAACTTAATGTTGGCTTTTGTCTTTATGTATGTTTTATTTGTACTGCTTATTTTGTTTTCTTTGTGTGAGATTCTTATTGGACGAAGGTCAGTTGCCCCCGCGCCAACAGCTGTCAATCAAATCGAGGGGCGAGTTGCACTGGAATCCTTATCTTCCCCCCCCCTTGAAAATATGCTACCGCTGGCCCTTTGCGAGACCACAGGGTATCCTTACGGTCTCGCAAAGGTCTCTATGATTGTCCGCCACCCCTCCATTCAGCAGGTACAACCGGGGCCACGCGAGGCTATAGAACTATGCAACTATAGTGCTGCAACTCGCCCTTTTCTCCCTTCGCCCGATGCAACTAACCCATTCCCTTCTCATTGTAATGGATTGGTTTCCAGTAAAGCCATATGTTACAACAACGTAAGACTTTCTACTTGACTCTAAATCTCGTTACTTGGACACGTTCTCCAGAGAGTTCAGCTCTTTATAAAACTCCTCACCTGAGCACCTGTACTTTAAATATGGGCCACGCTGATCCATTTGCATGTGCTTTCTAATAAACAGTTAGATCCTTACATTTGCATCGTCCATGTTGTTCCTCGTCACAGGATTTGCAAATGTTGTAGGGATGGGGGTAGTCCATGAACACCGGAATGCAACCAAGCGCTTCGTAAGTCACGTTGATTCGGCACTCCTGAATGATGGTCTGGAACGTGAAAAGAAATGGAAGACCATTTAATGGATGATTAATGGTTTCAGAAACAGCAAATCACGCGTTATTAACTTTCGTCAATTTTTCAGAAAATATTGTTTTCATTTAATGAGGTACGTTTAAAAATGTTTGGAGCCAAAAATATATATATATTTATATATATGTATATATATATATATATATATATATATATATATATATATATATAAATATATATATGACACATAACAATAGCTCTATCTTTTATTCAAACAGATATAAAAATCTATGGAAAAAAAGATAATCTCTGTATTTAAAGGATTTTTTTTTTTTTTTTTTTTTTTTTTTTCCCCTGTCTGACACATCAACCGGGGCCTTCGTGATTCTAGCGGGCCTGCTTGTGCACTCCGAAAGATCCCTACGGACGTTTCCTCATTGGTTAGATTCGGCCGTTTGATGACGTATATGAGTGCTGAAACCCATAAGTGAGCGTCCGTAGGCCTCTTTGGATGATTCATCGCAGTGCACAAGCAGGCCCGGTAGAATCACGATGGCCCCGCATCAAAACCCAGCCAAATCTATTAAATATACAGACATGAAACTTTAGAAGGTGACTTCTTTTGTGCCCAAGGCGTCATTTAAGGAGCTATTTTTAAACATTCGCACCCAAACGGAAGTGTCAGACCTAAACGTTCTTTTTCACATTTCCCTTCCTATTGAAAGGGGGGGGGAAAGGTATAGCCTTACAATTCTTCCTTTAAAATGCAACGAAAGATAACACCTAAAAATCTTCCTTTTTTTCCAGAGTGTTTTTAGAGTTTTCACTGAAACAGAGGTGAAAAACCAAAACGTTCTTTTTCCCCTTCAAATCTAAAAATACAAAAAGACCTAGCTATAAAATTCTTAATGTAAAATGTAACGAACACTATAAAAAAAATCACAAAAACAAACATTGGAACGTCACTTTAGAAGCGAAACAGCAGTCGCGTTGTGACTTGATAGCCACGTCATTTGGTGACTAGTGACTTATGAGTCACAACGTGACTACTTTGTGACACTCCTGAGGTCAATGTCACCCTCTGTAACTTCACAGCGACTCTTTTGTGACCATATGTGCTATTAGGTGCACGTCCCCATCTCCGAAAAACATTTTCTTGTCCCTTCTTGCACAGTTTTCCTCTTGACTCGCAGACGAGACTAGATATCTCGCACCCATTTCAAATTTTAAATATCAAAAACGTTCACAAAAATGTTTACGAACTCAATTCATTGCTAAAACACTATAAAAGCTTCTAGTTTAAGAGCCCGCGACAACCAGACCGTTCTCTGCTCATACCCCCCAACAGAGATAGGAACAATCAGCGATTACAAAGTTTTGATAATTGTGGCTTTGGCAGGTAACAGGTGGCAAAGGTGTAAAAAATTGCAGCCTATTTTCGTCATTTTATAAAGCGTCATTTTTTATATGTTCTTCTGCACAGTACTAGAAATCACTTGATCCCTTGCCAGACACTTTTGCATCGTGACAAACCCCGCCAGACAATCTCAAAGTTATGGAAAATGTAATTATATTTTCGTCATTTTATAAAGCGTAATCTACATCTATATTATATAATATTAAAATGCTACGGCCGCTCGCGACAGATTATTGAAGTCGTTTCTGATACAGTTTGACCATGTGCTTTGACCATAATACTCTCCTCGACCAATCAGTAACCAGAATAAAAGCCTGTCTCCACACACAAGTATGGTATTTCATAAGTTATTACGTCATTTTCACGTCAAATTAAAAAGCATGAAAAAGAATTAAGTCGAAATGTGTGTCGTAGCGAGTCTTCATCTTTTCCGTGTTCAGGTTGATCCGCTCCCGAGCAAAATGATGTACATCTTCAAACCGTGCCCGAAGGTTTTCCACGTACTCCTCTGGCGATGAAGGCGCATCTGGAGGGCGGCCGAACACTAGATCGGCGGGAAGACGAAGATCTCTGCCGAACAGCATCTGGGAAGGTGTGAAGCCGGTAGTCTCATGGACGGCACTCCTATAGGCCAGCAGGAACAGGGGGAGTTTCTTGTCCCAGTCCTCTTGATTCCTAGATACCAGGAGCGAGAGGTTGTTCAAAATTGTACGATTGAACCTCTCCACCATGCCGTCGGATTGTGGGTGTAAAGGCGTAGTCTGGGTTTTGTCCATTCCGAGAAGTTGGCATAGTCCTTTAAAGACTGCAGAGGTAAAGTTCGTTCCTTGGTCGGAATGAAGTTGCAGAGGGGTTCCATATCTGGAAATCCATTCTTGCACCAGTACCTCTGCTACGGTCGTAGCTTCTTGATCGGGAATAGGAAACGCTTCGGGCCATTTAGAGAAGTAGTCAATGACAACTAGGATGTATTTGTTGCCATCCGAAGTTCGCGGAAGAGGTCCCAGGATGTCGAGGGCAATCCTCTCAAAAGGCGCTCCTACATTATAACGATGTAGTCTTCCACGGCTTCGTTTCTTCGGGCCTTTACGGGCGGCACAGGCGTCACAAGCTTGACACCACTTTTCGACGTCGCCTCGAGCCCTAACCCAGTAGAAGCGCTCGCGAACTTTCTGCAGGGTCTTCATTACGCCAAAATGGCCCCCAGTTAAGCCATTCATCTGTTCTTGTGCGGCTTTCATCTCGTCTTGTCCGGCTTTCATCTCGTCTTGTCCGGCTTTCATCTCGTCTTGTCCGGCTTTCATCTGTTCTTGTCCGGCTTTCATTTCTAACATCATATTCATGAGCTTTTGAAGTTGTTCTTCCATTTTTTGTCTAGTCAAAACCATAAACTGGAAAATTAAAGTCCTTCTTTAGAACCCCGATTCTGACACCAATTGTTACGGAATTACTCTGCTACTCCTGGGGTTCGTCGTTCTAAAGTCCAGTGGTGTAAAAAGTTCAAGTAAAAAGTCACTTGTCAGGATGGAACACAAACTTTATTTCTTCTAAAACTTCGTAGAACAATCAGCTGCACACAATTCACAAGCACAATCTAGCAGTAACGTGCTTTTAACAATCCGCTTGGATCAGAAGCTCTCACAAATGCTGTATTTCTCACACAAAATAAGTCACTTTTACAGGCAAAAATTCCGTGGAAATATTCAAGGGATATAGTACACTATCCCTTAAGACACAGCAATGAAGAATTTACACACAGCACTTTAAAAACAGCTTCACAAAGCAAGCTAAAACACAGCTTCTATAACACTATCAGTTCACAGAAAACAAGCGTACTCAGAGCTCCTCACACATTGAATGTTCAACTCGCAACTGACTCGCTTCGGGGCGATGCCCGCTTCTAAAAATAGCCGACGCAGGAGGTACAAGAGGTTTCCAGAAAAGTCAATTTCTCGAGGGTTCTACATAAAGCGTGAATTTTGATTACGTCATAGAAGAGAAATGTTAGGTTATTATGCGTTTTTAATGCAGGAAAAACAACTTCCAGGCCCCATTGGGAAAATCGCGCCAAATGACCAAAAAGTCGCCAAGCTTGGCGACTTTTGGCGAAATATCGCCAAATTTGGCGCCAAAAATAAGTCCTCAAAAGTGAAGAGATCTAAGCTCTAGGACTAATATTTCTCGAGATTTCTAGAAGCCCATAGAAAAACATATGGGAAAGCGAAACCTCCGTATCTCCGGTTCTAATTGGCCGATTTTGATGCAACAAAAAGCAAAATTTATCTATTTGAAGCGTAGAATACGAATTTTAAACCATTTTAAGCCCCAGAGCAGCGGGTTGCCCCGAAAATTCGTAACACGCCATAGCTGCTATGCTGTATTTTTGGTACCCCAAATAAGTTTCGATTATGTAAACATTGGAAATCTAGTTTTTTAATATGTTCTTCGGCAATGTACTACAAATCACTTGATCCCTTGCCAGACACATTTGCATCGTGGCAAACCCCCGCCAGACAACCTCAAAGTTATGGGAAATGTAATTCTACTTTCGTCATTTTTTAAAGAATTTTTTTGTATGTTCCTCGGCACAGTAGAAATCACTTGATCCCTTGTCAGACACTTTTGCATCGTGGTAAACACCCACCAGACAACCTCAAAATTAAGGAGTCGGATTTACCGGATAATTTTTTTATAGAGAATTACATGTGAGTTTTTAAAAAATCAAAAAATTATTCACTATAATTTTCATCAATACATTAATCAAAAATCTAATGTGCACACCACATGACCTTCTTTTACGTCTATTAAGTCATAAATATTTTCGGTGCATTTCATCTAAACTTACTTTGCTTAAAAGATATGCAATAATACGAATGCTTAGAGATTTCTAGCCAAATATTTGAGATATCGCCAAGCTGGGTTCATTTTGAAAGATTTGGTTTTAACACTTCATTGGTTGATATTTACCAAAAGCCGACAAGCTTAAGATAGTTAGCGAGATTCTGGTCATAGACGAAATCGTAATTCGTCGCGATGAATCAGTCTTTCGGCATGACCAGAATCATCAGTACCATTATAATGAATTGAAGGCATCCATAGACCTTCATATGTATGGATGTAAATAAATTACTCGGTTGATTGCATTGAAAAAAGAGATGCGCAGTTAGATGTTACAATAGTTCTAAATACAAAATCTCAACATTCTACGGTAAACAGCTTTAGAGTTCTGCGAAATACGTAATTATATTTGGGCGTTAAATTTGGCAAAATTTCTGCAAAACACGCCAAGGTCGATGACAAATGGCAAGATTTTGGGAATGGACCAAACAATCACTGACTACAGGCGTAATACAGTAAAGCCTCGCTATAACGATAACTTCATACTACGATGAATCTCTGCATAGCAATAAAATTTTGTGGTCCCGAGGAATTTCCATACAACATAGTCTTCCCTCGATATAAGGATACATCCTTCTGGATTTTATAGGGTACCTTAAGTATCTTTGTATCGAGGTTTTACTGTATATTGAAAATGTCCATAGACATTAATGCATTGAAATTCTTTTGGGTGGTCCTGTAAATAAACTTTCCAGCACATTAGAACCAAAAATCGAGGTGTGCAACTAGATGTTACAAGAGTCTTATATATAAAATTTCAATAATCTACGACTAATAGTTTGAGATATGCAAGCTACTTACATACAAAGTCGCCAAACATCGCGACTTTTGCCACACTTTTTTAAGGAGGGCACATGACCGTCGTCGGACCATTAACTACCTAATGGTACTATGCTTGAAATGAATGAATGTCTCTAAAACTTCCTTTTACAATAATGTGTTGGAATTACATTTTGAGTATTCCTGTTTAACTATAAGTGATAAAGGTACTATTTTCGATGGAGTGATTCATTTTGTAATCTTTAACGACATGTATCACTTTTAATTCGTTTGAAATAACCTAATACCTCTAAATTGCACTTTAATGAATTTCTTCCCATAGAGCGTAATGTATGGAAAATCTCTTCGGTGGCCCGTAAATTAACTATCCAGTCGATTGGAACCAAAAAAGGGGGGTGCTCAGTAGAATTAGAATAACGTTTGCTATAACTTTGGGGTTGTCTGGTGGGGGTTTGCCGCAATGCAAAAGGGTATGGCAAAGGATCAAGTGATTTCTAATACTGTGCCGAAGAACATATAAAAACTTATACTTATTACGCTTTATAAAATGACGAAAATAGAATTACATTTTCCATAACTTTGAGGTTGTCTGGCGGGGGTTTGCCACGATGCAAAAGTGTCTGCCAAGGGATCGAGTGATTTCTAGTACTGTGCCGAAGAACATATAAAAAAAATTACGATTTATGAAATGACGAAAATAGAATTCCGTTTTCCATAACTTTGAGATTGTTTGGCGGGAGTTTGCCACGATGCAAAAGTGTTTGGCAAGGGATTAAGTGATTTCTAGTACTGTGCCAAATAATATATAAAAAAAAATTACGCTTTATAAAATTACGAAAATAAGCTGCAATTTTTTACACCTTTGACACCTGTTACCTGTTAAGGACACGATCATCCAAACTTTACAGTCGCCGATTGTTCCTAACTCTGTCGGGGGGACGTGCGCAGAGAAAGTTTCAGCTTTTATATTATGACGAGGGTCTGGCGTTCGTGGGCTCTTGCTCTATTAACCATGATTATATTTTTCGGTTCGCACGTGCGAGATCTGGAAAGGAGGAAAATTAACTGTTAATGCAAATAAGAGCTCCTGACCCGACTCTGTTCTTCACGATATTTTTGACTTTTTTTTAAAAATAAGAATAGATATTTCTTGAATCGACACCGTTTCTTGCTTTGCTTTGAATAACTCAGGACTTACCAGCTGGTTTATGGGTGCTTTTCCTCCTCTTTCATGCCAATCTTTCATGTAGTCGGTGCAGTTAGTTTGATAAGGCGCTGGAAGGAGGTGACTCTCTGTCTGTAAAATGACCATTTTCAAATACTTTACAGACAGAAAAAAAATCTAGTAACAAATTAAGGACTTAACTACACACTCATAGGCATATCTTGGTAAAGTAACGCACTTAGTGTATAAAAAAATTGCTCGACCCTTGAAGGCAGCCTCAAAGCAGAGTATTTCAAACAACAACCCCCTTTACCACATTGGTCCTTACATTCTGCCCTTGTCGTTCTGTACAATTTCCAAACTAGGCGAGCGTAGCATTAGTTTATGTTTATGATTGGTAAATTATTCATATTCAATGCAGCCTCACCTTCGCACAGTGGTTATGCCATTGAAAATGGTAGATGGCCGAAGTGTGCAGGTCCCGGGTTCGGGTTCCAACGCGCGGCTGTCGATCTAACGGTCTGGAGTTTTCGTAGATTTTCTCCAGATGTAACGTGAATACGCGTTAGAACCCCTTAGAAAGTCCTCCTACCAAGGTTTCCCACCCCCCCTCGGTAGATCGCCCTAGTGTAGCGTTGCCGTAATCACACACAATCACATATTGAATGCATTCTAGTCCCTCATTTTCTCCCTTCTGCTTTGTGATCATCGGTCTTCCTTAATTATACTGTGCGACAGACATTAAATACTTTTTGTAAGTTTTTTATGTTTTTTTCCCCCATGAACTGTAGGCATATAATATGAACTAACAGAAAGCCTTACAGAGTTATCTAAAATTGTAAATTATTTCTCCTACCCTACATAACATACATACATCGAACGTGAAGTCAAAACTTACAGAACTTTTCTCTGAACTCTTTTTCGTTCGAAATTTTTTAAAACACCCGTGATTAGGGTGTCCATGTGGTATCCTTAAGGGACACATGTGTTCTCCTATTCTATAAACATTCCTCCCGTCCTCCCTCATCTACTGTATGTCCTCCTTTCAAGGAAACCCATACGATTGTTTGTAGGGGTAAGTCTGGGGGTTCTGTCCCAGAAATATACTATATTTTTGTGTTGAACCGTTTCCACATTATACCAGTACACTCTGAAAAATAACGGAACAATTATTGGAAACTTTCCGTAAAATTTTACGGAAACTCTCCGTTTATATTTGTATATACCACGATTTCTGTATATCAAGGGTGAGGCCCTCTGTGGAGCAGAACTTCAACTGGAATTTACAGGAATAAAAATCCATAAGTATGCAGAAATAGTACTGTCCCATTTGCCAGTACATTTTCCGGATTTTCACGGATTATTTTTTTTACTTTCTGAACATGTACCATGTAAGGAAAGTATTGTAATCATGGAAAAATTCGACTTCGAGATTTTGGTGTATTTACACGTTTTGAGGTCTTCTGAATTCATTTATGCTATTCTTACGAGATGTATATGTGTGTGTGTGTGTGTGACTGAACACGATAGCTCCTAAACGGGACATTCGATTGAGCTCTAATTGGGTATATATGTTATAAACCATTGATTTCGGTGAGTATAGGACTTTTAGTTTTTTTACAGGGCTATGACAAAGATTTCTTTTACATTTATGGCCTAGGGGAGGAAATTCTTGAAAGTGCGCTAGCGTTTAAACGGTACATTCGATTGAGCTTAATTTGGGTATATATATTATAAACCACCAGCATCAGACCGGTATTGATTTGGGTGTGTATAGGACTTATGGTTTTTCTACAGGGCTACGACAAAGATTTCTTTTACATTATGGCCAATGGGGGGAAATTCTTGAAAGTGCGCTAGCGTTTAAATGGTGCATTCGATTGAGCTTCAGTTGGGTATATATGTTTGAATTATTCATGGAATGAAATTTATTTAAATGCTTGATAATGATCTTAATCGTAAGTGTTCGGAAAGTCGAGTGGAGTCACTCCAGATTATTTTTTTTTTACAATGTGCGTAAATCATTATGGTAATACATATTTTTCCTGGACTCTAGTGGTATGGGAGTCCCTATGAGCAGGGAGGGCAGCTTGCCTATGGGCGCCCATGCCTCCTTTCGCTTATTTTACAAAGAAAGGCGTTTAAAGCCGCATGCACGGACTCCTTCTCATGGGTAGTAGTTGCTGAAGGTCTCAACCCATGGATTAAGTATGAAATCTTCTGGAGACACAAATTCAATTTCATCTTTTTTTTTTTTTTTTCGGGTCTTCTTACACACTTTAATTTTAAAAATCTGGAGTGACTCCACTCGACTTTCCGAACACTTACCATTAAGATCATTATCAAGCATTTAAATAAATTTTAATCGATGAATAATTCAGAAAATTCTTAGTTTTCTTCAATTTGAGCTCAATCGAATGTACCGTTTAAAAGCAAGCGCACTTTCAAGAATTTCCCTCGATAGACCATAATGTAAAAGAAATCTTTCTCGTAGCCCTGTAGAAAAACTATAAGTCCTACACACATCAAAATCAATACCGGTCTTACGTTGGTGGTTTATAACATATATACCCAATTTGAGCTCAATCGAATGCCCCGTTTAGGAGCTATCGTGTTCACTCACATAAACAAACACGCACACACACACACATATACATACATACATACATATATCTCGTAAAAATAGCATAAGTGAATTCAGAAGACCTCAAAACGTGTAAATACATCAAAATCTCTAAGTCGAATTTTTTCATGATTACAATACTTTCCTAACATGGTACATGTTCGGAAAGTAAAAATAGATTTTCATAATTAAGTGTGTTAAAAAAAAAAGAACTTCTGTTTAAAATTGTTATTTCGGCCAATTGCGATTAAAATAAAACGAATTTTTAAAAAATGTTTAATTCTGTAAGTCCTTCTTTTATTAACCCTTTAACGCGCAGTGTTCCCGCTCTGGGAACACCAAACTCTGACGATTTGACTGTTGCCAGTCACGGAGAATAGATTTGATTTCTATAAAAATAGTTGCGGGTGACATAGCTCCACGAGAATCCTTTACTTTTTAGCACGTCATTTTCCGTCAAAAAATTGTCACGATTGTTTTTAACAGCACTGACATCTGCTAAAAAATGGAAGAATGCGAGAACAGCTGGATAGATTGCCCAATGCTAAAAAAAGGGCAGCCGTTGCCATCGCTCGAGTTAACTACCAACAAAATGGCAGGCGATCGAAACGTTCATCGCGTGCCACAGATCTAGAGACCCTTTTTTGACGCAGCTCGCTGTGTCTGCGTCAAAAAAGGGTCTCTAGATCTGTGGCACGCGATGAACGTTTCGATCGCCTGCCATTTTGCTCGTAGTTAAGTCGAGCGATGGCAACGGCTGCCCTTTTTTCAGCATTGGGAAAGGGTTGCGCCTCAAAGCGTTACTTTTTCATCTGGCAACCCTACCCGTGACATAAAAATATGAAAAATAAATGAACATTCAAATGTCACTTATAGAGGAATTAAATTCTGCTTTTGATGATACCAGTTTGATGAGTAACTCGTAGTTTCTTCCTCCGATAAATTTAGACCCTTGGAAGTAAGGCGAAGGAAGGAAGTACGGCGAATGCACGGCTATCTGCACGGACGGGTCCGTC
Source organism: Cheiracanthium punctorium (assembly GCA_038373885.1). Lineage (NCBI taxonomy): Eukaryota > Metazoa > Arthropoda > Arachnida > Araneae > Cheiracanthiidae > Cheiracanthium > Cheiracanthium punctorium. The sequence goes on along the minus strand of JAWZYV010013842.1, from coordinate 158,343 downwards.
GGACGGTTGAAGAGCAGAGGTGGGATGTCGCCAGTAATGTATGCTTCGGGAGGAATTTCTTTCCGCAGAGTGTGCAGGACCAGGCTAAACTTCATGACTGAAAGCATAAACGAAAAAAAAATCATCGTGGTTTTGCATGATAAGGTCAATGTGTCTAAATGTAATAGCCCCATAAATTCGATAATGTTACAACATTACGTTAAATCTTTCCGCAAAAATTGCATTTGACTGCAATCTAAAAAAAAGATCTGCATTTCGGGAACAAAATGCGAACTGTGGGGCACACAAGGGAGGGGTCCATGGGGTCTGGAAGCCCCACCCCCCGCAAAAAAAGAGTTATCAATTTTATTTCGTTAAATCACACGCCATTTTTGACAATATAACAGACTTTAAGACATTATAAGACTATCAAATTCTTATTTTTAGCAGTTAAGTTAGAAACATAATTCAAAATCATATATTGAAGGGTGGAAGAGTCTATATAAGGTAGTCACGATAAAAAAAAAAAAAAAAGAAAAAGTGTGTGCGTGTAATCTTGACGCGCGATTGAAATAAAACTTCTTTGCCGTTTACGAAACATATCACTGAAATGATTAAACTTTAATTTAAAATAAATATCACATTATAACTTAATTATATTTATTATTCATGTATTTTACAAAGATTATATAAATGTAAAATTCATATTATTCATTGGAAATAGGTACTTGAATACCATCATATTTTTTTATGTATGAAATTATAGGTTTGTGGTAACTATAATGTGAAACATAAATTTTGCTCTCTAAATTTGCTAATTTTCTTGAAAATACAGCATCTATCGTTGTACCGAAACGCGTTGCTGATTGAAGTCGAGAAGTATTCATAGTTAGATCAAATTTTTCTTTTAAAAAATCAACTGACGGCTGAGATTCTTGATAGGTAAAATTAACATTAAAATCTCCAGTAAGAATCATCGGTAATTCATGATAATTATTTAGAATCCAGGAAGTGTTCATATTGTAGTACTCTTCTTTAACTGTTTTCTAATATCCAAGGTTTGCAAAAAACATTAATTTATGGTAGAGAAGTTAATTAGCTTTTAGAAATATTGCAGATTACAGTGTCCGAAAAAGATAAATATCTCTATGGAAACGTGTAAACTGTCTTTAGGGAAACCAAGCGGTATACTTGTTCATATTATAAGATTTTTAATCCCGATTACTTATTTAGAGCTTACTGTTGTAGTCAAGTTTCTGTAGCTGTTGTTGTTAATAGAGGAAGATAAATAATTTTTTAAAAACTTGAATAGTGAATAACAATTTTTAATCGTATTGTAATCGAATGAATTAATTTAAAAAAAACGATTAACAGAAAAAAAAAGGTTTGGAAGCATGTTCAAACCAATTAACCGATTAATCGGCACATCCATAACTCTTTCTGTAAAACTATAACCTTTATAATTACAAACAAAAGCTAAAAAAAAGTATTTAATATGTTAACCGTATTTTCCCGTTGGGATTGATTAATCTCTGATTTATTCTTTTCCTATAAACTTTTAAAGTACACTATGACTTTTTACCTACCTCGTACTTTTCTTGCTGTTTCTACATTTAAAAAGGCAACGACAGAAAGAATAGTATCTCAATCAGATTAAAAATTATATTTTTAAAAAATCTTCTATATTAATATTGAAAACATTTTTTACATTTTGCATGCTCAAAATTAATTGTACTGTATATTGTTGCAGATGTTGATACTTACCTGCACCTTTTGATATTTTGTGTCTTGTTTTGTTAGGATTTCCCCATTTGGAATAAATAGTGTAGCAGAATTGGGGCAGATCTTCTGTAGTATAAAATGTACCTAATACGTTATCCATGCTGAAAATAAAAAGGAAGCGTTCATTAGTGCCGATATGCTTTTATAACATTCAAGAAAAATCTATTATATAAATGTGAACGTTTGTTTGTTTGTTCGTCCGGGAACTCCTTCCACACCGTTCGACCAATCAGCTTGAAATTTTGACACATACACGGGAAACGATGCAGAATAGTTCTTAGTCAGCTTCAAAATTCTAAAAACTCAGTCGTTCCACGATTTTTTTTTCGATTTTTTGAAAATTTTCACCTTCAGAAAGCTTTCCCAATTTCCGATTGTGTAAAATATTCATCATGTCATATACCATCTATATGTTGGAGGCAAGACATAACTGTAAAAGAATGGTATATCATAAATGAAACGACGTCATTTTGATGTTGAGTTTAAAAATGCATTAGAAATTTTAATATCTCTCTATGCTAAAAAAAAAGTAAAGGCCGCTGTCGCCGCTGCTGGCGCTGTCAAAGCTTGTTGGCCTATCTCCTCCTAAACCGTGGGCATTTAATTTTCGACTAAGGTGCCCACAGATTCGAAAAATTCCGAGGAACCTGATAAGCTACTTAAATTTCGAAAATCGAATTATTTTAGAAGATATTAATAAAAAACTGAAAAAATAAACAGAATGGTTGCCAGATTTGGCATAAAATCATTCATTCCTTTGCAACAAAGCGTTGCCAAGTATGTAGAATCGCGTGAAATTCACAAACATGAGTTAGATTTATGCCCATTTTACGCCAAATTAAACGCTGTTTATTTTGGCGTTACCAAGTATATGAAATAAATAACTCAAAGTGTGTTACACAAAGTTGAGAATTTTCAAATGTAGTAAGTTCGCTTAGACAACAGGAGTTTAGAATGAGCAACTATTCGTTTTTTCAAAACAGAATAACTAATTGTAACTGATTTTAAAAGCGCTATCGTTGCATTAGGAATGGTCTGGCAAAATGGTATCTTTCCAAGCAGGGTGAACCTAAGCTTCGAGTTCCAGAATGCTGGAACCCAGTATCTTGAAAATGAAAAATAAGGCGGTTCGGTCCAATTGGAGTATTTCCTACCAGTAGACATATTTGGTGGCGTTAACTATCCCTATTTGCCAGCGCGGGAGATGATATAATTCGTGGTGCTAAATACGCCAATCTGCAAAGGATTATGTATATGAAAATATGGATAACGGTTTTGCGGGAACATTACATGAGCAGTAATCATAAGTTGTGAGCATGTGTAAATCGCCAAATAATGAAAAGTCGCTATGGGTGGAAAGCTATCCTAGCTGTTCCGTAGTTTTTATCAAAGAAAACATGTGAAGTACTGTTTTCTTAGAGCTCATTATTAACTATACATGTACGCAAGTCTCCAAATAATGAAAAATCGCCATGAGTGGTGACCAATAGGTTTTACAGAACTAAAAATACAGCTGAAACAGATGTTCTGATTTTATTACGCTTTAACTCCTAATTAATATAACTTTTGAATGGCAACATTAGATATCATTGTGTTTCTGAGGAGTGCAAATAATTTTTCCAGCGATTATACGCGGAGTCCGCACTCCAGGTGGAGTATAGCTCAGGACCCGTAGAACACGGATTCCTACAACAAAATATTTACCGTGATATGGGGGGAGTGGTCTACTGCAGTGTGAAGTTTAAATTTTTATGTACCAATGAACATGCAAGAACCAAGCAATCCAATCTTGGGACCTTGGCCCCTAGTAAAAAATAATATTAATAAGCTGTGCTACTTTGAAAATCCGGAAACCCAGTAGTTCTGTCATTTTTAAGCGATTTTTTGCTATTTTCAGCTTTCTTTTTATTTCCGAGAGTAAAAAAAGCGAATCGTTTGCGGGACAAATTGAACTACTGCAATCGATATGACGTCATATTTATCACTGTCATCAGGCTTTGAAAGGAAAGTGTGATTCCAATTCCTTCAAAATAATTTTCCCAGATTACATAGATTATTTTATTTCACAAATAAATCGTCTGCATGGATTTAAGAATGACTGTGCACAGAAAATGAAATCTTTCGAATGCCAAAAGTTTTCGCGCGTTTCCAGAAGAGCGAGAAATTCAATTTGGGCATACAATAAAAAGTGAATATGAATTTATTTATTTTAAGTGGACGAAGATGAATGACGAGTGTATCCATATTTTCGTCAAGGTTTTCTAGCGCCCGTTGTATTTGCCTCCACAACGGGATTTGATTTCTAGTTAATTCTACAATAAATATGCTTTTCAAAAAGAAGTTAAAATTCGGCGGGACAGCCACTATGCGGAGAGAAGGCCTGCGTTGTCCAACCACGCCTTCGCAATGCTCGGGCTCTGGGGTACGGAAGCATATCCTCGGTCAGGCAGTCAGCCAGACGCGAAGCCCCTAGTGTTTAACTCCTAAGCAAGCTTGGTTCTCATTTTATGGACCCACTCAAGGATGAAAGACTGAGTCAACCTTGCCCAGTCCGGAAATCGAACCGCAGACCAGTGACATGGCAGTGCAGTGCGCTACCATTAAGCCACTGGGCTTCAAATATGCTTTTCAAACACACCTAAAATAGAATTGTTCTTACTTTTTCAGTATTTTTCATGAATGCTTGATTTTTATCCATCACCTTCATTCCGTTTATTTGTTGCTTTTAAGAATTAAGGTTAAACATTCTGCACTTTGTGCAACATCCGGCACATACCGTATAAATACACTTTGATAAGGTAACATCTTCAATATGAATTTTTAATTATTTTTCCTGAATTCAGGGCTGTGTTTTAGGACACCAAATATTTTTATTTTCTTTATTTTTTTTTTTCGCAGGAGAAGAAAATATAGCGCGGTGAAGGGTTCATTACCTCACTACTTTTTAAGAGTTAGAATCATTCTCCGTTCACCTGAGCTTTTCATTGTATAAATGCATCGAAGAGCCATTACATTATGGCCCCCCATATTTTTCAGTGAACTCGTCTGGATGACATGGAGAGCACGTAATTAAGTGGGAATGGTATTGAACTGTTGCTGGAGAAGATAAGGAATCATTCTTGCACTTGCGTTTGGGTGTGAAGGGAAAGGCTGTTGATGTAAGCGAATTTGAAAGAGAGCAGATTGTAATGGCCCGAAGACTCGGAACGAGTATCGCCGAAACTTCACGACTGGTCGGTTGTTCACAATCTGCAGCTGTTAGTATTTATAAAAAGTAGATTAATGACGGTGAAACCAGCAGTACACGCCAAGATGTTGGGCGCACACGCATCATCAAAGAAAGAGTGCTCCGGAGACTGTGCCGCCTAGTACAGTAAAATCAGCGGCAGGCAACCCAATACAATGCAGGTCCAAGTACAAGCATTTCAGTGGATACTGTTGGATATGGGACTGCCGAGCGGACGCCCCACTCGTGTGCCTCTGCTTACCAAGCGTCATTGTCAACTACGCCTACAGTGTCCACGGGAATATCGAGACTGGACCACGGATATCTAAAAGAGAACTGCCTGGTCGGATGAATCCCGGTTTCTCCTTCATCACTTCGGATTGTCGGGTCAGGGTACGCCGTCTTCCAGGTGCTCCCTTCTGCCCGGTAGCTCAGAGCTCAAACAGCACCCTGTTCCAATATCTCGACTTGGCGTGGCCGTTGCTTAAATATTTGGTACAACCTGTCTCCAGTATCTACCAAGAACTCGTGGCACTCATGCCGAGGCGAGTTGCAGCTGTTTCGAAGGCCAAAGGAGGCGCAACGCGTTATTGGGTAGGTGGTTATAATGCAATGGCTCTTCGATGTATAAATGTTGTGAATGGAAACACACAAATCGCTTCAATGTTTTGTACCGAATGAGAGCACTTCCTTGCTGTGCCCTATTCTTTCATGAGCTTGAAGAACGATTGTCGTCACAGGATTTTTGTACAGCTTTAAAAACTAACTAAATATGTTAAACACTCGAAAAATTTAATTGAACTTCTTCACTAAATGCACCATGGATAAATAGTAAGAGTAAAGTTGTGTGTATCATGCAACTTTCAGGAAAAATTCATAAGCACAAAAATCGCTTTCAAAAATTTACTGAGGAGTTACCTGTTTAGGAAAATTTTGGGAAATTCAGGATGTTTAGCATTGTTTTCCCCAGTGTTCCGTAACTCCTAAAGCTTCATTGTTTGTAGCAGTTCACAGTGTAGCTTGTAAAGAGATATTCTAAATTTTTCCGAGTCCCTAGCGCAATTAAATTCTTTAAACAGCTGTTCAATAATTGTCAAAAATAAGCAGCCTTAATTCTGCATGAAAAATACGTACTCGCAGGGAGTGCTTCGGCTTCCGAATTCGATGGTGCAAGTCAGGTATTCTTCGAGGGGAATTGCCAGCAGAGGAATTTGATCTCGCGTTAGAGATACTCTCGTCATGAATTTTGGGTACATAATAGCCTATAAAGAAAGAATGGTATATCATGTCAAAACACATCGATTGCAAAGCATTCTGCGACAAGACGTACTTCACATATCTAACTGTGGACAAATACAACTGCAAGCTTATACAGATGCAACTGGAGCTCTTGCCCTATCGCAATGCTGAGCCTCCGGGCACATTCAAACTCTTAAATTCCGAAGAAGTAGGGCGCAGAAGAAAATCTTCACGAGTTGAGTCTTTGTAACGATATAGAAGCGCTAATTTTATTTAAAATCTTTGAGGAGGGGTGAGTGAAACCACAACTGTAACTGGTTTTCCTCCGTTCGCTAGTTCTTCTATGCGTAGAAAAATGAAGTAACCCTACGCGTGGCCTTGGGGCGTGGCTCGGAGTTAAAGAGCCGTTTGGATCTCAGGCAATTGATCGGACCACGTCCCCCAAAGCTACGGGTACAGTTACTTCATTTTCTCCCCAAGGAAGAACTAGCGGGTGCCTAATCCATATTGACTATTCGCTCCTCCAAGTTAAAAATACACGTGAAGGTTCCTGGAAAACCTAAATAATAAAAATCCAGGGATGTCTATCGCCAACTTGCTCAGGGTGGTACCACTCCAAAACAAAACTTTTGTCCCCATTGCTAGAAATTAAATTTGCTCGTAAAACATTTGCAGATTCACACCGTCAGACAGATCGGCTTGAAATTTTGCTCTGGAAAAAGCATATAGAGAAGGACTAAGATGATTTTAAAATTCTGTAAAACATCCGTTCCTTGATGTTCGGTGATTTTAAATAATTTTCAACTACAAAAACTTTACCTGATAAAGTACGAACGTGAATGATGTGAGAGACATTTTTTCCTAATTTAATATGTTGCATTAAATATCAAGTTAAATGAATAATATCAAAATTATGACATGATCAAAACAGTTTTGTATTTTTTTTTCTATTCTAGTTAGCTTGAAATAGTCTTTTGGGGTTGCAAAGATCACTTTTTTCGCAAGGCGATGTAAGTTGGTGAATGTGTCCAGTCATCGCGAACACCTATAAAGAAAGGAACTGCAAATTAATTATGTTTACACACATTTAGTTGGACCTTGTAATTTTTAATTGTCGTTTATCACTAATTTTTTACCAAATAGTTAACCTTTTTTGTAATGTCAAATTGAGACATCGATAAAGATAGGTTTTACAGTCTTAGAAACTGTTGCAGAGTACTCAGCTCGTTTCATGGGTTCGTCGTTCTAAAGTCCAGTAGGTGTAGAAAGTTCTAGTAAAGAGTCCACTGGTCAGGATGGAACACAAACTTTATTGCTTCTAGAACTTCTTCGAACAATCAGCTGTACAAAATTCACAGGCACTAACGGCCAGTAGCTCGTTTATAACAGTCCGCTCAGCATCGAAGCTTTCACAAATGCTGTAATTCTCACACAAAATAAAATACTTCCACAGCTAAAATTCAGTGGAAATGTACAAGGGATATCGTACACAATCTCTTAAGGCACATCAATGAAGAATTTACACACAGCACTTAAAAATAAGCATCGTAAACAAGCGCGAAAACACCGCTTCTATAACAGAGCAAAGCACCATACACATCGGCAGCTCGATCCACACTCGACGGGAGCTCACTCCCCTCTGTATTGGGGCCTCTGAATGCTTGTATTTATATGCAACGCAGAAGCTACAAGAAGCTTCCAGAACAGTCTATTTCTCGAAGAATCCCCATAAGGTTGGAATTTTGATTACGTCATAGAAGAGAAATATTGAGCTATTATGCATGGTGATGCAAAAAAAGTATCTTTACACGCCCTATTGGCGAAATTGCGCCAAATGAGCAAAATGTCGCCAAGCTTGACGACTTTTGGCGAAATATCGCCAAATTTGGCGTCAAAAGTAAGTCCCTAAAAGTGAAGTTACCGAAGGCCTACGACCAATATTTCTCGAGATTTTTAGAAACCCGCTCACTAATGAGTAGGGAAACCGAACCTCCGTATCCCCGGTTCTAGTTGACCGATTTTGATGCAACAAAAGCAAAATCTAACTATTTGAAGCGTAGAATACGAAACTATTTTAAACCCCAGAACAGCGGGTTACCCCGAAAATCGTAACAATGCAAAGATTTCATGGAAGTCCGTTTAAATTTCTTTTATTATTAATTTTTATTCAATTTATTAATTTTTAATAAGTTTTTTGACATTCGTATTGATATACAGAACAAAGTTAAATAGAAAAAAAGAAAAATGTTCTTCATGCATATTTTTCTGAACTGTATGTAAGGAGTTCAATCCACCAAAATGAATTATTTTGAAGTAATAAGTAAATATTGTGCGATTGAGTGCTTAGTAATGCAGACTTACCATAAAACCATCAGGAAGTTCGCCATTTTTACAGGTTTCAGGACGCTGTTTGCAAATAACTGTAGCGAGGAATTTTCCAGCGGTCCGCTTTTTTATGCAAGGTTTGTATGAAAATTTCGTACACAGGTTTTCAAAATTGTACCTAGAAAACAATTAGCTTTTTTTTATAAAATTTAAAAAATATATATTGTGTCTTGATTACTAGTAAATAGTGTTGAAGTTTTCTGAAAAAGTGATTCTATAATGTATAATCAGTCGATTTTTCCCGTTCGTAAATTTAAAAAAAAAATGTCTCTTTACCTTTTCTATCGGTATTGGTGACTTTGTGAGATTCAGGTCTGATTTCTCGAATTTAGTAGGGAGGTAAGAAATAACACAACAACACCGCTTCATATTAGAAAATATGACTAAGAGCGTTATCTTTTTGCAGCAAGTAAAAATAAAATCTGAACATTAAGATAAAGTCACCACAACTGTCAATCGAATATGCTTTTAGATATTGAGATGATAAATAAATTTTCAATCAGAAAATTAGTTGCACGGCAATCTTAATACATTGAAAAAGACATGTTCGTAAGTAACGATGATCTCGAAGCTTCATTTGCCCGAAGAACTGCGATGGAGAGCTATTGGGAAATCAGAAGACCGGACAGAGAAGGTCCAGATAGAGGAGTTGGACAGATAACTCAATGGGAGTCTTTTTGAGGCTCATAAATTTTGCCAATAGTTTTAAAGCAATTCAATCGAGGTCTGCATATGCAATCGCGATAGTTACATAAAATTTCTAGAAAATGCAGTAAACAGCTATTCAGAAAGTTATATGCAAATAAGTTTTGAATATGCAGAGTATCTCCAAAAAAAAGCAACGCGCTTTAATTCTTTATCTATTAGAGCTAAGTAGGCAATGTACATTTTTAAAAAATGTTCAAAATAAAATAGGAAAAAAAATTAGTATAGATGCACCAGTAACTGACAATTTGATTTTACCCAGTTAATCTCTATATATAAAGGAAGATGTCCTAACTGACTAATGATCACCGCACAGCCAAAACTACCGGAGGTACAGACAAGAAATTTTAGGAGCTTATAGCTTTTGTGCCCAAGGCGTCATTGAAGAAGCGATTTTTGAAAATTTGAGCCCACACAGGGGTGGAGGCCCAAAACATTCTTTTCACGTTTCCCTTCATACCTCAAGGGAGAAAAGAGATAACGATAAAATTCTTGCTTTAAAATATGACTAACAGAAATACCTCAATCAAACAATACAAAATCAATTTCAGGGTTTTTCGAAATTCGCACCCAAGCAGTTATAAGGGGCCCGAAACGTACCTTAACATTCTTTTCACATTTATCTTCATTTCTCAGAGAGAAAAAGTGATGGCCGTAAAATTCTTGCTTTAAAATGTAACTAGCATCAATACCTAAAACTCATTTTCGGTGTTTTCTACAATTCGGAACCAAACGGGGGTAAGGGGCCCAAACTTTCTTTTCACGTTTCTTTAATATCTCAGAGGAAAAACATAAACAGTCATAAAAATTCTGCTTTAAAATGTAACTAACAGCAATACCTAAAAATCGTTTTCAGTTTTTTTTTAGAATTCTAACCCCACCGGGAGTAAGGAGCGCAAACTGTTCTTTTCACATTTCCCTTCATATATCCGAGGGATACAGAGATAAGCGTAAAATTCCTTCTAAAAATGTAACTAGCAGCAATAGCTAAAAAACATACACTTTTTCAGGCTTTTTTATAATTCGCACCCCGACGGGGATAAGGGGCCCAAAATGTTCATGCGTTCTTTTCACATTCTAACGTACTTTTCACATTTCTCTTCATATCTCAGAGGAGAAAAGAGACAGCTCTAATATTCCTGCTGTAAAATGTAACTAACACCAATACCTATTATTCGCATTCAGGGTTTTTTAGAATTCTCACCCAAACAGGGGTAAGGGTCTAAAACGTTCTTTTCCCGTTTCTTTCATATCTCAGAGAAAAAAAAATAGACGGTCAGAAGATTCTTGCTTTAAAATGTAATTATTAGAAATACCTAAAAACCCCTCCTTTTTCAGGGTTTTTCAGAATTCGCACCCAAACGTGGGTGAGGGTCTAAAACGTTTGTTTCACGTTTTCCTTCTTATTGCGGAGGAAAAAATAGATAGCCCTAAAATTCTTGCTTTAAAATGTAACTAACAGAAATACCTAAAATCATTTTCAGGGTTTTTTAGAATTCGTGTACAAACTGGTGTGAGAGGCCACAACGTTATTTTCATCTAATCTTATATCGAAGGGAAATGAAGATAGCCATAAAAATCTTGCCTTAAAAAAGTATCGAACACAAATTCATAAAAATCTTTTTCAAGGTTTTTTAAAAATCGATCTCAATAGGGGTAGTTTACAAAAAAAGGGTGTTTTTCACGTATTTTTTTAGTTCTTGAGTGCTGTTAATTTCAGACAAAGATTTTTGTCTACTTCGTGAAAGGTTGAATCACTGTTAAAAGGTTGCTAGATTAAATGTGAAAACTAGCCAAGGTTTTTCGTTTTTGGTGATTTATTGCCAAGTTTAGAATAAAAAACAAGTCTCCAAAACTGGATCCACATTGGCGATATCGTCCATATTTGTCGAGAAATTGCAAACCTTACTTTTTATTTAATTCCAGTACTGATGTCTATATTCGTGTAAATAAGAATGGAGAATAGTAAGAATATTCCCTCCGAGGATATCAAAAAAGTTTTAGTAGACGATTTTAATGTAGACTCAATTTTGAAGAAGTATTTTATGGAACAAGGAAAACAAATACGGCACACTAGCGGATCATGATGCACATTCCAAACATTATTTTTAAAAAATCAAGTATAGTTAGAATATGCCTAACGAATATTGTAAAACAGTTTTTGTAGGCAATTAAATCTATAATCAGAATATGTTTAGTATAATTTATCTATTTTCCATTTGTATTAGTTGGTTTAACGATACTCATTCCGTGAGAAGAACGGGTACTTCAGCTAGTTTATTATAAGAAACTTTTATTTTAGAGCTATTATCAATTGGTGGTATCCAGTACCAATTTAAACAATTACCTTCCTTTTTATGCAACACTGTTTTCTTTTTCTTTTTTTCTTTTTTTATTCAGTGCTGAAAAATTCTGATTCTCAGAGCTGATTTCGTTCTGAAATTAAGTTAAGCTCATTTCCAAACTGTTTCTATTTTATCCATATTTCTTTGTTGAAATAAATTTAAACTGAATTGTATCAGATAAATAGTAAATAAAATGTTCCTGCACATAAAGTGTTCCTATTAAGCGTATTTTTAGTTACATCGATTTTTTTATATTTTTCTGATAATAGTTTCATAAAATTAAAATATTTGTTTTGTATACTATCTGTCATGGTAATATCCTCTTCAATCTTTCTATCTTATGTGTTGTAAACAGGGCGGCCTTAGCGTAAGTGGCGCCCCTGCTAACGTAAAAAGGACACCTCCCTTTTATGCTCTACTTAATTTTTGAGTTCGAAATGACGCCCCTTCAAAGCCAGCAGCCCGATCGATGTTCACCTTGCTTACCGTCTCGAGTCTCCCCTGGTCACAAATATAAGATGGTTTAGTGATAAAAACCTAGAAAAAGGTAAATATCATTTTCGTCCTATATTAATTTTGAAGAACTTCCAGATATATTGACTGTTATCAAAAAACGGAAAGGAAAAAAAAAGAAAAGTAAGAAATTCTGAAACACTTTTATATTTTAAATACACACTAAAGTATATATTAAAAGTGTATCATATTCCATGCGCCTTCCCTATTTTCTTTCCTTATTCCTTTAAGTTGGAAAGTGTATCATCATTCATGAGTGTGATTAAGCAAAATTAAAATTGATATTGCTACATCCTTTTTCTGGATGTTATACATTAGAGCTAGAATGGGGAAAAGCTGAGCAGAAAAATGCACAATTCGAACTGAATAAAAGTTACAAAAAATTATTCAGAGTATATTCAGAGAGTCGGGCAAAGCAGACAATAAAATATTATTTTAGTATCATTAAAGGATGATATAGCATCAGTCACGTGATACAGTGGGTTTCTTACAAATGTATATTAAGTGCTGCAGATCTACTTGTTAAAAATTTTTGGTAAAAAAGGTAGTATTTTTGAGCGCCGTGAAGAAAAAGCATGCTGATGGTTTACCACGTGACTCATTCAATTAAGATTTCATATCATAATATGAAACCGCCTAACAATTATTTCGAATTCGCCTGCGAAAGAGGAAATCTGATGTTTTATTTATTAAAACCTGCGTATTCTATAAATTTGTGCCATCAGTCGACAGCTTTGTAAAATAAAATCTCAATTGTATTATTTTTTTTATGAAAGATAGTTTTTTTGTGTATTATAGGAACAGTGCTTTTTTAGCGCGATAAAATGTAGCCTATTTGTTAATTCAGGACTTTGACTGTCTTTATTCCAAATTTCGTCCAAATCTGCCAGACCGTTTCAGCGTGACAGAGTAACAAACATATATACAAACATTGACATTTATGTATTAGTAGGATAGGATAGGATTTGCAATTTTGTCTTGTATTTTTCATTGATTTTGAAAAATAATTTAACGCCAGTAAAATATATTTTAATAAAATATTTTTTGTTACTTTTAAAGAAGTTTAGATTAAATATTAAATGAGCATGTTTCGCTACTCATTTCTTAAGTGTCAATTACTAGAGCTTGAAGTGTCGCTCACAGGGGCCGAAATTTTTCCGTTGTGTCGATTACTGGTGTCACTACCATGACAACATATGAAATGTAGAAAACCTAGAAATTTCTAATATTCTGTAATAAGTATTACATTCTACACCATCTCAAAAGTGTTCGAGTATAAGCGAAATTTCCTATTTTAGCTTAACAAATAATTAATGAGGAAAAACATACAGTTCGACAGAAATATGAAAAGTCATAATTACGCATTACATAATTCATAGTTTATGATAAAATAATTTTTTAATATACGAAACCAACGTAGGAAGTTTAACACCTTTTTGAGAGAGTGTACAAAAATTTTCAAAGTTCATCTTAAGTTTTGAAAACAAAAAGTTTGTTTCAGGATAGTTTTAGTTATTAGGAATTACTAGTTAATTTTTATAGTGATCTTAAGCTGTCAGTTACTAATTCATATTTGTAATTTATCCATGATTTCAGTTATTACTATTTTGATTATTATTTGTAGCTTTAACTTACTGTTAGGCGAAATCTTCTATACTTGGCAAGAGATTGCAAAAATGATAAAACCTTCCGTTATTCAATAGCATTATTATTTAGTGTTTTTTTTTTCTTTTAACGACTTCAAAAAAGAGGACGTTATTAATTCTTTTCTTTAGTAAACGTTCAGCGACAATGTTTTACCACGTAAATAGTATTCTATTATTTTTTTTTTTTTACTGGAAAGGTGATACTTCAGGAGTGCTCCCATATTAATTTGGTCAAGTTCAAATGACATTATCATCCAGAAAATCAGATAAAACCATGCTTTTAAACCATTGCCTAAAGGGTCGCCAGTGACAGCGGTGGTTGTAGTTATTCAAAAGTCACCGAAGTTGATCATTTTTGGCTATTTATCCCTAAATTTGGAGCCAAAATTTAAATCCCAAAACTAAATCCTGCTTGACAATATACTTCGATATTCGGTGAGAATATTAGGCAATTCTTCTGTATTTGGTAATTTCATATGTCACCTTAAAATACATCTGAGGTAGGAAGAAACACTCAAGTAATAACGTTTTAAATTACCGCATCTAAACTTGTCGTGAGAACTGTTGATCAACTCGATTATTTGGACTAATCCCACGGCATTTGCCGTGTTGCCAGGACTTATCCGGGGCCTTCGCTATTTGTAACGGGCCTGCGCGTGTATTTCGATGAGTCATCCAAAGAGGCCTACGGATCCTCACGTCTTCACGTACACATCAAGCAATTTTTAAGCTTTCCGATGCTTTGAAACGTTATTTAATGTAGTTTTAAGTCATGACTGTGTGTTACTAATTCAAGTACGAACTCATTGACAGTTTCTTTACTATTATACATACACGCGGACATTAAAGTAAATAGATACATGTAATTTGAAGGAAAAACAAAGTAGTGCTAACTCTCGTGATTCATTATTTTAGCTTGATTTTTAATATACATGAACAAATTAAGCTGACTTTTAGTATACATTAAAGTAAACGAATACACAAATGATACAGGCATTTTTATGCATATCTTTATACTGAATGTTTAAGTTTCATATTTTCAAAGCAGTTACAACCATTATTACTTTTAAAATAAATTTAACTAATAGTTATTGAATTTTCATTTATTAAATATTGTTCAATTAATATATTAACAGAATATATGACGAGGAGATGAAATAGAATTTAAAATATTTGATATTTACAATTCACGTATAAAAAATTTAAGTATTGCTATACTATTCAGAAAAATGTTTGCTATAATTATATTGCTATCTTTTGTAAGGCGTAGGTATCAGAAAAATGTTTGCTATAATTATAAGTACAACCCGTGCACTGCTTGTCCTTGGTATTTAAATGAAAAATTATGTAAACTAATTTAACGAGAAACATTTAGAATAAATTACACAATAAAGGGTGTCCCATAAATAGTAGTACGACCTTAAAGGGGAGATAAAATATATCAAAAGGATTAAGAATCACGTAACAGTGTATGATCGAACACGTTTATTAACTGTTTTTATTTTGGTTAGTTCAAATGAGTTTATTTATCGAAAATTTTACCATTTGAAATGAAAATGATTTATAATTTTCAGATTTAGTTCCATATATTTTTTTTCTCCAAAGAAAAATAATAAATTTTAGAAAAACATACTAGGAAATACCACTAATATTCCACCTCTTTTTTTAAGTGATTATTAACTGGTGATTGAAAAAAAATGTTTTCGTCCGTGCATTGCTGTATATTAGGGTTGTGGCAAAAAAAAAAAAACCTTCTGCACGGCCTTTGAATACAAATTAAGATATAGTAACAGCTCTAGGACTCGAAAAATTTCAGGATTCCTTTTCACAAGTTGCTCTAATTACTGTAGTAAACTAAAAATAAACGATCCCTGAATTAATTATTTTTTATTATAGCCATTACCTAATGTACCTTATTATAGCCATTACCTCTAACATTAAATGGAACTTTGAAATTGAGCATAATGAACGCTTATACAAAATATTAACTTCAATTAAAGTTTCTACATAAACATGTGCATAAATTAATAGTATATTTTACAGTACTTCTGCACTGAAACCAATATCACACATTTAGTGCATTTATAATAAATGATAAAGGACATTTTTAACTGAAAGAATTAAACAGATAAGAATGTCTAACTAGTATTACAACGAACGCTTATTTACTAGAATAATAAACTACCGAAATTAAACGATTTCAGATTAAAATAATTTGTAAATAACACATGAATATTAATTCATAAAACATGGTTTATATCCTATAAATTTGTAGAATTTCTAAATGAGTTATACAGGTGTACACTTACCGTTACATTCAGAACTGAATGTTCGAATTCTTTGTTGATTTATTTCCATAAATAAAGGCGCAATCTTCAAAAAATCATTACCTACATCTAAATCACCATGTTATTAAATCACTATGATAAAACTATAACCAAATTGTTTTTTAATTATAAAATAAAATAACGTTTATAATACCAAATCGCATACAATCGACAGCGCAAATGCAAACATTAGGCCTCAATGATTCACCCATTTTTTCCGGTGGCAACGAATAAACAGGCCCGGTTGCTAATAACGACGGCCCCGACTTATCTCACCTAGGTTACTGTTCTTGGCGATTTTCGGTTTCAAGAAATAATTAACGTTCTTGAATTTAACTAAGCAATGGACAAAAGTGTCCTTCCTAAAAAAAATAACTTAAAAAAATTAAAGAAAAAAATATTCAGCCTTCAGCTGAAATTAGTTTCCCCTCCGCTAAAGAGGTTTTTTGACAGAACCTTTTAATTTGTATTGGCAGCCATGTACAGGATGTATTTGCATGTAAATCAAACGGGGAGAAACCAACCGTTCTTCCAGTGGTGTCAAGTATTTTAAACAATCCGGTATTTCGGGGAATTCGAAGCCATTGCTTATAGCTAATTCTGGTATTGTCGATTTAATCAAACAATCGTAACATGTTTTGCAAAATTTGCCAATATCATCGATATCTTTGTAAAAGACTAGTTTTATAAAGTCCGTTGTCGCTCCTTTGGACAGTAAAGTTGTTTTGGAATGGGTTCTTATTGACTTTTTGAACCACAGTCGATCACAACAATAGCATTGGTGGATTGGACCATCAGCAACAGCTTCGAAAAATTTCTCAGCTAATTTACGAAATTCTAGTTCTTCACACCTTACATTTAGATCAGTATCTGTTCTTGGTCTTTTCGATGGTATATCTAGACAGAGTCGTAAACGTTTTCTGTCTTGTCTTCTGGATTTGGATTCCGCTTCTTGAGCACGAAAATCTGGATCTTCCCTTTTTCTTTGCATAAATAGACGGTTAGTTTCACGATGACTTTCTTCCGGATTAGACAACTGGCGAGGACGGCCAGCGCGGCCTTGAACAACAGTCCCGGGTATATTCTTCTGATATTTAACGATGTAATACTGAACAGTAGAGCGTGAAATACCAAGCCTACGAGCTATTTCACACTGATCCCGCAAAAATGAAAATTTTAGAAATGCCACGACAGAACACCACGACTTGCTCCGAGGAGGGACAAAAGTTTGAACGCGACTCTGGAAACAAATCCAAGTTCTGAAAAATGAAATCGGAACCTCGGGAACTTGACAGCCAGTCGCAGACGCTCTGACAAAATCTTACAGTTTCCCCTTTTGTTTCATCTGACGTTACTTTGAAATTTTTCAAGAATCCATTATTCCAATCATGTGTCGGATCTTGGTGTGTTTCAAATTTCCGTGAGATCTGTAAGATTTTATTTACTATCAATTATCATCCACGACTTTTTTTGTCTGCCCAAAACTATTACCCTCTTTAGCGGAGGGTAAAAATAATCTCGAACTGTCATTTTTAATCAAAATATCGTCTGCATGCGGAAAGCTGGAATTAATTGCTTTAAGTAAAAGAAAGAGGATTTATTACAACAAATTATGCTTAATTTGGAGTTTTACGAGAGAGTAAAGAATCTGGTTAGCCAAGTTTAGCAACTTTTGAACAGGCAAACTGTAGAGGTTGCTGAAAAAAAAAAGAAGTAAGCTATGATAAGTAATCCTACGTTCATAAATCTTGCTTTAGTTGTTTAAACAGAAAAGACTACCTAAATGGGCTTTTCATTTTTATTTAAAATCTGAAGCTCTGAAATAAGTTTTGCTTTTTTTCCGAACTCCAGATAGCGTTGCCAGACGTCCGGATAAAGCCGGACATAGTTAGGCTTTTTGATTGCGTGTCCGGCCAAACTTAACGGTGTCCGGCTATTGTTAGGCTTTTTACTGGTGACTTTGGCTGATTAGTAATAAAGTACTTGAACTGATTTTGCATTCGATGTTATTTATATTTCATTAGAATTTAATAAGATTCATGGTAATAATCAAAAAAGCTTGATTTTACATGCAATTTTTTGTTGTACCTATTAATACCGAGACAAAATCCTCAATATTGTAGGCTTTCCGGCCTTTTTACCCATATGTCCGGCCAAACTGGCTGGTCTGTCCTGCTATTTGGTTTGGCGACCTAGCAACCCTTAACTCCAGATGTAAAGCTGTGGGATCCGAGTACTTTTTTACCTTGATGATCGACAAGAGGAACTTACCCAGCTCGATTACAGAACGTGAAAGCTGGTATTTCCAGGTTTGCCGGCGAACTCTGCTGAATGTCTACCACGGTAGGGTACGTCCAATAGAAGTATAAGAATTCCATGGTTTGATAAATAAAACCCGCCGTGAAAAGGCATACTAGGGTGAGTCTCAAACCAACATAAGCATATTTGGATTTCTTGCTAGTTTTATCCATTGTTCACTGTTTGTCGCTGAAAATCGCTGAATCGCACTGCAAAACCATCATTAAATGGCGACGCATTGCATTAGTTTTTCTTTTTACTTTTTTTTTAAAGTTTGCAGTATTGTAAACATTTGATACTGCGTGCATCACTTATCTCTGAACGAAACAAAAGAACTTTTGTTTGCTTTATTCTTATTTTTCAATGAGAGTAAAAGTAAATAATCGTTTTCAATAACTACGTTAGCATTGCTGCGCATTGTAAAACGCACAAAGGTTATAGATAGCAACTTGAGCTTGCGACATACATAATTAATCGTGCATACATTATTTGCAGTTAATTCGAAAACTGGTCTGCAACATTGTGACGTGTTTTCACTTTTTCACGGAACAATGAATTTTCAAAAATAAAGGCTTACCTTAATTATGTATAGTAGGCATCTATTAGCCCTGATATTGATTAATAATGTAGTTATGTAACAATTCAAAAAAGTAATTTTCTTCATAAAAGAATAACTTATAACTATTTTGATCTCTTTTGTTTTTTTTTCGGACAGTAAACAAACTTGTCTGCTATTAAAGAAATAGATTTTAATATTTATGCTGTTTTTTAACGTAATGTTTGAATTTTAGGACATCGTAAACAAGTTTTGCTGTTTTGAATTTTGAGAGCAATTTCGCTTTTGCGCTATGAAAATCCTTATAAATAAAAATGAAATTCTGTTTTTCAGTTTCTTTGTTTCTTTGTGGATTTGAATAGTATACAAATCCACAAAAATGGACCTATTAGCCTGAAATTTTGCACAGATATGTCAAATAATATAGAATAAATGATAGTACACATTAAAACTTTGAAAGTCCACCCGTTCCCGGAGTTTAAGAGATTTTTTTATGTTTTCCATGCAGAAAGCTTTCCATAATTGTACTACCTGTAGTGAAAAAAGAGTGAAATGAGCATCGTGGTTGCCATGTGTGGCGATTTTGCCGAATAAAATGTTTTAAATTCTTAAAGTAAAAATAAAAGATTAATAATGATTTTTTTGTTTGTTTATATTTGTAAGGTTATTTTTTTTTAATTATAATAGCGTGTGTATGGGAAATCAGAGAAGGAATGAAGTGTTTTATACGCAAAACTTAACAATTAATGTTTAAAGGGCTTAAAAAAATCTACGTCGTAACAAGCATGAAAGAGGAAACATTTTCGATACGTAATGGATTTGCTACACGTTCCAGGAGTTTTGTTGCTCTTTATTCTAAAAAAAAATACCTTCCACTGTCGCCGCCGCTGTCAAAAGCTTGTTTAGCTATCTTCTCGTAAACCGTGAATATTTGAATTTCTAGAAACATGTCCACGGATTCGGAAAATTCCGAGGAACCTGATAAACTGGCGTAAATTTCGAAAATCGAATTATTTTAGAGGATATTAATAAAAAAAACTGCAAAAATAAAAAATAATGGTTGCCAGATTTGGCATAAAATCTTTCATTACTTTGCAACAAAGCAATTCCAAGTACGTAGAATCGCGTGAAATTGACAAACATGAAGTATAATCACACCATTTTCCGCCAAATTAAAAAGTATATGAAATAAATAACTCAAAGTGTGTTACACAAAGTTGACAATTTTCAAATAGTAAGTTCTCTTAGACAACAGGATTTTACAATTAGCGATTATTCGTTTTTTCAAAACAGAATAACTAATTGTAACTGATTTTAAAAGCGCCATTTTGGCATTAGATATGATCTGGCAAAATGGAAGGCCAGGAATGGCAAAATGGCACCCTGCTCGTTCCAAGCAGGGTGAATGTAAACCGCGAGTTCAAAATGTTAGAACCCAATATCTTGAAAATGAAAAATAATTAAAATGCAGATTATTTTAAAGCCGGTTTGGTCCAGCTGGAGTATTTGCTACCAGTAGAAATATTTGGTGACGTTAACTATGTCATTATAGCAGTTATATTACACTTTGGATGTTTGCCAGGATGGCGAGATGATATAATTCGTGGTGCTAAATAAGGCAATGTGCAAAGGATTATGTATATAAAAATATGGATAACGGTTTTCCGGGAACCTTACATGAGCAGTAATTATAGGTTGTGAGCATGCGTAAATCGCCAAATAATGAAAAGTCGCCGTTGGTGGCAAGTTGTTACGTATTTTTTTTATCAAAGAAAACATATGAAGTACTGTTTTCTTAGAGCTAATTATTAACTATACATATACGTAAGTCTCCAAAATATGAAAATTCGCCATAATTGGCTAATACGCAAGGTGTTCGATGGGTTTCACATAATTAAAAATAGTGCGATGTTTAAATTTGTATGTTCCAAGCAACATGCAAGAACCAAGCAATGTGTAGCTTGGTAACATTCTATCTGATCCAACCATTCGGTTTTGTTTGTTGAAATTATGCCTTTTTTTTACGAAAAAGCCTTATTAGGAGCCGAATGCCTCATACCAAAAGTGAGCGTAGCGAGTCCAGGGGCCCCTCTAGATAGGACAGGAGGAGTATGTCGAAAGCCAGGAAGAAAGCCAAATACGCGCATCTTGGTTTAAGAGTCTGTTTAATGTGCCTGTTTGCGGTAGGTTTTATCTATCAAACCATGGAATTCTTATACTTGTACTGGAAGTACCCTACCGTGGTAGATATCCAGCACAGCTCGCCCACGGACCTGGAGGTGCCGGCTTTTACGTTCAGTAATCGACTGGGGTGAGTCATTCTTGTGGATCTTCGATCAAACAAGGCTGATACTTAGTTTAGTAGTACCCTCTCAAAAATTATTTCTTCAATTCGTGGAAATTTTATTATCAGCAGTGCTGCCGGAATATCTCCGTTATTTGATGAATGTCCGTTTCTTTTTTTTTTCTCCTGTCAATTGAAGAAACTTATTCAGATCCAACGAAATTTTTCCCTCATCTTCAGATTTTCCGGAAGAATTCACGGAAATATAGCGTTTCCAAGGAGTCCGGAAATTATTTGTCGAAAAATGAGGAATATATTAGCATATTAAAACGCACTCTCAAAAATTATTTCTTTAATACACGGACATTCTTTTGGCGGAAGTGCTACCGGAATATCTCCGCTAGCTGAAGATTATCCGTTTCTTTTTTCTCCTGTCAATTGAAGAAACTTCTTCAGATTTAACGAATTATTTTCCCTCTTCTTCAGATTTCGGGAGGAAATTCGCGGAAATATTACGTTTCCATGGTGTACGGAAATTATTCGCTGTAAATGATGGATAAATTAGTATACAAGGACAAGTTCTTCTGACGAACTGGTAATGTAGGCAGGTGTTTGTATAGAAATACTCTATATTGGGAAATCAGGAATTAATAGTGCGAATGTTCACCACAGTGCCATTTTTCAGTTAGTCGTGCTCCAAGTAGTGTTAGCGAGTCGCATGTGCATCGTACATTGAGGCCGGGAAGGAGGAACAGCAAGGTATAGAGCGTTTCCTTGGCAGTATGACAGTACACTCTCAGAAAAATCTGTCTTTATACACTAATTTTTCCCTCATTTATCAACTAACAATTTGCGTTCTCTTTCGAAATATATTATTTCCGTAATCTGAAGAGGAAAAATATTCGTAGAATCAGAAGAAGCTTCTTCAATCAGCTGGGGGAAAAAATGAAGTGGATATTCGTCAAATAACGGGTATATTCCGATAGCACTACTGCCAGAAAACTTTCCGTGAAATGAAGAAATAACTTTTGAGTGTTCGTCTTTATTCGTTAATTTATTCCTCATTTTTTAACGGATAATTTCCGTACTCATTGAAAACGTTATATTTCTGTAAATTTTTCTCGAAAATCTGAAGAAAGAAAAACTTTCATTGAATCTAAAGAATTTTCTTAAATTAACAGGAGAAAAAAGAAACGGAGATATTCCGACAGCACTGATGCAAAATTTCCGTGAATTGAAGAAATAATTTCTGAGAGTCTGGAAAGAGTTTCAAAGAATGAAATACATCAGTGAATGTTGGATGTGTATGGTGAAAACATTATGTAACGTGCGCAAGTGTCTGAGTGGACGGCATCAGTCTGTTGCACGAAAATCCCCTCCCGCACCCCTTAATTGCCAAGTTTGTTTCGATTACGGTGCAGAGATTTCGCTGGAAAAGCCCTTAAAGAAAAATAAAGACATCCTTCGAATACTTCAGATATCTCTAATCGTAAGACTTCCACATTTTTGGAGCCCCGAAGAAAGACATTCGTGGTAGTTGATTTGCTTCGAAAGATAGATTAGATTAGGTTTTGTGTAATGGAAAGCCTACAGGAGAAGCATCTGACTACAGGGAGGTACTTCGGACGGAGGACTTTTTAACGAGTTCTAACACGTATTCATGTTACATCTGAAGAAAACCGACCATAACCCCAGATTGTTAGATCGACAGCCGAACGTAGGCCTGAACCCGGGACCTTCATACTTTGGCCATCTGCCATGTTCAGTGTCTTATCCACTCCTACATGTCGGACGACAAGAGATGCACGCTTGGTACAATCGTATTTCCATTGACAACCCCAAACATTTTCCCATGAAGGAGAAATTGACCGTCTTCTTTTACTGTGAATGTATTAACAGTTACGACGATTACTTTTGAAATAATTAACAGTTTATTTACATTTTTCCATGAAATTCCACCCGTTTCCAAATTTATCTGTCCGTTACATATACACAGATAGATGTAGGCAGGTAAACAAAGAGTAGACAAAATAGAGACATCGATGCGGAATGACGTGATATATTTCAAATCTGAAACAACAATATACAAGAAAGATATTTGTGACATTTTGTCACACTACAACAATTTCCTCATTTTGCTGCAAATGCAATCATATCCAATCTCCAATAAAGGCTGCCTTCTTTGTCAATATGAGACATTCAGCTCTTGATGCATGGATTGAAAGAATAAAGAATGATTTGATTTGAGAGGTTGCTTGATTGAGACCCTTAGCCAGGAGGATGTCGTCGCGATTGTTCCGAAGAAGAATAAAGCAGCAGCAGCAGACAGTGTTTGCGAGACTGCGATCTGAGTCGTCTTCATAGGCTGAGCAGTAAATACATTTTCTCTCACCAAGCGGCGTTATTATACGTTGCTTTCATGAGATTTCTGCTTCCGTATGGAGTCTTTTGCATGGGCCGAACCTTTGTTCTCTTCTCTCGTAAAGCTTTCCGCTTTTTCTTGATGAAATGCTCCCTTATCATCGCGATACCATTAGAGATCACGTCGAAGACGGTCAGCAAGGATACTCCAAGCCACATTCCCATGTAGCCACCCACGACGCTGAACAGCTCCAGAGACTACAAAGAGGAAGAACAAGAGAGGTTTTGTATATTAGAATAAATATATCATACAATAATTCTGCAGGATCTATTCTTAGGAGAGGTTTTGAATAATTTAATCTTAAACTTCACTTGTAGGAAAATTACTGGTTTTCGCTTTTAAAAGGTACATAAGTACAACCTCTCATAAAGTATCCGAGTAAAAGTCAAACTTCCTAGTTTAGTTTCATATATTACAAATTATTTATCAAAAAAAATACGAGTTAGGTCAAGTACATTGAAAAAAATGTTTTGTTCATTCACAAAATTTTGGTTGGCTCAATTACAAAAAATAGTTTTGTTACATCAACAAAATTTTTGTTAATTCATCAAAATATTTTTTTCTGTGTATAATTATAACATTTCATATACACACCGAAGATCCAATATATTATGACAACCTACTCATTTTTTCAATGAACTCGTCTGAATGACATGGAGAGCACGTAATTAAGCGTGAATGGTATTGAACTGTTGCTGGAGAAGATAAGGAATCATTCTTGCACTTCGTTTGTGAGCAATGGGAAAGGCTGTTGATCTAAGCGAATTCGATACAGGGCAGATTGTAATGGCCCAAAGACTCAGAACGACTATCTCCGAAACTGCACGCCTGGTCCGTTGTTCTCGATCTGCAGTTGTTAGTATTTAAAAAAAAGTGGATTAATGACGGTGAAACCATCAATAGACGCCAATATGCTGGGTGTACCCGCATCATCAAAGAACGAGGACGCCGGAGACTGTCCCGCTTAGTACATCAAAATCGACAGCTGACAGTGGCTCAGCTGACAGCCCAATACAATGCAGGTTCAAGTACAAGTGTTTCAGAACACACAGTTCAGCAGATATTGTTGGATATGAGACTGCGGAGCGGACGTCCCACTCGTGTGCCTCTGCTTGCCAAGCGGCTTGGATATTTTCCACTACGGCGACATGAAATATTTTTCAGTGCTAAATACGCCAATCTGACAAGAACTATGCTTAAAAAGATATGGAGAGGTATTCTGATGGCAACCATTATAAATAATGTTTATCGTTTGTGCTAATGCATAAATTGCAAAGTATCGTCAAAGAGTAGAAAAGGCACCATTGGTTTCAAATATCTAAGTTGATTCTTTAAATTGAGCATTAAAAAGGAAGAAACGAAGATCTATAATATTCACACAGACTGAATGCTGATCACAGACTGAATGCTGTATCATTCAGTGGTGTAGTGTTACTTTACTGAGAAGCAACTTTACATAACACTATTTAACCCTTTGAGAAGCAACCCTTTCCCAATGCTGAAAAAAGGGCAGCCGTTGCCATCGCTCGACTTAACTACCAGCAAGATGGAGGACGATCGAAACGTTCATCTCGTGCCACAGATCTAGAGACCCCTTTTTTGACGACAGCTGGCTGTGCCCGCGCACAGGCAGCTGTCGTCAAAAAAAGGTCTGCCGTTGTTGGTATTTATAAAAATAATAGATTAATGACGGTGAAACCAGTAGTAGACGCCAAGATGTTGGGTGTCCCCGTCTACGCATAAGAGGATTCGGAGAATGTCCCGCCTAGTACAGCAAAATCGGCGGCAGACAGTGGCTCAGCTGACAGCCCAAAACAATGCAGGTTCAAGTACAAGCGTTCCAGCGGATACTGTTGGATATGGGACTGCGGAGCGGACGCCCCACGCCCCACTCTGCTTACCAAGCGTCATTGTCAACTACGTCTACAGTGAGCACGGGAACATCGAGACTGGACTACGGATATGTAAAAGAGAGTTACCTGGTCGGATGAATCCCGGTTTCTCCTTCTTCATGTCAATGTTCGTGTCAGGGTATGCCGTCTTCCTGGAGAACAGCTGCTCCCCCCTCCCCAGCAGCTCAGAGCTCAGACACCACCCTGTTCCAGTATCTCGACTTTGTGTGGCCGCTGCTTAAATATTTGGTACAACCTGTCTCCAGTATCTACCAAGAACTCGTGGCATCCATGCCCAGGCGAGATGAAACGTTTTGAAGGCCAAATTAAGCGCAACGCGTTATTGAGTAGGTCGTCATAATGTCATGGCTCTTCGGTGTATACATATATTTCGAGTTGTGCTTTTTTCAAAAACTAATTAATTATTCACAAAGCTAAAATAGGAAATTTCGCTTATACTCGAATACTTTGAAGTCCAGGCAAAAAAATTGTTTGATGTTTTGACTTTCATTGTGTTTGAGACGCATTATTTAGTAATAACGTTAGCTCAAGGGCGTATCCGGGGTGTGTCACACACCCCGTATACGTGGGATTTATCATCATGTAGGGGGGGGGGGTAACATCCCAATATCCCTCCTATATATTTCTTTTTAGTGTTACCATGAGCATTCAAATTTTTACGTTTTGCTACAGATTCGTTTATATGTGATCAATGATATTTCATATTCCCCTCCCCGATATTTTTTTTTCTGTCTACGCCCCTGCGTGGCTACTATATTCTATTTTACTCGACCTAAGAGAATAGGGGAAAAACAATTCTTATGTGGATAGCGCCATTTGGCGAGAAAATAATCGCGAAAGAAAAGCGGAGTTTTCCCTACAACAAAATTAAATTAGAAAAGCAGCTACTATTTTTCTAAGTTTATCTGTTTGTAAAGTTAACGCTAAGAAAGTAAGTGACATTTTAATTTCGTACGTTTTTACGTTGAAAACTTTTACATTGAAACAAACAAAAAAAAAAAAAACGGAAAGGGCAAAATTGGGGGATTTTAATATTGTTGTCTTACGAAATACTGTAAATTTGCAACGATAAGTAACCGAATATAGGAAAGTGCCAACTGAATCATGCAGGCAGGGCAACGACAGAGAATGGAATACTTACGGTAAAACTATCAGTTGCAAAAAAGAGGAGAATTATTATTAAATATTAATGAATGATTTTTGTGTGGTTAATAAAAACAATAAAAATGAATTTTAACCAAACTTTTGGGCTGAAAATTTATTGAGTAAAAAAAAAAATTAATTTTTGTAATTGGGAGGTAAGTAGAACATTTCTAACTATGATTAGTCAAGCAATTCTTAGTGCTCCTTCAAAATCTGTGTTTATTGTTTGATAGTATTAATAGCTTTGATGCGAAATTTTGTGCTTCGCTCCCCTGAAAAAGTTTGGGTATCTCTCTTAAAGAATGTATGTAAGAAACACAACTCATAATATAAAAGATAGAAATATTTTTAAATTTTAATAGGCTATTTTCATTTTTAAATTAGAAATTACAATGTCTGACTTACATTTTTCATGATTTTCTTTCGTTCGTAAACCATTTGACTGCTACTATTGCTGTTTTCATTTTACCAAGAATTTCATTTGACGGGTTTTATTATTATTACTATTTTTGATTGGCATTAGCCGAATTAACCTGTACCCTTCAAGATGTTCAACAATAACCTAAGTCCTATATTTTTCCTTGAAGCTGAATGAAAAACTAATTAGGACTGATGAGAGAAGATTTTTATTAACACATTTTCGTGCAATTTAAGAAGTTGTATTGCAACAATTTGCGAAAAAAATATTCTATAAAATATGTATTCATCAAATAGCTTTTCCCTAAATACTAGAAGAAGAGTACTTGGTCAGCCGTCTGGTTTGATACATTACCCCACCTCGTCTCATCAACTTCGCTCAATTCATCTTGATTAAGGCTCACTCTATCCCGCTAACTCATTTCATTTTCAGTTGTGTACACCCCAAGAAATATCTTGTTGTACACGCTTATTATACAGTGTACCCGTTTTAAGTATGTTGTCACCCCAAAATCCTTTCTGAACAAGAGCTTTAGTCATAAAAGTGGGGTCTAGGTACATTAAAGTTGCCATTCGCTACCCAAAAATGCCGCTTACAGCGCTACCTCTCGGCTAAATTTGGATTTACCGCTCTTATCTGAAAAACGGCATGAGGTACGGGGAAAAAAGTCACAGCACATTCAGCAATTTATATTTATGCCAGACATGGAAGATAAATTTCCGCTGAAAGTCGATGATAAAGCTGTTCAGCATCATCGATTTAGAAAGAGATGGTGCCTCGAGCACTTTAGTGTCAATTATGTAAAGCGTACAGTGCAATGTGTAGAAACGTATTGTTAATGCATTCGCCAGGGTGTCATCTGCCATATTACCCTTAAAACGTGCAACGGGAATTGCAGACAACCGTCCAGATGTGTATTGTTGCTGACTGAAAACACTTTCAGCATGAAGGATAAATGAGTTTAATATCAGGTAAGTGCAGTTTTGGAAAACTCAACCAAACAAATGTGCATTTTTGTCTACCACCCGTAACATATGCCAATTAATGAGAACCATTTGTAAATTAAAGTGTATTATCTTACTAAATCAATGTTGCTGAACAACTTTGTTACTTGACTTTTTTCCCGCATCTCGTACCGTTTTTGAGATAAGAATGCTAACTCCAAATTACGAACGTTACCACGTGGCAAGTGGCGCTGCAAGCCTTTACCTTGTGTAGTGCATGGCAACTTTACTATATCTAGAACTCTCTTTTATGACGATAGCTCTTGCCATTCAGAATTGGGCACACTGTGTGAATATATAAAACAAAGAAAAGATAAAATATTGCTTACTTCAAATTTAGCGTTATAAGTATAATTTGTAATCTCGAATCGGTCAAACGGAACAGTAATGTTGACAGTAACACATCTGAAAGCATAATTAACAGTTTAATATTCACTTTAAATTAAACTAAACTACTACATAGAAGCTAAATACTTTGTAATTATTTTTAATAGGACTATTAACTATTTTTTCGAATAGATTATACAGTTTGTCTGTTTATTTGACATTTTGAGCCTTAAAAAGTTACAACTTCAATTTTGATGTGAAAAATACAAAATACAAATAAAAACTTTTCTAAAACATATATCTACATGGTGTAAAATTGGCACAAATTTTAATGGGAGATAGGGCACATAATAAGGGTTCGGAAGGGCACAGAATTGTGGAGTTCGGAAACGTTGTCTTCATATAGCTATTAACAATCCCTTCTCACTAAGTGTTCCCTGACCGTGGCTCGACAAAAGCTAATTATTCTTTCTCCGAAAGCACTTCACTAGAAATGATTATTTAAAATTTTTATTTAATTTTACTGATGAAATTTTCCAGTGTTAACGAAATTCTAATGTTATCGAAGACCAGCGTTAACGAAATTCGGTTAAGAAATTAGGCGATTATTAAACCATTTATGCCTAGCGTCCCTTTTTTGGGACGGCAGTTTCGCTATCAGTCGAAAACGTTATTTATTTTCCCTACCCTTTATTCACGAGTATAGAATCTCAACTCCACAAAGTATTTTAACAGGACCCAGTAGGATGTTGACATTTCAAATTTTATACATAATGATTTTAAAAGAAATCATCCCTTGTTGAAGAAGTTTACATCAGAGATTTATCTATTATTGCTAGTATTAGCAAAAATCGAAGATAGTCGCAAAAAGTATCTAGCCACAAATGGGTAAACAGGGAAATGAAAAAGACGTTTGTGACCACACATTGCCATGGGATTCTGAATCCTTATTAGTGCCTTGTCTTTCCTTTAACCCTTTAAAGCGCAGTGTTCCCACTCTGGGAACACCAAACTCTGACGTTTTGACTGTTGCCAGTCACGAAGAATAGATTTGATTTCTATAAAAATAGTTGCGGGTGACATAGCTCCACGAGAATCCTTTACTTTTTAGCACGTCATTTCCCGTAAAAACGATGATTTTTAACAGCACTGACATCTGTTGAAAAATGGAAGAATGTGGGAACAGCTGGATATATTGTCCAATGCTGAAAAAGGGCAGCCGTTGCCATCGCTCGACTTAACTACCAGCAAGATGGCGGACGATCGAAACGTTCATCGCGTGCCACAAATCTAGAGACACTTTTTTGATGACAGCTAGCCTTGCCGCACAGCCAGCTGTCGTCATAAAAGGATCTCTAGATCTGTGGCACGCGATGAACGTTTCGATCGTCCGAAATCTTGCTGGTAGTTAAGTCGAGCGATGGCAACGGCTATCCTTTTTTCAACATTGGGAAAGGGTTGCGCCTCAAAGGGTTAAGTTGTCCCAATCGTTATGGAGTACTCTGTAAATGAACAAATACTTTTGTGAAACATAAGAATAGAGAAACATGTTATGATTGCTTACATAGGACTAAACAACCATCTTCCAGTGCAGTTTTGCTGCAATTAGAAAATAGAAAAAGATGCAAAATGGCATAAAAAATGTCGATGCAAATATTAAATTTATTCCAGGAGACATACCTGAGCAATAGTGTGCTTTATTCCCTGCGAAAAGAAGTAATTATTATTAATGATCTAAATTGAATATATATTGTAAAGCAGCAAATTATACATGAAGAATGAATCTTATTCTTAAGCACCATAAATTATGACGTAGAATTTTTAACTCTTAATTGCATGATTTTTTAGAATGGGCTGAAAATAAAATTGTAACTTCATTTTCGGCGGCCCTGGTGAAGTCAGTTACAAAAGGCACTAGAAAAAGCATTCGACAAAAATATGCTTACACTCAATACATTTAATCTTTGTCCACTTAAAATAAATAATTTAATTTTTATTATATACCGAAATCGAAATCGCATTTCTTCCAAGATTTGCGAAAAATTTTCGCGTTTGAAAGATTTCGTTTTGCTGCGAACATCCCCTCTTATATCAATGTTTCATGCAGAGGAAATCATTTTATTTGTGAAAAAAAGTTAAACTGGATAATCTAGAAAAACTATTTCAACCGAATTGGAATTGCAATTTTCCCTTCAAAAGTGACTTCAGTATAACGTCATTATCGTCATATTACGTCAAACAAATTAAATTTATAAATTTGGAAAAGCCTGATGATTGTGACACCAATACGAAGTCATTTTCACTTGCGATACCTATTTTTAGTCACGCAAATGATGAACTTTTTTTGACTCTCAGAAATAAAATAGAGCTGAAAATAGCGAAAAGACACTTGAAAATTCGGTAACGAAAGGATTTTCTGATTTTTAAAAAGTGCAGATTATTTTCTTTATTTTTATACAAAATTATGAACAAATTTCAAGCGGATCCTAGAAACGGCTTAGACGTTATTACGTTTTTTTTTGTTTTTTTTTTGGGGGGGGGGGGGTTTAAATCTTTTTACAGTAGTGTTGTTAAAAGTGTTAGCTCTTGGAGTGGTTGAACCGAAATTGTTCCATAGTCACAGTGAGTCACAGTGAATCTTAGGGATCAGAATAACTACATAGTAGGATGCTAATGCTGTTCATAAAGTTTAGTTATTATATAGTAGTTTATATAAAGTTTAAAATTCATTTATGCTAAAGGGCAGTTATGATATTTATAAAGTTAATATGCAGAGCAAATATATGACCATTAGTCACTCAAACAACTTCCGCGCTGGGAAAAAAAAACATACTTATATCCTAATATACTGCTCACCCAAAGATATAAGGTCGGCTTTGGCGCGCTGCCAAAACATGGATGCTGCAATTTTTTTCAATGGGAAGATGGGTTCAGATGGGCAAGAAATTCTCTCTCTAGAATGTGCGGACAGGGCTGCCAATTTAGCCAGTTTTTGGCTAGATTTTGACCAACTAGCAATACGGAAGTATTTTGTAAATCGGAAACGAAAGTCCAAGTGACTCTAAAAACACTACTACCGTATAGAATTTTAAGAGTCCTTGCAAATCTGAACCCATCCTACCATAAAACTGATCAGCTTGCAAATTCGCACAAATACGTTGAAAAATATACGAGGAGAGAGGGGAAAGGCGCTACTTTAAAATTCTGAAAATTCACAAAACATGGTCCAATACTTAAGGATGGGAATCTCCATAGTACATTAAATGGTCTCAAAAAATCAGAATCGACAGGACTGAGATTGACGCAGGAGGCTAACGCAAGTGTGCATGTGCAGCTGTGTTTTAAGATCTACAACTGCAAAAAGAAAGCTATTGGCAGCAAAATAATTCTTATTTGAATGAATGAAAATCACACTCAATACATTTAACATAACTCACTGTTGCCACTTAATTTGTTGATTCAGTAATCTAATTAAACTGATGCTATTCATTTCTAGCGCTCTTAAACTCGGAAAATGGAAATAGATCAATATAAAATTAACTAGAAGTCAAATGCCGTTGTAGAAGCAATTACAACGGGCGCTAGAAAAAGCATTCGACAAAAATATCTCTACACTCAATATATTTAATCTTTTTTCGCTTAAAATAAATAACTTCATATTAAATTTTTATTATAAAACCAAATCGGAATTGCATTTTCTTCTAAAGACGTGCGAAAGCTTTTCGCATTCGAAAGATTTCGTTCCTCTGGGAACATCCCTTCTTATATCAACGTTTCATGCGAGACGAAAATCATTTTATTTGTGAAAAAAAAAAACTGCGTAATCTATAAAATTGTTTTAAACGAATGAATCACAATTTTTCCTTGAAAGCCATATCACAGTAACGTCAATATGACGTAATCGTCTCTTGATACTCCTAATTTTTTCACGCAAATGATGAACTTTTTTTCTACTCTCGGAAATAAAATGGAGCTGAAATAGCGTAAAAATAGCCTAAGAATTAGGGAACGGGTGGATTTTCAGATTTTTATAGTAGTCCAGATTGTTTTCTATATTTTTATACGTAATTGTGTAATATTTCAAGCGGATCGCACAAACGTTGTGGATATTATTACTCTTTTTCTGCTTAACTTTGTAATCTTTTTGTAGTAATGGCGGTAAAAGTTTTATCTTGAAGCAGGTTGCCCGGAATTGTTAGAGAGTGTGACAGGGATCAGCATAACTATACAGTAGGATATATATTCAATTTACCGCCACTTTTTTAATTAGTCGTATTTTTTAAACTATTCTGAGGTATATTGCATTTAATTTTCTTCGTATATGTTGCATCATTTCAAAGAAACTTATTACTTGCAGTAACGCTAAGTTGTTGAATTAACAACTTAAGTGGTAACAGATTGATTTGTTACTATGAAAATTGTAATGTTGATAATAGGATATGAAATTATTTTAAGTGGACAAAAAGAATGTCTTGAGTTAGTTTTAAATGACACAAATCATAATTATTTTGCTGCCAAAAGATTCCTTTTTACATTCAAAGATCGTAAAATACAGCACATGCGTGTTACCTTATCCTCCTGCATTATATCACCTGCAGACGACTCATAAATCAGAGTCTTCTGGTGTCGGATTTTTCGAAACCGTTTTGAGAGCTTTAGCCCCGTAGAAGCTTCTAATCCTTGAGTATTGATCCATGATCACAAAACAGTTCGTATGTTAGAGCATCTCGAAATTATTCAGATTATCGTCTGCATGAAGTCTTTAATTTAGAATTAATTTAACAACTTAAGTGGCAACAGTATTACTTTGGTAACTTTGATGATAAAAATCGAATATAAAGTTATTTATTTTAAGTGACCAAAGACTAAATGTAGTGAGTGCAGACCTTTTTTTTTCACCTCTAACTCCCGCTGTAATTGCCTCCTCAGCGGGCTTCGTCTCCTTATCCTACGGTTCTCATACATTTTACGATGAAGAAAAATCCAGTAACGAACAAACATACTTACATATGTAATATCCTCTGGCGAATCTGGATTCTCCGGAATTTCCTGAAAGGTATTGAGAAAAATAAAACGCTATCACTTTTATTAATAAATCATACAGATTATTTTAACATTCAAATGCAATCGCCTAGAACAGGGGTTCCCAACCTTTGGGGAGCAGAATGTTTGGAGTGGAGGCGCGATAAAAAACATACTAAGAGCAAGTGTGATAATGCACGTTTTAAAAAACTCTTCTTATTTTTACTCCAGAACATATCTATTTTCGCTTTAAAATGTTTATTCAAACTTTACTGATTATCTTATTTTGTAGAAAAGATGACTGAGTGATCATTGGTGAAGAATACAAACTGTATGTATGCTGAGGAATGTGAAAGGGAGGGGGGGGAGCGTCATCGTAAGTTATCCTTTGTTGGAGGGCTGAATATTAAAAGGTTGGGGACCGCTGGACGAGAACACCCACTTTAAAATTTGTGGGAATTTTTAAGTTAGGTGCAACAGAGATGTTGATGAATAACATTTTATGTGTGTTATACTAAGTTTTTACTAATTTCACATTCGAACAACAGTTTTTATTGAGTCTTAATTTTCCAAGACTTCGAATATTTTTCGTTGATTTTGTTTTATTGCTACAGAAAAAGGAAAAGCATGGTGTGCTTGGAAAAAATTCTATTTTTGAATGGAAATTACTTTTAAGTATTGTTAGTTTACTAAAAGTTTTATTTATGTAGAAGGAAAATATGTCTTTCTCTCAAGCCTTAGGCGCATTATATTTGTGTTCTTTCCTAAAATAAATATCTTAATTCAACTATACTTATTTTTATTTAACCATTTTAAAATCATAGTCCTTGTAAATATCATATTCGTTTTATTGTCATGAACTTTTCAAATTATTATCAATATTATTGTTACGAATGCTATGATTTTCATTTTAACATTCTTAAAATACATCAATATACATAAATTATATATGTATGCAATATATACTAATATATATATATATATATATATATTTACTATTTTATACATGTATATATTTTTAACAACTCCATCCATTTTAAAACTCCTTTAATGTATCGAAAATTTATCAAAGATAGTTACTTGTTATGCATCGAACTCTACTATTGCACTGCTCATTAAAACATGGAAAATCAGACAGAGAAAAAGAGCAGTAATCTTATTTGCCAATGAAAACAATTAAATGAAAACATCTGAAAATAGAATAAACTGCAAAGTATCACGTTTCTTTTATGATCTTTTTTCTTTCATCTGTTTGATTCATGGAAAGAAAATATTTTAATTTTTAAATATTTCTTCTTGGATATAACTCCGGAGGTTAAAATTACTCATCAAAACGCAGAAACTAAAAAAACACAAAAACAAATGCAAGAGAAAATATGACCATGAGAATTTTTTTTTTTTTTTTTTTTTTTGGGGGGGGGGGGTTGAGAAGAGGCCAACTATCGAATGGGGGTGGGTGGGATTGTCTGTTCTGTTAAAACAACCGTGAGATTTATTAACATAGGATTATTCATCATTGTTTACCTCTTTTTTTTTAAACAGCCTCTGTAATACTTTCTTCTTTCATAAAACCCTAAATTAGGTATGTTTTGCCGTGCCGTAATAACACTTTTTTGTAGTTTACACTTTTACATTAAACAATTAATTCCCCCCTCTGTTTTCGCATGCAGACGATATTTAGATTAAAAATGACGATTTGAGATTTTTCAGTTATTTTTATTATTGGCGTTTCTGTAGATTGCTTAGATTCAAGAACCTAAATCATTTTATGCTACCGAAAATCGCATACAATCGGAAGCATGGCAAACATATTACTTTTTCCAGTTTTCTGTTAATATCTTCTAAAATAATTCGAATTTCAATATTTAAAGCAGCTGGCATTCCTGGATTTTCTCCGATTTTATTTACACCCATCACATGGTTGCATGGGGCCTGGTTCATGATCAAGTAAACCCTTTATGGACCTTGTATCCGCTAAAGCAGGTTTTGAAGCAACTCTTGTAACTGCAGACCACATTGGAAAAAAAAAATATTCTTTACATAGGATTGTTGTGGAGGAACGTAATTCTAAGTTTAAAAAAAAAAAAGAAGAGCAAAGCGAAATTGTACTATTTACATCGTATATGATTTTAATGTATGAAGTCCGACACCACGTAGTTGGTTCACCTTCGATCCGGCAGCTTGAAACTTCCTAGTTTGACGCGGAAATTTGATTTAACGAATGGCCGGAAAATCTGATCGAGTCGTAGGTTAGAATTTAAAATGTTGAATAAAATATTTTAACACTACATTATTTTTTTAATCTTGTAAAGTTCATGGATTCCTAAGAAGTTCATTTATTTATTCTCAGCAGTTAGCACTTTCGAATGTTTTCCTCTAATTGAATCGTAAGGTTTTCGGCAGTCATGTGTAGGGTTAATACGTCGCGTCGTGAAGTATTTTAAAAAAAATACAAAAATCTTGCATGAAATACTTACAACTTTTTCAAATATTGTAATGACCTGGTCTTGTTTGTCAACAGTATATATCATTGAGCTGTAAAGAAAGACAATTTCGTTGCATTTCAAGTTATACATATTACCGACATTGTACGCAATACCCGGACATTATATAATATGTCAAAAACAGGTCAGCAAAGTATGAAAGTACTCGTATTAAACATTTCACAAATTGCCCGGGCAGAATGCCAGACGTGATACATAATGCATGTATGAAACGCGTCTAATTTCTCTTTAACCCTTTGAGGCGCAACCCTTTCCCAATGCTGAAAAAAGGGCAGCCGTTGCCATCGCTCGACTTAACTCCCAGCAAGATGGCGGACGATGGAAACGTTCATCGCGTGCCACAGATCTAGAGACCCTTTTTTGACGACTCTAAACCTGTGGCACGCGATGAACGTTTTCATCGTCCGCCATCTTGCTGGGAGTTAAGTTGAGCGATGGCAACGGCTGCCCTTTTTTCAGCATTGGACAATCTATCCAGCACGTTCTCGCATTTTTCCATTTTCCAGTAGATGTCAGTGCTGTTAAAAATAATCGTGACCATTTTTTTACGGGAAATGACGTGCTGAAAACTAAAGCATTCTCGTGGAGCTATGTCACCCGTAACAATTTTTATAGAAATCAAACCTATTCTTCGTGACTGGCAGCAGTCAAAACGTCAGAGTTTGGTGTTCCCAGAGCGGGAACACTGCGCGTTAAAGGGTTAAACATCATGTCATGTTCTAGTGTTATACCGGAGGGAACCAGTTTCTCCTATTTTACTTCCTGCAGAATCGGTACTTTTCTTGCTTTTTTTTTTTTTTTTTTTTTTTTTTTTTTTTTTTGTACTTTTACGCTCCGTGGTAAGATTTAAAAAAAAAAACGCTTTTAAGGGAGAAACTTACTTTCCTCTACCCAAAAGGATAGAATTTCGTAATATAATGTTTCTTCAAAATATTTTCAAAAGCTAACAAATCAAAATAATTTTGTCACTCTAGACGTCACTCGAGACACTCTTTCCGTTTCAGAATTTCCTACGTGTAAAAGAAAGGGAACAACCTCTTCTGAGCATTCTTTATCAAACAACTTCTCTTTACTGAAATTTTGCACATAAAGTAAGGGTGTTTCTTTCATTGCATATATTTACAAAATAAAATTGCAGGCAGTGTTATTGTATAGTGGTAGTGCATAATAAGTACCACGGACCGCGTGATCATGCAAGTAGCTTGATTTAAACCAAAATTATGCCAGTACAGTCCTACCTTAAGGCATTATCACTGGCGTTTAATTGTTTCATTCGAATCCCACAAAACTCAATTCTACATAATTAATTGAATAACATAAATTCATATTCCATGAGATGCATTTAAATACAAAATGGCAAACAATGTTTACACAGTGATACTAAGCTAAAGTTATAAACTTACTCGCAGGGTTGATTGTAGCTATCTGCCAATAATGTGCAATTATTGTCAGGCTCTTGCCCTGTAATATATGCACACAAGCAAAAAACATGCATCAGAAAATTACGTGCTTCTCAAGATGATCGTACAAATTACATACCGTATATCCCGGCGTATAACACGCATCTGTAAATTTAGGTTATGTAGAGAAATTTATTTTATATTTTATGTTATACCTTTTATATATGGTGTATAACACGTACACGAAAAAACGCAGTAATTTTTTTGAAGTTCAAAGTGTGTGTTATACGCCGAGTTATACGGTATCTATTATTAAACAATCGGAACAAATATGTTATCACTATAAAAATTTTAAACCATGTTTCTTTGAAACTCCGTAAAATAGAAATGTAGCTGTTAGCTGTTAATAATAAATTTGGAACAAGTTTTGAAATAATAATGAATTTTCCTACCAATTTTCGTCGAAAACCAATGTATCTTTCACAGAACGCTAGTTACATCATTGAAATTTACAGTTTAAAAATTCTATTTCATTCGAATGACGAAAGTTTTAAAGACAGGCCCATTATTTACAGGGAATGCAATCCCGATCCCGTGGGAACAGGATCCTGCAGGATCCCGCATAAATGTTTGCGGGACTAATTCCGCGGGATTAGGACCCTAATTCCGCGGGATTGAAACTGAGAAATAAATTATTTTTATTGCAATTTTATGCCATCTTCCTGATCATCCATTGACCAAAAATGTTGCATATGTTTGTATCTTATCTCACAATATATTAATCAATAGTTACGAAATTTAAAGTTTTAACTTTTCTAATTATCCTCCAATTGGAGTCTGGATCCAATATTGTAATACAAATTTTCGAACTTCCCAATCTCCAAATGAACAGAAGTATTTCATGCTAATTTATCTCTAGCGAGCAATAACGAATCAACTGTAAAAAGTGTTCCTTTTAAATTTTATTTATTCATATCCACGCTTTTAACTATTTTACTAAAATTAGACCAAGATTAGGAAGACGAGTGACTCTTTACGTTGCCTTTTTTACATTCTTTTTTAGCAACTAAGAACTAAATATATTATTTTGATTATCATAACAGTAATTTTCATATTTCTATAAGATATTGTATTAATTATCAAACAACATTAACTATTGCTATTAAACTTCATAGTGCATAAAATCTTCCTTTTTCTTATTTTTCTCTGTTGAAATGAATTCTTAGCTGAATGAAATGTCAATACCGAGGGATTGCGGGATCCCGCGGGATTAATAAGTCTCCCGAAATCCCGCGAAATGAAAAACAGTGCGGGATTGCTTTCCCTAACTGTTTATAAAACTTGGTTGAGAAATTAGATGAACATTTCAACGCTTTTCCCAAAGTAATTATGGACAGCTAAGTGAAAATGAAGTTTTTGAGCCCACATTGCTGTGCGATTCTTATTTCTTATCGCGTGCCCTACCTCCCCTTAAAGTTTGTCGGAACGCTTTTGAAGAAACCCTGTGTAAAAATGTATATGAGACTAAGGGAGAAGTGCTCTGATGCTTTCACGATTGTCTTGCGGAACTCTTGAATAGGACAGGTTTCCTCGCCTCGAGCACTTGCCCAATTTGTAGAACTGGAACTACGAATTCAGAACCTTTTTTGAAGTGTCCAGGGCTAAACGCGGATGCCCAACGCCAGCGAGAAGCCTCACAATTGTATTAGGAAGCCAGATGCCTCATGGTCTAAAAAGTAGTGCCTGCCCTCCCTTTTCCACTCTCTCCCCTTTGACATTTTGTGGTGTGAGCGTTCAACTTAATGTCGAGTTTTGTCTTTATGTATGTTTTCTTTGTATTGTTCGTTTTCTTTCTTAATCTGAGATTCTTATTGGACGAAGGTCAGTTACCCCGCGCCAACAGCTATCAATCAAATCGAGGGACGAGTTGCACTGGAATCCTTATCTTACTCCCCCCTCGAAAATATGCTACCGCTGGCCCTTTGCGAGACCACAGGGTATCCTTACGGTCTCGCAAAGGTCTCTATAATTGTCCGCCACCCCTCCATTCAGCAGGTACAACCGGGGCCACGCGAGGCCCGGGGCGCCTCGCCTGGGCGATTTAGCCCCGGTAAAACTCTCCCTTTTTTCCCTTCGCCCGATGCAACTAACTCATTCCCTTCTCATTGTAATGGAATTTTGTTTCCAGTAAAGCCATATTTTACAACAACGTAAGGCTTTCTACTTGACTCTAAATCTCGTTACTTGGACACGATCTCCAGAGAGTTCAGCTCTTTATAGAACTCCTCACCTTAACACTTGTACTTTAAATGTGGGCCACGCTGATCCATTTACATGTGCTTTCTAATAAACAATTAGATCCTTACATTTGCATTGTCCACGTTCATCCTCATCACAGGATTTGCAAATGTTGTAGGGATGAGGGTAGTCTATGGACACCGGAATGCAACCAAGCGCTTCGTAAGTCACGTTGATTCGGCACTCCTGGATGATGGTCTGGAACGTGAAAAGAAATCGAAGACCATTTAATGGATGATTAATGGTTTCAGAAACAGCAAATCACGCGTTATTAACTTATGGTCTATTTTTCAGAAAATATTGTTTTCATTTAATGAGGTACGTTTAAAAACTTTTGCAGCAAAAATAAAAAATTATCAAACACATAAAAACAACTCAATCTTTTATTCAAATAGACATAGAAAGCTATGGAAAAACAGATTAATCTCTCTATTTAAAGGAAAATATTTTTGGCTGACTGACTCATCAACACCCAGCCAAATCTATTAAATATACAGACATGAGACTTTAGGAGGTGATTTCTTTTGTGCTCAAGGCATCTTTTAAGAAGCTATTTTTAAACATCCGCACCCAAACTGAAGTGTCAGACCAAAACGTTCTTTTTCACATTGCCCTTCTTATCTCAAAGGGGGGAAAAGGTATAGCCTTACAGTTCTTCCTTTAAAATACAACGAAAGCAAACATCTAAAAATTTTTCCTTTTTTCTCCAGAGTGTTTTTAGATTTTGCACTGAAACGGAGGGGAAAAACCAAAACGCTCTTTTAACTCATCTACACACAAAAAAAGAGCCATATCTATAAAATTCTTAATATAAAATGTAACGAACACTATAAAAAAAAATCAAGAAAACATTGTGACGTCACTTTAGAAGCGAAACAGCAGTCCGTTGTGACTTGATAGCCACGTCATTTGGTGACTGGTCACTTATTAGTCACAACGTCACTAGTTTGTGACACTCCTGAGGCCAATACCACCCTCTGTGACATCGAAGCGACTCTTATGTGACCATACGTGCTATTAGGTGCACGTTCCCGTCTCCCAAAAACATTTTCTTGTTCCTTCTCGCACAGGTTTTCCTCTTGACTCGCAGACGAGACTAGATATATCGCACCCATTCCATATGTTAAAACTCAGAAGCATTCACAAAAATGTCCCAAGAGCTCAATTCATTGCTAAAACACAATAAAAGCTTGTAGTTTAA
Source organism: Cheiracanthium punctorium (assembly GCA_038373885.1). Taxonomy (NCBI): domain Eukaryota; kingdom Metazoa; phylum Arthropoda; class Arachnida; order Araneae; family Cheiracanthiidae; genus Cheiracanthium; species Cheiracanthium punctorium. The sequence goes on along the minus strand of JAWZYV010013842.1, from coordinate 117,406 downwards.
GAGCCCGCGACCGCTAGACCGTTCTCTGCGCATACCTCCCAACAGAGGTAGGAACAATCAGCGACTATAAAGTTTGGTAATCGTGGCTTTGCCAGGTAACAGATGGCAAAAAAATTGCAGCCTAATTTTCGTCATTTTATAAAGCGTCATTTTTTTTTATATGTTCTTCAGCACAGTACTAGAAATCACTTGATCCCTTGCCCGACACTTTTGCATCGTGGCAAAGTCCTACCAGACAACCTCAAAGTTATGGAAAATGTAATTCTACTTTCGTCATTTTATAAAGAGTAATTTTTTTGTATGTTCTTCGACACAGTAGTAGAAATCACTTGATCCCTGGCCAGACACTTTTGCATCGTGGTAAACCCCCACCAGACAACCTCAAAATTAGGGAATCGGATTTACAGGGTAATTTTTTTAAATATAGAATTACTTACGAGTTTTTAAAAATCAAAAAATTATTCCCTATAATTTTCATCTTAGTACATTAATCAAAAATCTGACGTGCACCCCACATGACTTTCTTTTACGTCTATTAAGTATTTTCATAATATTTATGCAAGCATAAATATTTTCGGTGCACTTCATCTGAACTTACTTTGCTTGAAAGATAAGCAATAATACAAATGTTTAGTGATTTCTTTCCAAATATTTGAGATATCGCCAAGCTGGGTTCAATTTGAAAGACTTGTTTTTAGCACTTCATTGGTTGATAATTCACCAAAAGCCGACAACATTGAGATAGTCTGCGAGATTCTGTTCATACACGAAATCATAATTCGTCACGATGAATTACTCTTACGGCATGACCAGAATCATCGGTATCATTATAATGAATTGAAGGCATCCATAGACCTTAATGTGTGTGCATGTAAATAAATTACTCGGTTGATTGCAATCAAAAAAGAGATGCGCAGTTAGATGTTACAATAGTTCTAAATACAAAATTTCAACGTTCTACCGTAAACAACTTTAGAGTTCTTCCAAATTACGTAATAATTTTTGGCGTTAAATTTGGCAAAATTGCTGCAAAATACGCCAAGGTCGATGACAAATGGCAAGATTTTGGGCATGGACCAAAAAATCACTGACTACAGACGTAATACAGTAAAGCCTCGCTATAACGATACTTTATACTACGATAAATCTCTCTATAATGATAAAATTATGTGGTCCCGCGGAATTTCCATACAATATTATTTCCCCTCGATATAAGAATACATTCCTCTGGATTTTATCGGGTCCCTTAAATTATCTTTGTATCGAGGTTTTACTGTATATTGAAGATGTCCATAGACTTTAATGTATTGAAATTCTTTTGGCTGGTCCTGTAAACAAACTTTCCAGTACATTGGAACCAAAAATCGAGGTGCACAACTAGATGTTACAACAATCTTATATATAAAATTTCAACAATCCACGACTAATAGTTTGAGATATGCAAGTTACTTACAAACAATGTCGCCAAGCTTCCCGACTTTTGGCACAACTTTTTAAGGAGGGCACATGACTGTCGTCGGAACATTAACTAACTAATGGTACTGTGCTTGAAATGAATAAATGTCTCTAAAACTTCATTTTACAGTAATGTGTTGGAATTATATTTTGAGTGTTCCTGCAGAACTATAAGTGATAAAGGCCCTACCCTAATAGCACAACAGTTCCCTGTGACTGAAATGCGACCACACAATACTGTCACAATAGAGTTACAAACAGTCGCCGCGACTCCGCAGCAAAGTCACGCCAGAGTCGCTATATCCTCTCGCTGTGTAGTCGCATTGTTACCGTTCAGAGAAGTCACGGTGGGACAGTGAAAAAATTCGGAGGAAAAGTTACCAAAAATATACACCAGATGGCAGCACCAAACTCTCAGGCACGAAAAAGTTGAGGTCCTGAATTGAACCGTGGAGCTAACGGTTAGTAGCTGCGTATCTTACCAGAACGCTGTGATTACCTTGCTCATTATAGTTTAAAAGTAAACTGATTGCTGCAAAATCTAGTTCTGACGGCTTCTTTTGGAAATTTAAAATTTTTCTGTGAGTATTTTATGAATAAGTTTTATATATAAATATATATATTTATTTTATAAATAAATTTTATATTCTGTGAGTATTTTATAAATAATATAAAAAAATATCATAATTAATAAATATAAATTAAAAATCTTGGAAATCTTTCTTTTTCCACATAAATTATTTTCAGGAGATAATGTGCTGTTTTATTTAAGTATTCATCCGAAAAAACTAATGATTTATTGAAATATTTTATTCGGTTATGAAATAAATTTGTAATGTGCGACATGTGGGGTTTGATATATATTAAGGTATGAGAGATAAGATTTATATTTTGCTATATTTTGCCTAAAAGGGATTTCATATAAAAATAAATAAAATTAATTGGAAAAACATGAATTAGATAAAATAAATAAAGTATTTTTTAATTAGACCCAAAGTTTTACCTCAAATTTTTCGTAGTGGAACTTTCAAACATACCAGAGACGTATTTAAAAGGGGGGAGGATCTGAAAACTTAAAGCAATTATTAAAAAACAGCAATTTTGAGACATTTGTATTTACTCTAGTAACAATAAGATTGAAAATACCGGATACCCCCCCCATCCGAAATTTAAAACTTACATTACGCTATCGAAACATATATGCCATGGGGATATGAAAGAAATTGGTAATTTTACTCACAGATACTTAGTTTTCACCATTGTGATTAGAATTCTCAACTCGAATATTTTTAAGAATAATATTTTTTATAAATAATATTGTCTTGTTTAAACGAAATAATTTAAAAATTAATAAATTAAACTAAATTCCATTACTACATAACTGCAAGGTTTTATTGAATTACTATTTTCGGATTTATTTATTAAATGTTTCACGAAAGAAATTGCTACAAAATATTAGAAAAAATGAGTGAAAAGCGGCTGTGTGAAGCAGGCGCGTAGCCAGGAAAATTTTTCGGCGGGGGGGATATGAACTTATATGCGTATAAATAGACGGAATTTCATCACTAATCCAAAAATTTCGGGGGGGATATATCCCGATATCCCCCCCTGGCTACGCCCCTGGTGTGACGTCATTTTGAAGTCCAAAAAAATCAGTAGTCACACAGTGACTTCACAGTGGAGTCACTGAGCGACCAATCACATACTAGTCACATGGTGACTTCACAGTGGAGTCACTGAGCAACCGATCACATACTAGTCACATGGTGACTTCACAGTGGAGTCACTTAGCGACCGATCACATACTAGTCACATGGTGACTTCACGGCGACGTCACCTGGTGACTGGTCACAAATAAACTTCACAGTGACTACACAGTAGAGTCACTTCACTCACAAGTCACATTGTGAGTAGTATGTGACAGTCCTGTGACAATTGTGACCCTCTGTGACGTCACAGCGACTCTTTTGTGACCATGTGTGCTATTAGGGTATTTTCGATGGAGCGATTCATTTTGTAATCTTTAACACATGTGTCACTTTTGATTCGTTTGAAATTACCTATTACCTCTAAATTGCATTTTAATGAATTTCTTCCCATAGAGCATTATGTATTGAAAATCTCTTCGGTGGCCCGTAAATTAACTATCCAGTCGATTGTAACCAAAAAAGGAGGTGCTCAGTAAAATTAGAATTACATTTGCTATAACTTTTGGGTTGTCTGGCGGGGGTTTGCTGCAACGCAAAAGGTATGGCAAAGGATCAAGTGATTTCTAATACTGTGAAGAAGAAGAACATAGGAAAAAAATTACGCTTTATAAAATGACAAAAATAGAATTACGTTTTATATAACTTTGAGATTGTCTGGCGGGGGTTTGTCAAGATGCAAAAGTGTCTGGCAAGGGATCAAATGATTTCTAGTACTGTGCCGAAGAACATATAAAAAAAATTACGCTTTATAAAATGACAAATATGGAACTACGCTTTCCATAACTTTGAGGCTGTCTGGCGGGGGTTTGCCACGCAAGTGCCATTGCAAAAATGTGTGGCAAGGGATAAAGTGATTTCTAGTACCGTGCCGAAGAACATACAAAAAAATTACACTTTATAAAATGATGAAAATAAGCTGCAATTTTTTACACCTTTGCTACCTGTTACCTGCTAAGGCCACGATAATCTAAACTTTATAGTCGCCGATTGTTCCTACCTCTGTTGGGGGGACGTGCGCAGAGAAAGTTTCAGCTTTTATACTATGACGAAGGTCTGGCGGTCGTGGGCTCTTGCTCTATTAACCATGATCATATTTTTAGGTTCGCACGTGCGAGATCTGGAAAGGAGGAAAATTAACTGTTAATGTAAAAATAAGAGCTCCTGACCCGACTCTGTTCTTCACGATATTTTTGACTTTTTTAAAAAAATAAGAATAGATATTTTTTGAATCGACACAGTTTCTTGCTTTGCTTTAAATAACTCAGGACTTACCAGCTGGTTTATAGGTGCTTTTCCTCCTCTTTCGTGCCAATCTTTCATGTAGTCCGTGCAGTTAGTTTGATAAGGAGCTGGAAGGAGGTGACTCTCTGTCTGTAAAATGACCATTTTCAAATACTTTACATACAGAAAAAAAATCTAGTAACAAATTAAGGACTTAACTACACACTCATAGGCATATCTTGGTGCAGTAACGCGCTTAGTATATAAAAAAATACTGCTCGACCCTTGAAGGCAGCGTATTTCAAACTACAACCCCCTTTACTGCATTGGTCTTTAAATTCTGCCCTTGTGGCTTTGTACAATTTCTAAACTACGCGAGCATAGCATTAGTTTATGTTTATCATTGATAAATTATTCATATTGAATGCATTCTAGTCCCTGATTTTCTCCTTTTTGCTTAGTGATCATCGGTCTTCGTTAATCACTAAGCAAAAGCATCAAATTAATTATACAGTGCGACAGACATTAAATACTTTTTGTAATGTTTATTTATTTTTTTCATGAACTGTAAGCGCATAGTAGGAATTAGCAGAAAGCCCTACAGAGTTATCTAAAGTTGGAAATTGTTTCTTTTACTCTACATGCATCGAATGTGAAGTCAAAACTGACAGAACTTTCCTCTGAATTCTTTTTCGTACGAAATTTTTCAAAACACCCGTGATTAGGGTTTACATATGGTATCCTTAAGGGGGACATGTTCTCCTTTTCTATAAATTGTCCTTTCGTCCTCCCTCATACACAGTATGTCCTCCTTTCAAGAGCACCCATACGATTGTTTGTAAAGGAGGGGGTCTTGGGGTTCTGTCCCAGAAATATACTATATTTTTGTGCTGAACCGTTTCCACGTTATACCAGTACACTGTAAAAAATAATGGAACAATTACTCGAAACTTTCCGTAAAATTTTACGGAAATTCTCCATTAATATTTGTATGCAGCACGATTTCCGTCTATCAAGGGTGAGGGCCTCTCTGCAACAGAATTTCTACTGGAATATACAGGAATAAAAATTCGTAAGTATGCAGAAATAGTACTGTCCCATTTGCCAGTACATTTTCCGGATTTTCACGGATTATTATTTTTTTTTTTTTTTACAATGTACGTAAATCATTATGGTAATACATATTTTTCCTGGGCTCTAGTGGCATGGGAGGTCCCTATGAGCAGGGAGGGCAGTTTATCTATGGGCGACCATGCCTCCTTTCGCTTATTTTACAAGACGTTTAAAGCCGCATTCACGGACTGTGCTCCTTCTCATGGGTATTGGTTGCTGAAGGTCCCAACCCATTGATTAAGTATGAAATCTTCTGGAGACACAAATTCAATTTCATCTTTTAATTTTCCTACTTCATCTTTTTTTCTCGGGTCTTCTTACACACTTTAATTTTAAAAATCTGGAGTGACTCCACTCGACTTTCCGAACACTTATGATTAAGATCATTATCAAGCATTTAAATAAATTTTAATCCATGAATAATTCAGCGAAAATTCTTAGTTTTTTTTCAATTTGAGCTCAATCGAATGTACCGTTTAAAAGCTAGCGCACTTTCAAGAATTTCCCTCCATAGACTATAATGTAAAAGAAATCTTTGTCGTAGCCCCGTAGAAAAACTATAAGTCCTACACACATCAAAATCAATACCGGTCTTACGATGGTGGTTTATAACATATATACCCAATTTGAGCTCAATCGAATGCCCCGTTTAGGAGTTATCGTGTTCACTCACGTACACAAAAACACACATATCCCAGACAGCACAGCAAACTTGCATCAAACTTGCAGCAAGCTTGATTTATCAAGTCAATAAACTTGAATTAAGCTTGAAAATTTCAAGCGTGTAAGCTTAATGCAAGCTTTAATCAAGTGTTCTAGTTCAGTGATGCGGAAACTATTTTCATCTGCGACCCCCTAATTTGTGTAAAATTTTGTTGTGACCCCCTATTTTGAGTAAAATTTTGTCGCTACCCCTGGATAGACAGTGGACAATTTGTTTAATTGAAAACGAAGTTACATTGAAATTCTTTCTGGGAGTTGCTCTTAGAGGGTGTTTTTAAAAGAGTGTCGTGACGTCATCGATTGAAATAACGCGTTTTTAAACTAGCGCACCAAGCTTATAAACCACCATGAAAATCTTATAAAAGTTGTAACATCATAAAAATCAGTTAATGAATCAACACATAATTTTATGAAACAATGCTTTATTTATGCATATGGATATAAATATTGTTTAATGAAAAATACTTTTAAAAAACTTTACATCATAAAAAGTCAATGTGAAATATGTGCTTGCAAAGAGCTCATGATTGCTTCTATGTTCGGATCTGTATTTGAAATCGCAAGTCATCCTCTGGATCCAATCGAGATCGATGTTTTGTTTTAATGGAAAATAATTTTGCAGATCACTATGCATTGTGAATTTGCAGATCACTATGTATGATAACGTGGTTTTGAAGCCCCGTGATAGCGATCGCGAATATCGCGCTCGTAAAATAATAATTGTCAGTTTCTTCTATTGAATTACTTTAGTTCTTTGAAATGAATAATTGTAGATATTTCATAAATTTGAATCTCTTTGAATTTGCCGACCCCCAAAAATTATCTCGCGACCCCCGGTTTGCGCACAGCTGTATCTAGTTTACACTTACCCAGCTTGCATTAAGCTTGACATTGCAAGCTTGAATCAAGCTTGACGTAGCAAGCTTAATTTCAAGCTTAAAAAATTTTTCTAAAAAAAATATTCTAAATACACGGTTCGCCCGCTCACGAACGCGCCCCACATACTTTATTTTTCCGCGCATTTTCCCCCTCTATGCTGAAATTTTAAGTTATTTTAATCTGTTCCATCAAACCTCGGCGGCTGGGAGGCCCGCGTGCTAGCCGTTCGGCTATTATGCCTCGGGCAGCTATGACTAAAGTTTGAAGTGACTGTTGTCACGCCAGATCGATAAGTATGGGCGGTGCTGATAAGTTTCTTTTATTTTTCCATGGGATGAATCAAAATTTAAATAATGTTATGTGTGATTTATAGATTCTACTAATAGGGAAATAAGCATAATATAAACTTAAAAGCAGGACACATTTTAAAACTTTCAATATCGCAACACTCATCGTTGAGCCATACTGCTGGCCAAAATCAAGACAAATGACTGATTTTGAAATCAATTTCGTAGTATAATTGTATTTTATTTTGAAGAATTTCCATATTTTGAAATATAGAATCTTTTTTTTCACCACCCATAAAGTGAAGTATATTAACTAACTAAATTGTGTTAATTATATTAAAATTATTTTTAGGGCTAATTAATTAGTTAATGGAATTACTAATGTTAATTAGATGTAAATAAAACTAAAACTCCCCTCGTGTTATAATAAAATAAAACACAACTTTTACGAACTTTTCTTTATTGAGCAAATTTGAGAAACGCTAAGACAATTAATGTCCATTCTCTTTCACAGATAGCGCCATCAACGCTCGCTTTCAAAAGGAAAAATCAAGCGATTATCAATTCTCAAGCTTAAATCAAGCTGTATTTAAGCTTGACAATTCAACTTGACTCCTGCAAGCTTGCTGCCAGCTTAAAATGAGTTGAACGTCAAGCTTGTATTAATACGTCAAATTCAAAGAAATGTCAAGCTTGATTTAAGCTTATGTGCTGTCTGGGATCTCGTAAAAATAGCATAAATGAATTCAGAAGACCTCAAAACGTGTAAATACACCAAAATCTCCAAGTCGAAGTTTTTTCATGATTACAATACCTTCCTTACATGGTTCCTTACATAGTCGGAAAGTAAAAATAGATTTTCATAATTAAGTTTGCCCTAAAAAAAGAAAACCCAGAACTTCTATCTAAAATTGGTTTTTCAGCCCCTTGCGACTAAAATATAACATTTTTTTTTTTTTTAAATGTTAAATTCTGTAAGTCCTTCTTTTATTAATTTTTCATCTGGCAACCCTACCCGCGACTGAAAAATAAATGAACATTCAATTGTCACTTATGGAGGAATCAAATTCTTCTTTGATGATACCAGTTTGATGAGTAACTCGTAGTTTCTTCCTGCGATAAATTTGGACCCTTGAAAGTAAGGCGAAGGAAGGAAGTACGGCGAATGCACGGCTATCTGCACGGCCGCGTCCGTCGGAGGGTTGAAGGGCGGCGGTGGAAAGTCGCCAGTAATGTATGCTTCGGGAGGAATTTCTTCCCGCGGAGAGTTCAGTGCCAGGTGGAATTTCATGACTGAAAGCATAGACGAAAAGAAGTCATCGTGGTTTTGCATGATAAGGTCGAAGTATGTAAATGTAATAGCCGCATAAATTCGATAATGCTACATTACGTTAAATCTTACCGCAAAAATTGCATTTGAATGCAATCTAAAAAAAAGATGTGCATTTCAGGAACAAAATGCGAACAGTGGCGCAATAGAGTTTTCAACTTTATTTCTTTGAATCATCACGTCATTTTTGACAATATAACAGACTTTAAGACATTATAAGTCCCATTCTTGCTTATATCACATTCTTATTTTTAGTAGTTAAGTTAAATAAATAAAAACATAATTCAAAAACATTTATTGAAGGATGGAAGAGTCTATAATAGGTAGTCACGATAAAAAAAAATCCTTGCTCTGAATTTTTTCAAGTGGTTGGCAAAACCGATTCTTGAGGTTCTTCCTAAGGTTTCTTACAAACCTTAATCTTTAGTTTCTTCTATTTCGTCGCCCGCCCTTAAATCTGGCTGCCGACGTGCGGTGCACCATCTCGATTTATCGCTAAGATCGATTGTGGTGGTTTGAGTCACAACTTTCGGACTGGACTCCCTCTAGGAGAAAATCCTGTGTGCACCACTGAATGCGAAGTATTCCATTTCATGCGAAGTATTCCATTCCAAGATTTTCTCACGGAGCATCTTTTATTTGAATACCCATCACTCATATCAAGCTCTCCCAACTCTCCTTAACCGTTTGAAGCGCAGTGTTCCCGCTCTGGGAACACCAAACTCTGACGTTTTGACTGTTGCCAGTCACGAAGAATAGATTTGATTTCTATAAAAATAGTTGCGGGTGACATAGCTCCACGAGAATCTTTTACTTTTTAGCACGTCATTTCCCGTAAAAAAATGGTCACGATTATTTTTAACAGCACTGACATCTGCTGAAAAATAGAAGAATGCGAGAACAGCTGGATAGATTGCCCAATGCTGAAAAGGAATGACGCAGCTGGCTGTGTGCCCGCGCACAGCCAGCTGCGTCAAAAAAGATCTCAAGATCTGTGGCCCGCGATGAACGTTTCGATCGTCCGCCATCTTGCTGGTAGTTAAGTCGAGCGATGGCAATGGCTGCCCTTTTTTTCAGAATTGGGAAAGGGTTGCGCCTCAGAGGGTTAACCCTTTGAAGCGCAACCATTCCCCAATGCTGGAGAAAGGGCAGCCGTTGCCATCGCTCGATTTAACTAACAGCAACACGGCGGTAGATCGAATCGGCCATCGTGTGCCACAGATGATAAATAATTTTCTTTATATTAGTATTGTTACAGAAAACTCTGCAAGTTTTGGGCGTTCTAAAGTCCAGTACTTCTAGTAGAGTCCAGTTGTCAGGATGGAACACAAACTTTACTGCTTCTGGAACAATCAGCTGTACAAAATTTGCAACCACAATCAGCCAGTAATGTGTTTATTACAGTCCGCTTAGAATAGAAGCTTTCACAAATGCTGTATTTCTCACACAAAATAAAAAACTTCCACAGGCAAAAAATCAGTGGAAACATACAAAGGGAAATCGTACACAGTCCCTCAAGACTCAGCAATGAAGAATTTACATACAGCACTTAAAAACAAAGCTTCAAAAAGGCAAGCGAAAATACCGTTTCTGTAGCACAGTTCACAGCGTAATGCAGCCAACTCACTCAACGAGTGCTCGGTGAGAAACTGACTCAAACTGGGGGAATCTACCGCTTTTATTGTCTACAACGAACACCGCCTAAGGTTCCAGAGAGAACCATACGTGGAATGTGATAGAACAAGCTAGATTTTGATTGCGTAATAGAAGAGTAATGATAGGCTATTATGTAATGCTACTGCAGGAAAACAAACTTTAAAGGCCCGATTGAAAAATCGCTCCAAATGTCCAAAATGCCGCCAAGTTTGGCAACTTTTAGGTGAAATATCGCCACGTTTGACTCGAAAAATAAGTCCCCAAAAGTGAGGCTCTAGCATCAATATTTCTCGTGATATCTAGAAAATGCTATAGAAACCAATGGAGAACTCCTTTTCTCAGGTTCCAGTTAACCGATTTTGATGCAACAAAATTTAACTATTTGATGCGTAGAATACAAATTTTAAACTATTTTAAACCCCAGAACAGCGGGTTGCCCTGAAAATTCGCAACAGTATTAGGTGATACTTTGAAAACTATCTATCTTAAATGTCTGTGGATAAAATTCACTGCCACATTTAGGTACTTCGGTCATCTCATTTAGGTTTTAAATGCTATAAAACTCTCGAAGCTAAATATGGCAATGATACTATTTGATTTTTTTAAACTGATATTAAAGTCTTCTTTAAGGTATAAATATGAAATAATAATATTTCAAAATTCTTATGTAAATATACAGTGGAATTTTGAATATGCACTAAATGTGACATACCTGTGAGAAAGTATCAGGTTGTAACGAAAGTTTTCCGCCATATCTGCCTGAAAAACTAACTTCTTACTCCTTAGATAACTGTTTTTGAACTTTCGGTACCAAACCTGCACAGTGTTACATGATACAACAATAGTACTTAAAGCTGTACTCATAATTCGTTGATATTCTGTAGCTGACTTTTTGCAACACAACTGGAAGTAAATGATGGTTCTAATCCTCTAGAGTGATAGTTCCATTTGAGACACCTTATACTTAATGATAACTATATTTTTTACAGATTTCATAACACAGTGTTATAAAGTAAGCCTCTTTCTTTCAAATGGTAAAAATCGTTTGACAAAATATGAGCAAATACGCCAACGAGAACTGTGTGCTGACGATGTTTGCGGTGGCGGGAAACTTTCGTTGCAACCTAATACATCTCATTTAGATGCAATGACCTTATTGTAAGTCATCAATTACGAAAATAAATTGTATAACTAATTGCAAAAGTGTGAGCATTTCATTTCTTCAACAAACTAAAGTATTGTTGCTTAACCTGCAAAAGACGGCAAACCTTATAACGTTTTTGCAATACAACTTTTTAAGTAATAATTGCCATCGAGAAAAATTTAAACAATTAGTAATAAGAAATAAAAATTAATGCAATATTTGTGTGTGAAACATTTACAGTTTTACATTACAAATGATTTAAAAAGATTTTATAGCATTCTTAGTCGAGTAGACTGTTGTAGTCGAGCTTCTGTTGTTGTTGTTGTTAATAGAGGAAGATGAATAATTTTGAACAAACGTGAATAGTGAATAACAATTTTTTTAATCATATTGTAATCGAATGAATTAATAAAAAAAAATTAACAGAAAAAAAGATTTTGAAAGAATATTCAAATGGCACGTCCATAGCTTTTCTGTAAAACTATAATCTTTATAATTACAAACAAAGGCTAAAAATAAGTATTTAATAAGCTAATCGTATTTTCCCGTAAGGACTGATTAGTCTCTGATTTATTCTTCTTTATAAACTTTTAAAGCACACTATGACTTTCTACCCACCTTCTACTTTTCTTGTTTCTACCTTAAAAAAGGCAACACAGAAAGAATAATACAGGGTGGTTATTAATTAAGGTGAGGTGTTATGAGCCCTCTAGCGAGTAAAGTATGGGACGAAATCTAACCAAATTTAATGAGCATGCATAGTAGACCATGGGATTTTGATTTAAAATATATATATATATATATATATATAGTTCCAAAATTTGCCACTGGGGCAATTTTGGCGCTGCAAAAGTGTATTAGCGTAAATATTGAATGGTTAATTGACAAACAATACAGCAAACATCAATTTTACTTACAAATTTGGTTCAATATGCGCACCATTGGTAAATTCCAAGAGCTGCATACGATGCACGTCATTTTCTACTGCCGCTCGCAGCATATCTGAGTTGATTTGCCACACGTGTAATGTTATTCGATCCTTTAACGCTGCGATATCGGAGACAAGTCCTTGATAAACAACACCTTTAAGAAATCCCCCACAACCAAAAATCGCAAGGATTGAGATCGGGGGACCTCTCGGACACTTTTGCAGCGCCAAAATTGCCTCAGTGGCAAATTTTGGAACTTTTTTTTTTTCTTGAAATCCAAATCCCATGGTCTATTATGCATGCTAATCAAATTTGGTTAGGTTTCGTTCAATACTTTACTCGCTAGAGGGCTCTGAACACCTCACGTTAATTAATAACCACCCTGTATATCAATCGGATTAAAAATTATATTTTTAAAAAATCTTCTATATTAATATTGAAAACATTTTTTACATTTTGCATGCTCAAAATTAATTGTACTGTATAATGTTGCAGATGTTGATACTTACCTGCACCTTTTGATATTTTGTGCCTTGTTTTGTTAGGATTTCCCCATTTGGAATAAATAGTGTAGCAGAATTGGGGCAGATCTTCTGTAGCATAAAATGAACCTAATACGTTATCCATGCTGGAAATAAAAAGGAAGCGGTCATTAGTGCTGATATGATTTTATAACATTCAAGAAAAATCTATTATATAAATGTGAACGTTTGTTTGTTTGTTTGTTCGTCCGGGAACTCCTTCCACACCGTTCGACCGATCGGCTTGAAATGTTGTACATACACGGAAAACGACGCAGAATAGTTCGTAGTCAACTTAGAAAGTCTAAAAACTCAGTCGTTCCACGGTTTTTTTTCGATTTTTTGAAAATTTTCACCTTCAGAAAGCTTTCCCATTTTCCGATTGTGTGAAATATTGATCATGTGATATACCATCTATATGCTGGAGACAGACATAAATGCAAAAAAAATGTATTTCATAAATGAAACGACGTCATTTTGATGTTGAGTTTAAAAATGCATTAGAAATTTTAATATTGTTTAAAAAAATAATCATCTGACATACCATCTATATGCTAGCGATTGACATAACTGTAAGCAAAGGGGCGTATCATAAATGAAATGGCGTCATTTTGATGTCACGAGTTTAAAAATGCATTAAAATTTTAATATTGTGTAAAATAGTAATCATGTGACATACCATCTATATGCTGGAGATAGACATAACTGTAAAGAAAGGGGGATATCATAAATGAAATCATCGTCATTTTGATGTCACGAGTTTAAAAATGCATTACAAATTCTAATTAGGTTACCAAGTTTAGACAAAATATTATACCACGAGCGAAATAATAAACTTCTAGATTATCAGATGCTGTAGAATAGTAAAATAAAGTGAGTTTTAGGTGTTTTTTTCCTTCTTTCACTAATTCATGTAAGATATCGCAACTGACACTCACGCAATTTTGACGTCATGAGTTCAAAAATAAGTTAGATATCTATTAAAAAATTTATTATTATAGATATTTAAAAGTATTTTGTTTAATGCATGAGCTACCTTTGGTGATTTTTGAGCACTATGATTTTTCGGTAACCATAGTTACGAAAGGAAACTTTAAATTTTTAAAATTGTGGGAAATTCAATTGGTGCCACAAGGGAGAAACTATTGATTAACTAAATACATAGTATTAGTTATCGGCTTAACGACAGCCGTCGTAAGTATTCCCAAAAATAGCGCAGAATGTCATGAAGTTTTAATGACTTTGGCGTGTATGTATATTAATTACAAGCTTTTTTGGTTGAATTCTAGCAACTTAATAAGTTCCTGCACAAAAGTTATGTCATTAGCAAAATAGCTCAGAAAAATGTTTGAAATACTGATTAGCTAGGCATAACCCCAACATCTCAAAATTAACTTTAATAAGCTCTGTTGGAAGTGAGTTTTTAAAAAGTCGTAAGTTTCAGCATTACTCCGTTTGAAAACTACTGTGAGAAATAGCCAGACTCAACTACCCTGGTTAGAAAGTGGCATCATAAATTTACAAAATGTGCGAAATTCGTAAACTCTGCTACACAATTTAACACCTTATTCGCAATTTGAGCGATTCTAAATAGCTCCTCGAGATTACACAGTTTGATGTTTTTCACGAGACTGACACATGGAGGATTTAAATATTTAGATTGATACAGCTTGGATATTTTCCACTACGGCGACATGAAATATTTTTCAGTGCTAAATACGCCAATCTGACAAGAATTATGTTTAAAAAGATATGGAGAGGTGTTCTGATGGCAACCATTATAAATAATGTTTATCGTTTGTGCTAATGCATAAATTGCAAAGAATCGTCAAAGAGTAGAAAAGGCACCATTGGTTTCAAATATCTAAGTTGATTCTTTAAATTGAGCATTAAAAAGGAAGAAACGAAGATCTATAATATTAATATAAGTAATATAGATAAGTAATAGGCAGTATGAGTAGATTTGTTAGGTTAATATGAATTAAAGCACAGTATATCACGTTAATAAATATTTCCTGAAATTAAAAGCGGTCTGTTCATCATTTTTCAACGGTCGTCTTATAACTAACTAAACTATAATCCTACGTTGCGTTAATGTATACTGTGATAGTTTCAACAAAAGGGACTACCTAAATTGTAATTTTTTCCCCCCTCTAGATTTTGTTTTGTCACAAGTAGTTATTTAAGGAAAGTATTCTTTTTCTACCGTGCGAAGAACGGGGAGCACGCAGATAGTAATAAATAAAAATTATAGGACTGTAAATTTTGATATTCTTTTAAAATTTAGACAAGAAAGAGCGTTTTAAGAGACACCAGATGAATTTTAAACATTTTGCTTCTAAAACTGCAATAGCAATCCATTGTGTGAATTACATATACAATGGGAACGCTTTCATTAACTACACTTTTATGTAATCAGCATGCATCACATTTTTAATTTTGTAATTTCTAGAACTATACCGGAGAGCATGTTTTTTTAGGGTTACAGCGCGTGTTTATTTGTCAGTACATTACTGCACATTATATTGATCACAGACTGAATGCTGTATCATTCAGTGGTGTAGTGTTACTTTACTGAGAAGCAACTTTACATAACACTATTTAACCCTTTGAGGCGCAACCCTTTCCCAATGCTTAAAAAAGGGCAGCCGTTGCTATCGCTCGACTTAACTACCAGCAAGATGGCGGACGATCGAAACGTTCATCGCGTGCCACAGATCTAGAGACCCTTTTTTGACGACAGCTGGCTGTGCCCGCGCACAGGCAGCTGTCGTCAAAAAAGGTCTGCCTTCAAAAGGAGGTCTGCCGTTGTGAGTATTTATAAAAATAATAGATTAATGACGGTAAAACCAGTAGTAGACGCCAAGATGTTGGGCGTCTCCGTCTACGCATAAGAAAGAGGATTCGGAGACTGTCCCGCCTAGTACAGCAAAATCGGCGGCAGACAGTGGCTCAGCTGACAGCCCAAAACAATGCAGGTTCAAGTACAAGCGTTCCAGCGGATACTGTTGGATATGGGACTGCGGAGCGGACGCCCCACGCCCCACTCTGCTTACAAAGCGTCATTGTCAACTACGCCTACAGTGGGCACGGGAGCATCGAGACTGGACCACGGATATGTAAAAGAGACCTGGTCGGATGAGTCCCGGTTTCTCCTTCATCACGTCGGATTGTCGTGTCAGGGTACGCCAGGAGAGCAGCTGCTCCCCTCTGCCCGGTAACTCAGAGCTCAAACAGCACCCTGTTCCAATATCTCGGCTTGGTAAGGCCGTTGCTTAAATATTTGGTACAACCTGTCTCCAGTATCTACCAAGAACTCGTGGTATCCATATCCGGGCGAGTTGCAGCTGTTTCGAAGGCTAAAGGAGGCGCAGCGCGTTATTGAGTAAGTGGTTATAATGTAATGGCTCTTCGGTGTATAAATGTTGTGAATGGAAACACACAAATCACTTCAATGTTTTGTACCGAATGAGAGCACTTCCTTGCTGTGCCCTATTCTCTGCTAAGCTTGAAGAGCAATTGTCGCCACAGGATTTTTGTACAGCTTTAAAAACTAACTAAATATGTTAAACACTCGAAAAATTTAATAGAGCTTCTTCACTAAATGCACCATGGACTAACAGCAAGAGTAGAGTTGTGTGTATCATACAACTTTCGGGAAAAATTCATAAGCACAAAAATCGCTTTCAAAATTGGACTGAGGAATTACCTGCTCAGGGAAATTCCGTATGTTTTGCATTTTTTCCCCTAGCGTTCCGTAACTCCTAAAGTTTCATTGTTTGTAGCAGTTCACTGTGTAACTTGTAAAGAGATATTCTAAATTTTTCCGAGTCCCTAGCGCAATTAAATTCTTTAAACAGCTGTTCAATAATTGTCAAAAATAAGCAGCCTTAATTCTGCATGAAAAATACGTACTCGCACGGAGTGCTTCGGCTTCCGAATTCGATGGTGCAAGTCAGGTATTCTTCGAGGGGCATTGCCAGCAGAGAAATTTGATCTCGCGTTAGAGATACTCTCGTCATGAATTTTTGGTACATTATAGCCTATAAAGAAAGAAAGGTATATCATGTCAGACACATCCATTGCAAAGCACTCTGCGACAAGACGTACTTTCACATATCTAACTGTGGCCAAATACAACTGCACATTTATACAGGTGCAAGAGCTCTTGCCCTATCGCAATGCTGAGCCTCCGGGCAGATTCAGATTCTTAAACTCCGAAGAAGAAAAAATAGGGCGCAGAAGAAAATCTTCACAAGTTGAGTTTTTGCAACGATATATAAGCGCTAATTTTATTTAAAACTAGCCGTCTCCGGCGCCCAGTCGGTTCGCCATCTTAATAAATCTTGTTCGAAGAGAATCCTGTTCCTCACCGGCTTCCTTGGCACTGAAATCTCTCGGATTCTGAATGGAATTTAAAATTAAGATGGTTAAAAACAGGAGCGGCCCTAGGGTAATTCCCCTGCTAATTTAAAAGAAGACTCCCCCTTTTATGCTCTAGTTAGTTTTTGAGTTCGAAATGACGCCCCTTCGAAGCCGGCTCCTAGATGCGATGCTTGCCGCGTCGGGCCGCCCCTGGTTACAAAAATTAGATAGTTAAATGATAAAAACCCACAAAAAGGTACAAATTATTTTCGTCCTATATTAATTCTGAAGAGCTTCTGGATATACTGGCCTTTATCAAAAAACGGAAAGGGGAAAAAAAAGTAAGAAAATCTGAAACACTTTCATATTTTAAATACGCACTACAGTACTATATATTAAAAGCGTATTATAATCCATGGGTCTTCCCTATTTTCGTTCCTTATTTCATTAAGTTGGAAAGTATATCATTATTCATGAGTGTGATTACACAAAATTAAAATTGATATTTCTAACATCCTTTTTCTGGATGTAATACATTAGAAATAGATGGAGAAAAGCTGCGCAGAAAAATGCACAATTCCAACTGAATGAAAATTTCAAAAACTTATTCTCAGGTGTATTCATAACCCAAATAGCGGACAGTTAAATTACGATAAATAGCGCCAAGCGTTAGAATCCCCCTCAAAATCGCACATCAACCATTTTATTTTTCGCCAAATTAAAAAGTTGCACATTTCAGTCTCGGAAAATTTCCAAATCCTATTTTTCTTTTGAGTATAAAACATTTCATTCCTGCTCTGATTTCACATGCACACGATATTTTAATTAAAAAACAACCTTACAAATAATCTAAACAAAAAAAAATCGTTATTCTTTTATTTTTACTTCAAGAGTCTGAATCATTTAATAAACATGCCAAATATGGCAACCTAGATATGCTTAAATTCGCATCATTCCACTGCGGGTTTACAATTGCGAAATGGCGAAGCGAAAAAAAATGAGCCTTTTGCGACACGTTTTTTATCGATATCTCCTTAAATAATTCGAATTTCGAAAAAATCGCTGCGAGGTATGTCGGGACCCGTCGGTGAATTTCCATACAAAATTTGGTAGGTCTACGATCACCCGTTTCGGAGCAACGCGAGACACAGACAACCAAACAAACTAACTAACTAATTAACTAACGGACAGTTTACACATTGTTTTCTTTATATAGATCTTGGAGGAGTATATGGAGAAGGCATGGGGGGGGGGGGGGGGAGTGAAGCCACAACTGTAACTGATTTTCCTCCGTCCGCTAGTTCGTCTATGTGGAGAAAAATGAAGTAACCCTACGCGTAGCCTTGGGGGGAAGGTAGGCGTGGCTCGGAATTTAAGAGCCGTGGTTTAGAGCTCAAGCGATTGATCGAGCCACGCCCACCCCCCCTTCCCAAGGCTAATGGGCGCCGGGAGGGGGGTGCAAGGGGGTGCACTTGCACCCCCCTGGAAATTTGAAAAAAAGTATAATTAACCTGAAAATATAAGTAATTTGTTTTACCCTTAAGAGAGTAAAAAAAAAAATCTGATGTGTCCAACACATGACTTCCTTGCACGTCCATTAGATCAAAAATATTTTCGACGCACTTCCTCTAAACTTATTTGTTTGAAAGAGATAAAATATCAATAATAGTAAGGTTTAGCGATTTCTAGCCAAATATTTCGATATCGCCAAGCTGAGTTCAATTTGAAAGATTTCCTTCTGACACTTTATTTGGCGATATTTCACCAAAAGCCGACAAACTTGAGATAGTCTGCGAGATTTTGGGGATAGCCAAAGTAGTCATTGACCACAGACTTTCAATAAATTGAATGCATCCATACACCTCAATGTATTTAAAGTCATTTGGCTCACCCTGTAAATAAATTCTCAGTCGATTGCTGTCAAAAAAGATATGGAAAACAGTTAGATATTACAATAGTTCTAAATACAAAAGTTAAAAAAATCTACGGGTTAAAGTTTTAGAGTTATACAAAATACGAAATAATTTTTGGCGCCAAATTTGGCGATATTTCGGCGAAACTCGTCAATGTCGACGACTTTTGACGATATTTTAAGCATGAACCAAACAATGACAGATTATCGCCAAATTTGGCGATATTTCGCCAAAACTCGACAAGGTCGAGGACAGACGGCGAGATTTTGGGCATGTACGAAACAATGACTGTCTACAGTTGTATTATATTGAAGATGTCCATAGACATTAAAGTACTAAAAATCTTTTCGGTGGTCCTGTAAATAAACTCTCCAGTAGATTGGAACCAAAAATCGAGATGCACAACTAGATGTTACAACATATGAAATTTCATAATAGTTTTTGAAATTTGAGAGTTAAATATGCACACACGTACACGAAAAGTCGCCAAGCTTGGCGACTTTTGGCATAGTTCTTGAGGGAGGCACGTGACCGTGGTCGGACCATTACCTAACTTATGTGGTAGGACGGTATTGTGCTTGAAATGGATGAATGCCCCTAAAATTGCCATTGACCGTAATGTATTGGAAATCTTTTGAGTGTTTCTGTAGCAGAACTATAAATGATAAAGACACTTTTTTTAATGGAGAAATTCATTTTCTAACTCTTTACAGCATACATCACTTCTGAGTCGTTTGAAATAGCCCAATACCTCTAAAAAACGCTTTGATGAATTTCGGCCCATAGAGCGTAATGTATTTCGAATCTTTAGGGCGGTTCTGTAGATAAACTATCCAGTCGAATGGAATCGAAAGGGGAGGTGCACAACTAGATGTTACAACAATCCTAAATATAAAGTTTCAACATTCTACGCCTAATAGTTTTTGAGATATGCGAGTTTAATGAGTTTCGGCCCATTGAGCGTAATGTATTTCGAATGTTTTGGGCAGTCCTGTAGATAAACTATCCAGTCGAATGGAACCAAAAGGGGAGGTGCACAACTAGATGTTACAACTATCCAAAATATGAAGTTTCGACATTCTACGCCTAATAGCTTTTGAGTTAGGCGAGTTTAATGAATTTCGGCCCATAGAGCGTAATGTATTTCGAATCTTTTGGGCGGTCCTGTACATAAACTATCCATTCGATTGCCACCAAAAGGGAGGTGCACAACTAGATCATAGAACAATCCTAAATATCAAATCTCAACATTCTACGACCAATAGTTTTTGAGATATGCGAGTTACATACATACGTACGTACGTACAGACGGCATGGAAAAACTGGCCACAGTAGACTCGCCGCTGGTCAAAATGAGTTGCAGACGCGTTAATATGATCGTGCATGCTAGCCTACGATGAGATACATCGAAAAAAAATTTTTAATTAAATTTAGAGGTAGTCAAAATCGGTTTTTTTTTTTGTCGAAATTTGTCCCCCAAAATTTTACGGGATCACATTACTTCCTTATACTACGTACAAAGAAGTAAAAAGAGCCTGAATGTGTGTGTGATGTTTTGAATTCTACGTGTAACTGTCGCATTAAATTAGCTGCTTAGACCTGTGTCAATGGCTTAATATTTTCTACCATTGTACATAAATTTTAAACTTTTGAGAACTCGTCCGCATTTTCATTTAGGATAATGTTGGCGCACGCACATGAGCCCTCATAATGTACTGACCAACGTCGAAGTAGTGTTGAATGCCCCACGGCATGTGTCCGCAATTAGGAAAAAAATATTTTGAAAAAGTCTCGATAGTATTCGAGGTAGACGGGACCGGGCTTGTCTCGAACTATCGAAATCATTAAATTAATAAACAGATAAATGGAAATAAAGCAATTTGTGATTTGAGTGCATATTTAAATGAAAAATTTAGTTACATATTATCACATTACTGATTAGAGCAGGTTAATAATTTCGGAAAATAATAGTCAATTCTTTTGAATTGACACGTTGACTCGTTTCCTCACAGCAGTATCGCGCCATTGCCAAAGCAGCATGTCAACGCTGCACAGAATTGTCTATGAGGACATCTACAGAAAAAATACACCCACTTTCTTTGGGAGAGGGATTTCTGATAGGACTTCAGGGTGCACAAAGTATTTGAATTTTTGTTCTGCAATTAAAAGAAAATCGCCTGTTTTATATGCGTTGGTCATTATTTGGGAGCTAAACTGATTTTTTCAATAACTAAGATGTATGGAAAACAAGAACAATCGAAACTCGAACTACCGAGACTCTACTGTGAATGATTAAATGCAATTATTTTAGGACTTAACGCCTAAAATTTAACATTTCTTTTTAACATTACAGAGTTAATTTTTTCAGAGATTTAAACTAAAAAACTATTAGATGAAAATTTGTATTTTGAGTTTTTTGACATGATGATTTTTCAACTATTAAGTGAAGGCATCACTGCATCACTTTCGAAACTTGGGGTCTGTTTCAATATGTGGATGTCCTTGACAAGTGCACTTAAAGCAAACCTGCACATGGGGTATCTGTCATGGAAGGGGGGGTTGCGTTGGGAAGAGAACTTTTTAAGGGGTTCTAACGCGTATTCACGTAACATGTAGATAAAACCGGCCAAAACTCCAAAGCATTAGATTGACAGCTGCGCGGCAGGCCAGAACTATTGACCTTCACATTTCAGTCATCTACCATTTTCAGTACTGGACATGCGGGAATTCCTAAGCCAAAAATTGCTATATACATCAATACTAGAGAAAATACATTTCGCTTCAGTTTTTCAGGGAAAATTCGTATGTTTAAATATAAAAAAAATGTTATCAAAATTGCATATAATTTAAATAATTAAGTATTAGTATACTTAAATTGGGGTATTATTAATTAGGCCAAATTAATAGTTTAAGATTTTTCAGCTGCGACAATATAACTATGACGATGTTTATTTCACATTGATGCTACATTTTCAAGTCAAGATTCTTCAATGTATGTATACAGGGTGTCCCTGAAGGTAGTTAAAATACATACAAAGAAGCATTTTTCTGCATTGCAACGTTTGGTCGGAAATGAAAAATGTAGATAGTTTCAGCACGATAGGGCTCCAGCCTAGTTCGCAAATAATGTGCGTAATGACCCTATTGTCATCTTTGACCCCCGATCGATTGGACAAGTTGAACTAGTTGCTCGGCCAGCACGTTCATTAGATTAATCAAGTATCGAATTTCGCTTTTGGGGACACCTCAAGATACTCGTTAGAAGACTCCCGTTGACACAGATGAGGGCCTCATTGCAAAACTTCAGTAACCGCTGCAACCGTTCGTGGAACACCTGGCATCTTCGAAAGGGTACGCCAGTCACTTGCTAGACGATACCAGCACATTTGAGCATTTACAGTAGAGCTTTTGCATTTGTTATATTTCCATCTACACTTTTTATTTTTAACCCCACACTGCTAATCTGCTATACAAAAAATGCTTTATATGCATTTTATTCTTAAAGTTTGGCCTATGAATTCAGGAACACCCTGTATATGTATATATGTGTATATATATATATATCCTGAGTGCACCCCCCTGGAAATGATCCTGCCGGCGCCCTTGGCTACGGGTACAGTTACTTCATTTTCTTCTCATAGAAGAACTAGCGGGAGCCTACTCCATATTTACTATTCGCTTCTCCAAGTTAAAAATACACATGAAAGTTTCTGAAAAACCTAAATAATAAAAACCCAGAGATGTCTATCGTAAGGCGACCATATTTCTAAACAGTAATTTGGGGGCAAATCAAGCATTGTCCTCGAATCTAAACAAAACTTGGGGACACTAGAAAATATTTTCGAGGACACACGATATTACCATGTACACCCTCCAAAAAAAAGTATTCGAGTAAGGGATAAATTTCCTATTTTAGATTTGCGAATAATAATTGAGTTTTTGAAACGTGACAGAAATATGGAAAGTCATATTTATACATAGCCTAATTCATATTCTATGATAAATAATTTTTAATATACGAAACCAACGTAGGAAATTTTTACTCGAATACTTTTTTTGGAGGGTGTATACCAGTATACCCATACTTTAAATCTTGACTGACTTTGATACTTAAAAATGAACTCTAATAGCTATTTATATCAATTGTGTATACTTATTTCTAATAAATTAATGGAAGTATTTCATTCATTTATAAATATTTATTTAAACCAGAAGTATGAAAGTAACATCATGCTGAAATATTGCAATTTATTCAAAATTTAACTCTTGGAATAGTATTTGTATTTTTCAGAAGACATTGCTTTTTACGTTGAATCATTTTGTGATAATTTTTCATGAAACTTTGTACACCCTCTAAAAAAAGTATTCGAGTGCAAGAAAATTTTCGTACGTCAATTTCAAGCATGGTTCTTCATGAAAAGGGATTCATCATTAACAAAACTGAAATGCGAAATTTGGCTCATAGTCGGATACTTTATTGATTATCTGTACACGCTACACACACAATGACAACAAACGCTTTCAGAGATCGAATTTCATTGTTTCTTTGAGTAGATGGCGATTTTAGTTCGTTTATTTTTCTTATTTCTTCAGTTTTTTCTTTCAGTAAAAACTTTCAGTAAAAACTGAAGAAATAAGAAAACTTTCAGGGAAAAAAAGTACAAATCTTTAAATTTGGGGACAAAGTATTCTTGGGGACAAAATGAAAAAAAGATCTATATTTGGGGACTGTCCTCGAATTTCGAGGACGTATGGTCACCTTAGTCTATCGCCAACTTGCTCTGGGTGGTACCACTCCAGAACAAATTTTTTGCCTCCATTTCTAGAAATTAAACATTTTGCTCGTAAAACATTTGCAGATTCACACCGTCAGACAGATCGGCTTGAAATTTTGCTCTGATAAAAGGATATAGAGAAGGACTAAAGCTATTTTAAAATTCTGTAAAAGAACCGTTCCTAGATGTTCGATGATTTTAAATAATTTTCAACTACAAAAAGTTTACCTGATAAACAACGAACGTGAATGATGTGAAAGACATTTTTTTTCCTAATTTAATATATTGCATTAAATATCAAGTTAAACTAACAATATAAAAAATTATGAAATGATCAAAACAGTTTTGTATTTTTTTTTCTATTCCAGTTAGCTTGAAATAGTGCTTTGGGGTTGCAAAAATCACTTCTTTCGCGAGGCGATGTAAGTTGGTGTCCAGTCATCGTGGACAGCTATAAAGAAGGGAACTGTAAATTAATTACGTTTACACACAGTTAGTTGGACCTTTTAATTTTTAATTCTCATTTATCACTAATTTTTTACCAAACAGTTAGCCTTTTTTGTAATGTCTCATTGAGACATCGATAAAGATAGGTTTTACAGTCTTAGATACTGTTGCAAAGTACTCAGCTCGTTTCCTAGGTTCGTCGTCCTAAAGTCCAGTAGGTGTAGAAAGTTCTAGTAAAGAGTCCACTAGTCAGGATGGAACACAAACTTTACTGCTTCTAGAACTTCGTCGAACAGTCAGCTGTACATAATTCACAGGCACTAACGGCCAGTAGCTCGTTTATAACAGGCCGCTCAGCACCGAAGCTTTCACAAATGCTGTAAATCTAACACAAAATAAAACACTTCCACAGCTAAAATTCAGTAGAAATATGCAAGGGATATCGTACACAATCCTTTAAAACACAGCAATGAAGAATTTACACACAGTACTTAAAAAATAAGCTTCGTAAACAAGCGCGAAAACACCGCTTCTGTCACAGAGCAAAGCACCGTACGCATCGGCAGCTCGATCCACACTCACTCGACGGGAGCTCACTCCACTCTGAACAGGGGCCTCTGAATGCTTGTATTTATAGGCAACGCAGAAGCTACAAGAAGCTTCCAGAAGAATCTATTTCTCGAAGATTCCACATAAGGCAGGAATTTTGATTACGTCATAGAAGAGAAATATTGAGCTATTATACATGGTAATGCAGAAAAAGTATCTTTACAAGCACCACTGGCGAAATCGCGCCAAATGACCAAAATGTCGCCAAGCTTGGCGACTTTTGGCAAAATATCGCCAAATTTTGTGCTAAAAGTAAGTCCCAAAAAGTGAAGCCTACGACTAATATTTCTCGAGATTTCTAAAAACATCTCACTAATGAGTAAGGAAACCGAAACCTCCGTATCTCCGGTTCTAGTTGACCGATTTTGATGCTACAAAAAGCAAAATTTATTTTTGAAGCGTAGAATACGAATTTCGAACTATTTTAAACCCCAAAACAGTAGAATGCCACGAAAATTCGTAACGATACAAACATTTCAAGGAAGTCCTTTTTCTTTTCTTTTTTTTTATTAATTTAAATTCAATTTTTTAATATTTAATAAGTTTTTTGACATTCGTATTGATATACAGAACAAAGTTAAATAGAAAAAAAGAAAAATATTCTTGATACACTTTCTGAACTGTATGTAAGGAGCTCAATCCACCAAAATGAATTATTTTGAAGTAATAAGTAAATATTGTGAGATTGAGTGCTTAGTAATGCAGACTTACCATAAAACCATCCGGAAGTTCGCCATTTGTACAGGTTTCAGGACGCTGTTTACAAATAACTGAAGCGAGGAATTTTCCAGCGGTCCGCTTTTTTATGCAAGGTTTGTATGAAAATTTCGAACACAGGTTTTCAAATTTGTACCTAGAAAACAATTAGCTTTTTTTTTATAAAGTTAAAAATATATATATTGTGTCTTGATTACTTTGACCCTTTTTTGACTTAGCTGGCTCTGCGCGCACAGCCAACTAAGTCAAAAAAGGGTCTCTAGATCTGTGGCGCGCGATGAACGTTTCATCGTCCGCCATCTTGCTGGTAGTTTTTAGATACCAGATGATAAATAAATTTTCAATCAGAAAATTAGTTGCATCTTAATACATTGAAAAAGACATGTTCGTAAGTAGCGATGATCTCGAAGCTTCATTTGTCCGAAAAACTGCGATGGAGAGCTATTGGGAGATCAGAAGAACGGGCAGAGAAGGGCCAGATACAGGAGTTGGACAGATAACTCAATCTGAATCTTTTTGAGGCTCAAAAATTTTGTCAATAGTTTTAAAGCAATTAATTCAATCAAGGTCTGCATATGCAATCGTGATAGTTACATGAAATTTCTAGAAAATGCAGTAAATAGCTATTCAGAAAGTTATCTGCAGATGATTTTTGAATATGCACAGTATCTCAAAAAAAAAAAAAAATAGCAATGCGCTTTAATTCTTTATCAATTAGAGTTAAGTAGGCAATGTAAATTGAAAAAAAATTTCAAAATAAAGTAGGGGAAAAAATTAGTGTAGATGCACCAGTAACAGACACTTTGACTTTACCCAGTTAATCTCTATATATAAAGGAAGATGTCCTGACTGACTGATGATCACCGCACAGCCAAATATACCGGAGATACAGACTGGAAATTTTAGGAGCTTACAGCTTTTGTGCCCAAGGCGTCATTTAAGAAGCGATTTTTAAAAATTCGAGCCCACACAGGGGTGTAAGCCCAAAACGTTCTTTTCACGTTTCCCTTCATATCTCAGGGGAGAAAAGAGATAACGATAAAATTCTTGCTTTAAAATATGACTAACAGAAATACCCCAATCAAACAATACAAAATCAATTTTAGGGTTTGTAAAAATTCGCACCCAAACAGGGATAAGGGGCCCGAAACGTTCTTTAACATTCTTTTCACATTTATCTTCAGATCTCAGAGGAAAAAAGAGATGGCCGTAAAATTCTTGCTTTAAAATGTAACTAGCATCAATACCTAAAACTCATTTTCGGGGTTTTTTAGAATTCGGACCCAAACGGAGGTAAGGAACCTAAACGTTCTTTTCACGTTTCTTTCATATCTCAGAGGAAAAACATAGACAGTCATAAAACTTCTGCTTTAAAATATAATTAACAGAAATACGGAAAAAAAATCAGGTTTTTTTTATAATTCGCACCCAAACGAGGGGGGGGGAGTAAGGGGCCGAAAACGTTCTTTAACGTTCTTTTCACATTTCTCTTCATATCTCAAAAGAAAAAAAGAGATGGCCATAAAATTCTTGCTTTAAAAGGTAACTAACAGAGCAATACCTAAAAATCGTTTTCAATGTTTTATAGAATTTGCACCCCAACGGAGGTAAGGGGCCAAAAACGTTCTTTTCAAATTTACCTTCATATCTTAAGGGGGAAAAGAGATAGGTGTAAAATTCCTGCTTAAAAATGTAACAGCAATACCTATAAATCGTTTTCAGGGTTTTTTAGAATTCGCACCCCGACGGGGGTAAGGGGCCCAAAATTTTCTTCAACGTTCTTTTCACATTTTTCTTCATATCTCAGAGGAGAAAAGAGATAGCTCTAATAGTCCTGCTTTAAAATATAACTAACAGCAATACGTATTATTCGCATTCAAGGTTTTTTGGAACTCGCACCCAAACAGAGGGTAGGGTCTAAAACGTTCTTTTCACGTTTCTTTCATATCTCAGAGGGAAAAAATAGACAGCCAGAAGATTCTTGCTTTAAAATGTAATTATTAGAAATACCTAAATACCATTTTCAGGGGTTTTCAGAATTCGCACCC
The DNA here is from genome assembly GCA_038373885.1 of Cheiracanthium punctorium. Classification (NCBI taxonomy): domain Eukaryota; kingdom Metazoa; phylum Arthropoda; class Arachnida; order Araneae; family Cheiracanthiidae; genus Cheiracanthium; species Cheiracanthium punctorium. The sequence goes on along the minus strand of JAWZYV010013842.1, from coordinate 89,565 downwards.
AAGCGTCTAAAACGTTCGTTTCACGTTTTCCTTCTTATTGGAGAAGAACAAAAGAGATAGACCTAAACTTCTTGCTTTAAAATGTAATTAACAGAAATACATAAAATCATTTTCAGGGTTTTTTAGAATTCATGTACAAACTGGTGTGAGAGGCCAAAGCGTTATTTTCATCTCATCTTATATCGAAGGCAATGAAGATAGCCATAAAAATCTTGCATTAAAAAGTATAGAACACAAATTCATAAAACTCTTTTTCAAGGTATTTTAAAAATCGATCTCAATAGGGGTAGTTTACAAAAAAAAGGTGTTTTTCACGTATTTATTTTAGTTCTTGAGTGCTGTTAATTTCAGACAAAGATTTTTGTCTACTTCGTGTAAGGGCGAATCACTTTTAAAGGGTTGCCCGATTAAATGTGAAAACTAGCCAAGGTTTTTCGTTTTTGGTGATTTTTTGCCAAGTTTAGAATAAAAAACAAGTCTCCAAGACTGGATCCAGATTGGCGATATCGTCCATATTTGTCGAGAAATTGCAAACCCTACTGTTTATTCAATGGAGTATTGATGTCTATATTCGTGTAAATAAGAATGGAGTATAGCAAGAATATTCCTGGCGAGGATATCAAAAAAGTTTTATCAGACGATTTTAATGTAGACTCAATTTTGAAGAAGTATTTTATGGAACAAGGAAAACAAATACCGAACACTAGCGGATCATGATGCACATTCCAAACATTATTTTTAAAAAATCAAGTAGAGTTAGAATAATAGTTTCATAAAATTAAAATATTTGTTTTGTATACTATCTGTCATGGTAATATCCTCTTCAATCTTTCTATCTTATGTGAAAGGTATATTATTATTATTACTAACCGCCTCCGGTGACTAGCTGGTTCAACATGTTAATAAATCTTGTTCGGAGAGAATCCTGTTTCTCACCAGCTTCCTTGTCACTGAAATCTCTCAGATTCTGAATGGAATTTAAAGTTAAGTTTGCTGTAAACAGAGGCGGCCTTAGCTTAAGTGGCGCCCCTGCTAACGTAAAAAGGACATCTGCCTTTTATGCTCTACTTAATTTTTGAGTTCGAAATGACGCGCCTTCAAAGCCGGCAGTCCGATGCGATGTTCACCTTGCTTACCGTGTCGAGTCTCCCCTGGTTACAAAAATAAGATTGTTTAGTGACAAAACCTAGAAAAAAGTACAAATCATTTTCGTCCTATATTAATTCTGAAGAGCTTCTGGATATATTAACCGTTATCAAAAAACAGAAAGAAAGAAAAAATAAGAAAATCTGAAATACTTTCAGATTTTAAATACGCACTAAAATAATATTAAAAGCGTATCATAATCCATGCGTCCTCCCTATTTTTTTTTCCTTATTGCGTTAAGTTGGAAAGTGTATCATTATTCATGAGTGTGATTAACAAAATTAAAATTGATATTTCTAACATCCTTTTTCTGGATGTTATACAATAGAGCTAGAATGGGGAAAAGCTGCGCAGAAAAATGCACAATTCGAACTGAATGAAAGTTTCAAAAACTTATTCAGTGTAATCTTCATCGAAGTCAGGCGCAGCAGACGATAAAAGAGTTATCATTATTTTAGCATCATTAAACGATGATAGAGCATCAGTCACGTGATACAGTGGGTTTCTTACAAATGTATATTAAATGCTGCAGATCTATTTGTTGAAAAAGGTTGTATTTTTGCACGCCGTGAAAAAAAAGAAGCATGCTGATGGTTTTTCACGTGACTTTTTCAATTAAGATTTGATAACATAAAATGAAACCGTCTGACAATTATTTCGAATTAACCTGCTTAAAGAGGAAATCTGATGTTTTATTTATTAAAACCTGCGTATTCTATAAATTTGTGCCATCTGTCGACAGCTTTGTAAAATAAAAACTCAATTGTATTATTTTTTTTATGAAAGATAGTTTTTTTGTATATTATAGGAACAGTGTTCTTTTTAAAAGTAGCCTATAAAAAGTGCCCTATATGTTTATCCAGGACTTTGACTGTCTTTATTCCAAATTACATCCAAATCCGCCAAACCGTTTCAGCGTGAAAGAGAAACAAACATACATACAAGCATTGACATTTATGTATTAGTAGGCTAGGGTAGGATTTGCAATTTTGTCTTGATTTTTCATTGATTTTGAAAAATAATTTAATGCCAGTAAAATATGTTTTAATAAAATAGTACCAGGTTACCGAGCCATGCTCAGAATCTAAAGGCTCCTTAAAATTAAAATAATGAGTGCGTAAATGCCTTGGCACGTATCAATGATCTTCATGGTTGCCAAAGATTTTCATCGCTGTCGGATCACTCATACATTATCAGGTAAGCTTTGGTCGGCATTCAATGTTACAATGGCATATACTTTGTTTTGAAGAGGGATGCTAAATATTCGATGGTCGGTGCCATCAGAGTTCAGCAAAAAGTAGTTTAACGTAAGATGCCTCCTTTCCTTCTGTAGCAGATCAGCGAGGGTATCAGCGAAGATCTTGGGCGATGCATTCACTAACAGCGTCTTCATTACTTCAGAAATATATCTGTCCATATTGAGGACGTTCAAATTCAGCATCAAGAATTTGAGTTGGTTGAACTGTCAGATGAATGAGTTTATAAAAAAATTCATCAAGTCTGTTATACACTGTTCGCAACGTAGCAGTACACACCAAAATCGTTAATAGTTTCTCTCGTCATATACTGTGAACAAAGCCATTGTAAAGTATGCTTTCAAATTTCGAATTCTTTTATGAAATTCTTTGAAATGTGGGTGACATCGAAGAAACAACCACACCAATTCATTAGGAAATTCGGAATGTCCTACATCAATCTTACAGTCCCCAAAATGGTTTCGGTTAATTTTTGTTTTTACTCTTCAGAAAAATGCAAAGCTCCAGGGTGAATGCAATCCATGTTAAAAAGTTTTAAACTATGATAATAAGTACCCACATTTGTGGCAGCTTTGTAGATACTTAGACTGTTTACCCGAAGTATTTGTCAACGTCTAGCTGTTCTATGTCGTTCTCCTTCCAAATACTAATCATCTCTTTCATCTGCTTGTGTTTGAACTGCACGTTCACACATTTGGGCTAAGTGCTGCTGTCGGTGATCGTATGTTTCCACAGCTCGTTTTTGAGCTACACTTTCATGCATTTACGTCTTTATAATACATCTATGATGATAATTCTTTACGATTGAAATTGTAAATTTCTCTATAGTGCTTCAATTCAAACATAAAATACTTATTTTTTTCTAATTCAAAGAAAATACATCTTGCATAAACAAATTCTACAAACGTAAATTCAATCTTATAGATACATAAATATAGATGCCATAAAAGTATAATCTTACATAAATATGCTTTAAACATAATTTTATTTTATAAACTCACGCTTAAGAAAAGAAAAAGTGTAACGCAATTTAAATTATTAGTACAAAAGGACACTTCGAAATCATGAAATCAAAAACAGAATAGATCAAAAATATTCTTTTATAATTACCCTAACAACTACTTAAACGTTGACAATAATAGAACAAACGGATGGACTGAAGAAAATGGACTTCTAACCTCGAATAAATCAAAAATACATCGCTCCTATATAGTTACGCTGATCCCTGACTCTGTCACAATTCCAGTTCAACCACTCAAAATAAAACTTTTACCATCCAAACAGATTAAAAATGTATTGTCTAATAACTTAAAATTTACACGGTTCGTTGGTGCGATCAGCCTGAAAATTATCATAATTATGTAAAAAAAAGAAAAAGAAAGAAAAAATCTGATAATCTGATAAACCCTGATTTTTAAGCTTTTTTTTAAAGCTCTATTTCATTTAAGAGAATAAAAAAAGCTAATCATTTGAGTGTCAGAATTATCTATTGCAAGTGACATTGACGTTACATTGAAGTCACGGTTATCAGGCTTTGGAGGAAAAATTACGATTCCAATTCGCTTAAGATAGCTTTTCTAAATTACTACTCAGTTTAACTTTTTTTCAAAAATAAAACGGTTTTCTATGCATTAAGCATGGATATAGGAGAGGATGTTGATACCAAACGAAATGTTTCGAATACGAAATGTTTCTGCAGATTATACAATTCGAATTTCGATGTATAATAAAAATTGAATATGAAGTTATTTGATTTTAAGTGGGTAAATATTAAATATTCTGAGTGTAGACATTCTATCACCCGCTGTAATTGTCTCCACAAAGGGCTTTATCCTTTAGTTTAATGGTAGTACACAACACAAAACAACACAGTCTAATCCACGTCTAAATAAGAATTGAAAATTTATTAGAAAAAAATCTTAGTAACCAGATTTCAGCCTCCCAATTTACTGCTTCCACATATAAACAACTCCCAGCCTGCGGCCGGATGGGGCCTGCCATGGCTTTTGGACAAGCCCGCAGAACAAGTCAAAACCCTGTATAAAACCTATATAAAACATTCAAACTTCCATATAAATCCGAATTATACGGCCCGCGATTTTGCTAACATCCTGAAGTCAGGCCCAAGAGTTCGCTAATATCGTAAAGTTCTGCCCGCAACTTTTCAAAGGTTATCCATACGATTATAAAATAAATGAGTTGAAATCATCAACTGCAATGAATGAAAACTAAACTGATGGCTGATCACCTGCAAAATAAATTTGAATATAGGGTGCGAGCCCAATTTAGGAATCGATTGTATCATTATAAATTTTTTCATCGGAGTTTCAAAGATCGTTTCATTATAAACGGTTGTCCCTTAAAAAAAAAAAAAAAAAAATCGTCGGGGTAACTACATTTAAATATTTATCGTCAACTTGGCGGAATAAGGCAGCTAAAATAGAATTCAACCTAGTGCCGTTATTTAAAAAAAAAAAAAATGGAATTTTCATGTTACGTCACAGGATCTTTTTCTTACTGTGAATGACTGAAAAGGGTGTCATTTTCGTTTAAATTATTCGGCTAAGCTGAAACTTTTATGCACTTTTGAAATTCGCATCATATGGATCAATAAAATACATGAAAAATCTTTATTGTTTTAGCATATACGCGAAAATACATTTAGCTTTACGTTAGTTACAAAAGGATAATTGTAATAAATTCAGGCAATTTTTCACATTAAGATTTACGAATAGTTTTGTATTAATAACTATGAATTAAGAATAACTAAATTATTTACATATATTCCATCAAGGTGCTTGCGGGGATGGCAACGAAGACTCTTTCTCTTTTTCTTTCGCTGGTTGTCAGGACGATATTTTGAAATAAAAATAACTTTTAATTCTAAACAAATTTATGTAGCTGAATGGTGTAATATATCTAGTTACTAAAAAATTTATTTATCTGTGTACTGAATATCAAGTTCATTTTATTTTGTTTCTTTGCGAAATTAATTTTTACTATTATATATCGATGGCGTGTATTTTTTAATCCGCCCCAAACTTATTTGAGCGTCCCTTTTAGGAAGATTGCATCCAGTGTGTTTTTCAAATGCTCAATAGATGGCGCTACCGTCCAAAAATTTTAAATTTTAACTATGAGCGTTTTAGAGTTTTTTCAATAAATTGACCTAGCTCAATCGTTTCAGGGGCCCAAAAAACCCCCAGGTACGAAATTTAAAAAGAATCCTTAGAGCAGTTTTCGAGATCGTTCGGACATACACACACACCCACAAACATTCCTCGTTTAATATAAGAGCCGATTTTTCTGTTCCTTTTAAAGAGGTTTAGATTAATATTAAATGAGCATGTTTCACTACTCATTTCTTAAGTGTCAATTAATAGAGCTTGAAGTGTCGCTCACAGGGACCGAAATTTTTCCGTTGTGTCGATTACTGGTGTCACTACCATGACAACATATGAAACAGGGGCGTAACCAGGGGGGGATATATCCATGGCGACAATAACACCCGCCAAGGAAGCTACGCGGGTCACGTGACGTGACGTCACTATTTCCGTCCTTTGCTTCTCGGGAGCTATGGATGCCTAGAAGGCTAGCAGTCCCGTTGTGTTATTGTTTCATAAGAGACCACGTTGTTTGCGATTTTTAAAATCGTTTTAAATTAAAAATGCCAGATCGTTGCTGTGTGCCTAGTTGCTCGTCGAATTATGACAAAACTGGCAGATATATATCAGTATTTAAATTTCCTAAAGGGGAAAACGAAAAAAATCTGTGGATAAAGAAAATTCCGCTTAAAGACTGGTCACCATCCGCTAGAAGTGTCGTGTGTGCAGAGCATTTTGTGGAATCTGATATTTATAAAGATTGATGAAATACCTGATAGAGAAGGTAAGATTTTAAAAACTCCAAGGAAATGTCCACAACTGAGAGATGGTGCTCATCCTTCAATATTTAAAAACTGCCCAAAATACCTGACGGAAAATAAAATTCCTCCAAGACCAAGTAGAACTGAAAAGCTATCAAAATTGACTGATGCAAACTATCAGAAAATTTTAGATGGTGATAAAATCAAAAGCTTCAATGATATGCAGAAAGAGATTGAGATAAAAGTCGATAAATTTAATTTGCATTTAAAGCCTGTTATGATAAATAATGCTAATGAAGTTTTTTTGTTAAATATTAATTTTGTTTCGGCTCCAACTATTATATCAAGCATAAAAATCAATAGTGATATGAGTGTAAATATCTTTTATGGTGATACAGCTGTTCCTCTTACTAAATTTAAAAGCATTTTAAATCACCCTGAAGACCTTCTTGTACGATGGAGTACCCTTGAAAATTTACTAAGTGCAGTAAAAAACCCCGAAGAAAATGCTTTACATGAGTCCGTATTAAATGATAAAGAGAATTGTTTGAAATGATGGGAAAAATGCATCATTAAAAATGAGGAAAATGAGGTTTATAACAATAAACAGTTCATTCTAGAGCAGATGAAGTTATCTGATAAATCGGAAATGTAAATAGATTTCATCTGTCTCAGTATTATTCTAAATTCCTGCACTAATAAAACATAGGTATATGTGCAATTTAAAGGATTAGTTTTACGTTTTCTTCAGAAAAGATTGGATTTGTTCTTACGCTGTTTCATGTGTCTGAATTATATTAAATGGCTACTTAAATATATAAATTTATTCAGTGAAGTAATAATGATTATTTTGCTTAAGTAGTATTGCCAGTTTTGGGAAGAAAGCGTTTAAAGATATATTTACATGTACATATACACCCTCCAAAAAAAGTATTCGAGCAAGAGAGAATTTTCCTATTTTAGATTTGCGAATAATAATTGAGTGTTTGAAAAACGCACAACTTGATAGAAATATCGAAAGTCATATTTATACATAGCCTAATTCATATTCTATGATAAATAATTTTTAATATATGAAACCAACGTAGGAAATTTCTCTTTCGCTCGAATACTTTTTTTGGAGGGTGTACATTTAATTTTGGTTTAGCTACGATAAAAATAGTTTATATGTCAAGAGTTTTTAACTGTGCTAGAATTGATCACTGTTTAATATGTGTTCTTCGGTAAAATAAAGGTTGGATTTATTTTGATATTTTTCATTTATATTGTTATACATGTACTTTAACCCATTTATGCCTAGTGTCCCTTTTTTGGGACGGCATTTACGCTATTAGTCGAAAACGTTATTTATTTTTCCTAGCCTTTATTCATGAGTATTGAGCCTCAACTCTACAAAATATTTTAACATGACCAAGTAGGATGTTGATATTTCGATTTTTATGCATAATGATTTGAAAAGAAATCATCCCTTGTTCAAGAAGTCGACATCAGAAATTTATCTATTATTTCTGTTATCAGTAAAAATCGAAGAAAGTCGCAAAAATATCCAGGCACAAATGGGTTAAGGATACACATGCTGTGCGCAAATTGTGAAAAAATATATTGCTCTAAATGTAAATAATATTTAATTCTTTATAAAGCCTTAAAAATACTAATAAAGTGCTTTTATTATGCTTATTATTATAATTTCTTTAAGATAATTAGAAAGAAAATAATTTATATTTATTCTATTAATTTAGGTTTTACTGTAACTGGTTAAGAGTATAACTGGATTATAACATTTATAATCATGAATAAGATCGCTTTCATTATCTTTAAATGTATTTTTGTAAATTTAAATAAAATACTTTTCTTTATTTTCCTTCTTAGTGTGTCTTTATTTATCTTTTTAAGCATAAATTCATGTATTTTTTTAATTAAATAATTAATGGAAGGTGTAGAAGACATAATACCTAAACTTTTCAGAAAATGTACACTAGTATATTATAGATAAATTAATTAAAAGCATTATAGCTTGTTCATAAACATTTTGCAATTTCAATTCAGAATTCTCATTTAATGTTATTTCAGTAACTTGCCATGTCATCTCAGTTTAAGAATTAGATAGCATCTTTAAAACCATTGAAAATATAAACGTTTTAAAGATTCTAAAAGCCGATTCGCCTGAGACTGCTAGGACGGAGGTCGTGACGTCAGCGGAAGCTTCCGTGGCCGGTGTTGTTGTTGCCATGATATATCCCTATACCCCCCCCCCGAAATTTTTGGATTAGTGATGAAATTCCGTCTATTTATACACATATAAGTTCATATCCCCCCCCAAAAAAAATTTCCAGGCGCATATCCCCCCCCGAAAAATTTTCCTGGCTACGCGCCTGATATGAAATGTAGAAATTTCTAATATTCTGTAATAAATATTATATTCCACACCATCTCAAAGGTGTTCGAGTACAAGCGAAATTTCCTATTTTAGCTTAACAAATAATTAATGAGGAAAAACATACAGTTCAACAGAAATATGAAAAGTTATAATTACACATTACATAATTCATAGTTTATGATAAAATAATTTGTAATATACGAAACTAACGTAGAACGTTTAACACTTTTCTGAGAGGGTGTACAAAAATTTTCAAAGTTCATCTTAAGTTTTGAAAACAAAAAGTTTGTTTTAGGATAGTTTTAGTTATTTGGAATTAATAGTTAATTTTTATAGTGATCTTAAGCTGTCAGTTACTAATTCATATTTGTAATTTATCCTTGATTTCAGTTATTACTTCTTTTGATTATTATTTGTAGCTTTAACTTACTGTTAGGAGAAATATTCTATACTTGGCAAGAGATTGTAAAAATGATAAAACCTTCCGTTATTCAATAGCATTACTATAAGTACTTTTTTTTTCTTTTAACGACTTCAAAAAAGAGGACGTTATTAATTCTTTTCTTTAGTAAACGTTCAGCGATAATGTTTTACCACGTAAATAGTTTTCTATAATTCTGTTTTACTGGAAAGGGGATACTTCAGGAGTGGTCCCATATTAATTTGCTCAAGTTCAAATGACATTATCATTCAGAAAATCGGATAAAACCATGCTTTTAAACATTGCCTAAAGGGTTGCCAGTGACAGCGGTGGTTGTAGTTATTCAAAAGTAACGAAGTTGGCCATTTTTGGCTATTTATCTCCAAATTTGAAGCCAAAATTTAAATCCCAAAATTAAATCCTGCTTGATATACTTCGATACTCGGCGAGTATATTAGGCAATTCTTCTGTATTTGGCAATTTCATATGTCACCTTAAAATACATCTGAGGTAAGAAGAAACACTCAAGTAATAAAGTTTTAAATTACCGCATGTAAACTTGCCGTGAGAACTGTTGATCAACTCGATTATTTGGACTAGTCCAAGGTTAGGTGCAGATTAGTCTAAGGAAGATTAGTTGCCAGGACTTAATCTCGCCTAGGTTACTGTGCTTGGCAATTTTCGGTTTCAAGAAATAATTAACGTTCTTGAATATAACTAAGCAATGGACAAAAGTGTCATTCCTAAAAAAAATAACTTAAATAATCTCGAACTGTCATTTTTAATCAAAATATCGTCTGCATGCGAAAAGCTGGAATTAATTGCTTAAAGTAAAAGAAAGAGGATTTATTACAACAAATTATGCCTAATTTAGAGTTTTACACACGAAGGTAAATGTATAGGAGGGGACACTTCTCTTAGAAAGTTGGATAACGCTGTTGTTGCAAACAGATGACGCTACGCACACTGGGTAACTGCGCATCTCCTGCTTCTGCGCATCCATATAGTTTATATTTCCATCGAGGCAAAGTAAATGGAGATCGTTGAATTAGCGGAACTTCAAAAAAATATGAAATACATAGACTTATGAACGTGATATATAATAATTTCTGGCTTCAGGTGTGTTTTAATTACCTAATTGTCTTAGAATACTATTTCGTAATTAATATAGTCAATAGTTTCGAAGCGATGTGATATTATGTATGTAATGTCGTGTTATTATTTTGCCCAAAATCTGTATTTTAAGAAATAGTAGTAAACTTAGAAGAATGTTGTATGTGTGAATGCAATATTTAAAAAGTGTTTATTTATAATGACGATCACACTCAAACAAGCAGTATTTACATTTATTTCATGCTGCGACAAATTTTAACACAGCTTTAAATTGCCGCTGAAAAACTCATGTTAGAATGTTAAATTCATGTTACAAAGAACTCGCACCATTTTCTAATGTAAATATATACCGCGGCAGACGAAAACTTCTTTTCTGTGAGCCACGATATACACACTCGTTCACAAATATAAACTCAATATTTTAATGATCTTAAGATAGAACATTTTATTCATTTGTTACTAAGGCAACCATGTAAGCAAAAGCGAAAGAAATATTTTAAATTTAGTTCTCGCGTTAATAATCTCGTTCACATGCTAGGTCGGAAAATTAAAAACAAGTAAAATCAAAACAAGTAGTTATCAATCAGCACGGGAAATGCTTTATTCTTTTGCCGCTAGGATCGCTGCACGTCACTAGATTTCCAATTTTTACATAATTGAAACTTATTTGGGGTACCAAAAGTTTAGCATTACAGCTATGGAGAGTGTCCACTCCTATAGTATATCTCCGTGGTTTTACGAGAGAATAAAGAAACGGGTTTGCCAAGTTTAGTAGCTTTTGAACAGGCAAATTGTATAGGTTGCTGGGAAAAGAAAAAAAAAAAAAGTAAACTACGATAAGTAATCTTACGTTCATAAATCTTGCGTTAGTTGTTTAAACAGAAAAGACTACCTAAAAGGGCTTTTCATTTTTATTTAAAATCTGAAGCTCTGAAATAAGTTTTGCTTTTTTTCCGAACTCCAGATAGCGTTGCCAGGCGTCCGGATAAAGCCGGACATAGTCAGACTTTTTGATTGCGTGTCCGGCCAAACTTAACTGTGTCCTGCTATTGTTAAGCTTTTTACTGGTGACTTTGGCCGATTAGTAATAAAGTACTTGAACTGATTTGGCATTCGATGTTATTTATATTTCATTAGAATTTAACAAGATTCATGGTAATATTAAAAAAAGCTTGATTTTACATACAATTTTTTGTTGTACCTATTAATAACGAGACAAAATCCTCAATATTGTAGGCTGTCCGGCCTTTTTACCCATATGTCCGGCCAAACTGGCTGGTCTGTCCTGCTATTTGGTTTGGCGACCTGGCAACCCTAACTCCAGATGTAAAGCTGTGGGATCCGACTACTTTTTTACCTTGATGATGGACAAGAGGAACTTACCCAGCTCGATTACAGAACGTGAAAGCCGGTATTTCCAGGTTTGCCGGCGAACTCTGCTGAATGTCTACCACGGTGGGGTACGTCCAGTAGAAGTATAAGAATTCCATGGTTTGATAAATAAAACCCGCCGTGAACAGGCATACTAGGGAGAGCCTCAAACCAACATAAGCATATTTGGATTTCTTGCTAGTTTTAGCCATTGTTCACTGTTCGTCGCTGAAAACCGCTGAATCGCACTGCAAAACCATCATTAAACGGTGACGCATTGCATTAGTTTTTCTTCTTTTTTAAGTTTGCAGTATTGTAAACATTTAATACTGCGTGCATCACTTATCTCTCAACGAAACAAAAGAACTTTTGTTAGCTTTATTCTTATTCTTCAATGAGAAGGAAACTAAATAATCATTTTCAACAAATACGTTAATATTGCTGCGCATTGTAAAACGTACAAAGGTTAGAGATAGCAACTTGAGCTTGCGATATACATAATTAATCGTGCATACATAATTTCCAGTTAATTCGAAAACTGGTCTGCAACATTTCGACGTGTTTTTACTTTTTCACGGAACAATGGAATTTCCAAAATGAATGGCTTACTTTAATATGTACAGTCAGCATCTATTAGTCCTGACATTGATTAATAGGGTAGTTATGTAAAAATTCAAAAAGTTATTTTCTTCATAAAAGAATAACTTATAACTATTTTGATTTTTTTTTCGACAGTAAACAAACTTGCCTGTTATTAAAGAAATAGATTTTAATTTTTATGCTGTTTTTTTTTTTTTAACTTAATGTTTGAATTTTAGGACATCGTAAACAACTGTTGCTATTTTGAATTTTGAGAACAATTTCACTTTTGTGCTATGAAAATACTCAATAAGAATGAAGTAGACGACAGTTTTCAAGAAATGTGTAAATAATGCTCTCTTTTGTAAGGAAAACAAAGGCTTTTTGATAGTGGCTCCCAGTGTGCAAGAGTAAATCACAGCCTTCCTCAGTATAAATTATCATAGTTGGCTGGGAATAAATAAATAATTACAGTTAAGCTCCGTTTATCAGTGGCGGTTCGTGGGATACAGCAAGTACAGCCGGGCTGCACTTAAAATTATCAACAAATACTTTAAAATAATTTATTCTACTTACTTTCTTAAATTCAGATTAGAATTATGGAATTTCTGTGATAAATTTTTAAAAAATCTAAAACAAAAACAAAAAACAACGTGTTGTAGTAACTGCCGGATCGCTCATTCAGAAAAAAGCCCTTTAATCTTCCCACAATGCAACTGTGAGTCTTGGTACAGCCGGGGCCATCGCTAAGCAACGGGCCTGCTTATGAGTTGCCATCCCTAAAAATGAGTTTATCATTGAGGCCTGTTTTCCCCAGTCGCAGTATTCTATTTTATTATTCTAAGTATTATAAATGTTATATTATTTCATTATTTTAAAACAATTTTTTTTTTTTACTTTTGTCGTACTGAAGAACTTTAGATGTAGGTAATCGTTTTGTGAATCTTGCGCCATTCTCTTTCATGAAAATTTATCCTAAAATTCGAACATTTTGCTCTGAATGTAAAGGTAAGTGAACGCTTATAATGTATTTAGAAATTCTAAAAATATGTATGTAAATCATGTTTAGTGAATAATTACTCATGTGTTATTTATAAATAAATTATTTTAATCAGAAATCGTATTACTTGAGTAGATTTTATTCTTGTAAATAAGCATGACGTTGTGATACTATTTAGGCAATTTAATTTTGCCAGTTGAAAATGTTATTTATCAGTTATATATGCCTTGATTATGTGATTAAGACTTACATCTGGTACAGTGCAGAAATACAGTAAATTATAAATTATTGATTTTTGCCCGTTTATACAGAAACTTCAAATGTAGTTAATATTTTGAACAAGCGTTCCTTATGCTTGCTCAATTACTAAGTTCGATTGAGAAATCGACAAAAGAATAATATATACTACATGAAATGTCTTTCTTAAAGAATAATTAATTCAGGGATCACGCTATAGAACGTATTTTATCAATTTTCTCCAATATACAGGATGTCCCGAAAACACTGAAATGCGCTTTAACCCATTTGTGCCTGGATATTTTTGCGACTTTCTTCGATTTATACTGATAACAGAAATATTAGTTAAATTTCTGACGTCAACTTCTTGAACAAGGGATGATTTCTTTTAAAATCATTATGCATAAAAATAGAAATATCAACATCCTACTGGATCATGTTAAAATATTTTGTAGAGTTGAGGCTCGATACTCATGAATAAAGCGTAGGAAAAATAAATAACGTTTTCGACTAATAGCGAAAATGCCGTCCCAAAAAAGGGACGCTAGGCATAAATGGGTTAATGTTAAAGATTAATGTTCAATTGTTTAAAATAACGTAGGAAATACGACTACGTTCATGAAATATTCATTATAAAAATGTCTTTCTCATTTGTGCATTTAGTTATTTTAAAGTATATTAAATATCCACTTGTGAAACTAAAATAAGCAATCGTGAATCGTGAGAGTAAGCGCTACTTTGTTTTTCCTTCAAATTATATGCATCTATTTTCTTTATGTCAATATGTATCATGGCAAACAAATTAATCATGAGTTCGTACTTGAATTAGTAACACAATTACTACTTAAAACTACATTAAATAACGTTTGAAAGCACTGGGAAGCTTAAAAAATGCCTGATGTATACGTGAAGACTCGAGCATCCGTAGGCCTCTTTGGATGGCTCATCAAAATACACGCGCAGGCCCGTTACTAATTGCGAAGGCCCCGGTACAGCCTTCATAGCCGATCAAGAAATTGGCAGCACCGTTGCTATGGCAACGAGTTTGTAAGCAGTCTCTCCGGCATAGGGAGTTAGTAGCTAAGTACAGCTGATGAAAGATTTTCAAAAGACGGCTGCAGTGAATTCGACTGACTGATTGGCTCGAGAAGTGAGGGGGGAGTACGGAGAATATATGTTCGGAAAACTCTCGACTTTATATTGCTGAATTTATCAAGAAGGTAAGCCTGCATAGACGCTTATGAATCGACAATTACCCATCAAAGCAGTATTGTTTTTAAATAAGCAAGAACTGGCATTTAGAGGACATGGCGAGCGAGAAAATTCTTTAAACATGGGAAATTTTAAAGAGCTTTTAAAATTATGGATATCTGAATTAAAACAACGCCTTTTTATGGGGACATCACTGACTGATTCGCAAGTTTAAAAGAAAGGAGGATAAATTTGACTTATAAAAAATAAGTAAGTTTTATTTTTTTTTTCTTTTCTTCTCAAGTTATTGTTACAAAAAAAAATTCTAAGGAAACTTCGAATCAGACACGGATTAATGCAATTTTGAGGATAAGAGCGGCTGGTTGAAATTTATGTCCATTTTATGGAAGTAAAATAGGATCTCTTACAGGCGCGTAGCCAGGAAAATTTTTCGGGGGGGGGATATGCGAGTGGAAAATTTTTCGGGGGGGATATGAACTTATGTATGTATAAATAGACGGAATTTTATCACTAATCCAAAAATTTCGGGGGGGGGATATATCCCGATATCCCCCCCCCCCCTGGCTACGCCCCTGATCTCTTACATTTTTTATGTAATTTCTTTTTTTTTTTCCTCGGTGAGGGCTTAATCCGCCAGCTTTCGAATTCAGTAACAAAGATTTTCCAATCCTGTCCGGAGGAAAAGGGGGGGGGGGCTCATATGCTTCCGGCTGCACTAACATTTTTTACCACGGGCCGCCACTGCCGTTTATATGTCTTTCAAGGGACCGACGTATAAACGATAAGACACATAAATGAAACATTAAGAAACAACTTCGATTATTATATATTTAACATTACTAATACAAATTTATGTAAATGTAAGTTTTTAAGCTACTAGTAAGTTACTTCTTAATAGTTTTTACACTGAAAACATTTGTCATAAAAGTGAAACAAGCCATACCTTCTTCTCTATACTATTAAAATCTGTGCGCGTCTGTCTGTCTGTCTGTGTGTAGCATCATCTCCTCCGAAACCGGTGGGAGTTGAGTTTCAATCGAGGTGTCCACTTATTCGAAAAATTCCGAGGAAGGTATTCCGCTAATTTAAATTTCGAAATTCGAATTAGTTTAGGAGATATTGATAAAAAACCCCGTCAAAAACATTAATTTTTGCTCTCCGCAACTCCGCGATTGTAACCCCTGTAGTGAAAATGTGAGAAATAAGCATCGAGGTTGCCATGTTTGGCGAATTTATTAAATGATTTACACTCTTGCATTAAAAATAAAGGAATAATACTTTTTTTTCTGTTTCGAATATTTGCTAGGTTATTTTTTAATTAAAATATCGTCTGCGTGGGAAATCAGAGCAGGAATTCAATATTTTTTATACGCAAAAGAAAAAGGATTTGTAAATTTCAGAGACTAAAGTGTATAACCTTATAATTTGGCGAAAAAAAAATGGCTTATATGGCGATTTTGAAAAAGTGGATTCTAGTGGTTTGCACAATTTTAGGCTTGGCGCAATTTACTGAGAGCGTAAAGAAATAGTATTTTTAAAAACAAGTGTAGGTTTTTCTAGAATTTAGCCTGAAATTTTAATTTTCTGTTCAGAAATAATGCAGTTATTAAGGCGATTTTAAATGATTTTCATCAAGTTAAATAAATTGATTTAAGTTAGGGAAACACCGTCAAATTTCAGAAAATTAAACTTTTTCATTTGTATTGCTAATTCTATGCCCCGATTGATATGAGTTGGTGTTACGAGCGTATGAATAGACAATATTTTTTAATCCCGCCAAACAAGGTTTAATAAAATAGGAAGTCTTTATAAATACGAATGCTGTTTGAGATGAATGAGAATATTTTTTAAACCCAGTATGACTAGCTGATAATGCCTTTAAATTATTGCATTTATTGTCAAGTTTAATGTGTGATTCATTTTGGCTATTTGTCATCGACTGCCGACGTTAATTACTCCAAAATGGCAGTTCTAGCAAAGTAAACATAAATAAATCATATCATATTCTATTTTTAACACTGCTACAGTTTCCGTAGCAACGGAATCCAATGTTGCCACTTAAGTTGTTCAATTTAATAATTAAGTGAAACCACTCATTTCTACAGCTCTTAAGACCCAAAAAAGTGAAAACGCATTAAATATGTAACAAATAGAATTTTAACATATTTGCGCATTAAAAATAACCGAAGTTTTTTCCGGCAATTCTGCATATTTTTCATTTTATTTCCTTCGCGTGTGACGTCATTTTCACGTCATTGTCTTCTGTTTTGCTCTCAGATTATGCAGAGAAGCACATTACACGCTAACGTATGTGCTGCTTCGGCGGACACAATGAAGCGCTTTTGTCGGGTGCGTATTTGTCTAACCCCTCTGTGTGTATAAATTGAAGCAATGAAACTTTGTAGGCCTTTTTTTTAAAAACTAGAAAAAGGCAGATTAACGTCGTTAACGTGGAAGAAGCGATATGGAAAACTGTTTAATTGGTAGCCGTAATGCGAAATGATAATCGATTATTCACATGCGCAAAGCAACAAAATTTCAAAAGTATGAAAAGTCAGGAATATGAAATGAAAATCCTAAATAAATCACCAGAGACTATAGGATAAGCATCGTGTACGAGAATGATACTGCAATCATGTACATAACAAAGGCGCTTGCAAGGAATACAAAATATAATATGAAATTAATTGCTCTTTCTTCCCATGGCGTTTGTGAAATCTTTCCGAATAACGGGATGCGATGTGCTTAGAATATTTCATATAAATTACTTATATGTTAAAGTTCTATTTATTTTTTCATATATATTCCAGTTACTCCAGTTACAAGACCAAGAGCTCTAGAAACGACTTCAGATTTTGTTTAATATTGAATTTGACACTATGCAATTAATCTATGTTAAAAATAAAATATGAAATTAGTTATTTATTTAGTGTGAATTGGCAGTGAGATCAACGTTAGTTTTATGTAACAAGTGTGCTACAGTATTAAGAGTTCAGTAAGGGTAATAAGCTTTTCCAATTAAGTTACGTCACAAATGTTTTCATTTACGAAAGCGATAAGATCTTCACGGAAACAGGGTGCATTTTGGTTTCTGGAAGTACAATGAGAATCGATTGTTTCGAGTAGGTTTTTTAAATTTAGGTAAAATTTAATAAGGTTTAAATTTAATTTTTCAACTTCAGAGTCATCTGCAACATAACTGTGCTGATGCATTGTCCACGCTTTTCGAAATGCAAGATAAGATAAAATAGTATTCAACATCATGTAATGTTATTCATATGGTATGTATGAATGCTATAAATTAAATCTAAAAAAAGAGAATTATATGATGTAGAAATAAGGCATTTTTCGAAAGAGAAAAGTTTCGTCTGCATACCGTAAACTTCTTACTTTTCTGATCGCCAGTGACAATGGTGTAGTTTTTGTGTCATCATATTGCAATCGTCTCAAATTTCCACTCATGGAGTCAGCTTTTCGTCAGAATTCCAGCAATTTTTCACTATTAGAGATTCCTATTACTGGATTTAATTCGAATTATATGTGTGTAAGGAAAATATTCATCTCCTACCGTGCGGAGAACGGGTAAGCAGCTAGTTATTGTACTAAATCTTGAATACTGCAAATCCTATAGTGTTAATAATATGCATTGCATACTTATTATAATGAGTTTTATATTCATTCAGAAACAGAATTAAAAAAGTCTTTCATAGTTGTCTGATGCTGTCGCATGCGCTGGTATTGATTATCTCATTATGGATTGAATTAAGATTATTAAATGTCTTTTCACTCATGTTATTCTGACAGACAAAATAAGTTCTAAGTTTCTCAATACAGTCAATTGCTTCTTTACAGGAAGGTGGAGTAGTCTCTTCCAGGGGTGGATCCAGAAATTGTTTTGGGGAGGGGCTAAATTTTATAAAAAGCTTATCTCACCCAATTAAAATGTACTACAAATCAAAATTTTAGTCTGAACCAATGCGCATGCTTTTGGGAGGGGCTAAGTAATAAAACAGGATCATTTTAGCTATTTAAAGTGTATAATATAACAGAATGTTACCCTTTAGCAATCTCTTTCGGGAGGGCTGAAGCCCCCTAGCCCCTCCCCTGGATCCGCTACTGTCTCTTCGCATTCTTCTTCATCGTCGCTTAAATTATCAACAGATATTTTGTCTTCTATTAAATCTTCAACTGAGCATAATTCTAACGTTAAGATATCATTATCACTTCACATACTCCTCGAAAGTGGGTTCTCCTCTCAAACGATTCCAGTCTTCTTCATCCATTAACACCGTTTCATCATCACTTTCATGAGCAACATTTTCACCACTGTTATCACGATCATCTAATTTTGGATCTTTAAATCCTTCTTTAATGAAATAATGTTTGATTGTTTCAGATTTTACTTGATTCTATGCATGAGAAATCATATTGATTGTCTGGAGTACGTTTATTTTTCCCTGGGTGTTTCCTGTAATGATGTTTTGAAGTGCATGTTCAATTAATATTTTTCTGTAATGCACTTTTAAGTTTTTTATAATTCCCAGGTCTAGGGGTAGTAGCTTGCTGGTATAGTTTGCTGGGAAGAAAACTACTTTCACATTTTGTAAAAAGTCAGTGTCATAGGGATGGGCCGTAGATTGATCCATAAAAAGCACAATTTTACGATTTTGTTTTTTCATTTCCGTATCCATTTTTTGCAGCCACTCAGTAAAAATTGTAGTGGTCATCCAGGCTTTGGTATTGGCTTTATAACATAGTGGCAATGTTTTAACGTGCTTAAAACACCTTGGATTTCGTGATTTTCCTATGACTACAGGATCCCGCTTATCACTACCGTCAGCGTTTGTACACAGTAAAACTGTGAGGCGGTCTTTGGAATGCTTTCCGCCATGGCAGTTGTCATCTTTAAATGCATGAGTTCTTGCAGGAATGATATTATAAAAGAGGCCGCTTTCATCAAAATTGTAAATGTCCTTTTGCAGGTATCCACCAATTTTGCTTGGCAAATTTTTGAGCCATTCATCAACTTTTTCAGCTGGCACATCTTTAGATTCTCCGCTTATCACTTGGCTTGAAATTCCATGGCGTATTTTGAACTTTTGAAGCCATCCAGTTGAGAAACACGAGTCTGTTACATTAAGTTTCACTGCGATTTCTTTTGCTTTTTCCATAAGCATGGGTCCTCTCACGGGAATATTTGATGCACGACATTGTGTTAATAAACTTCATTAAAATGTATTCTACTTTAGGAAATTTTCCTTCATGTATACGTAATTTCTTCGAGGCAAAATTGCCGCAAGCAGCTGTCCTGTCCTCAATTTTCTTTCTGTCATACACAATTGTTTTTAGAGTTGAAACAGGAATATCCCATTTTAAATTTTGCCAATTCTACTTTTGTTAATCCTGTGATTTTGTCAAATTCTTCTAGAATTCCAATTTTATCTTTCAACGAGAGTGCTTTACGCTTTCCAGACAGTTTCGGTTAATAAACAGAGAGAACGGTCGAGAAATAAACACCGCACACAAAGAAACACGTGGGTACGAAGCAGTGTAACAACAGGGAGAATGATGTGTCTATCAGGCGACCCGTTCAGTGAACTGCTCCTGATATGGTGATCTACGACCCTCCCCAAATCCTTTACTTGACCATCTATCTGTGAAAAGTTTTCCTTAAACCAGGAAAACTATGACTGATACAGGAAAATTCCGAATTTTAGGAAGGTGGAAAACGACGTATAACCGATATTGTGCGTCGTATAAACGAACAGTTTTTGCATTAAAATGAATAGAAATGAATTGAGACTTAACAAAAACGACGTATAAATGTATAAACGAGAACATATAAACGAGAAACGTATAAACGCTTCTTTACTGTATATACATATTATTTGCAGATTATTCTGAAACTCCACGCAACATTATGTTCTGTTATTATATTTGAAAAAGATAAATGGGATTTCGTTTGCTTGTTATGACAAGCCTAAAGGTGGGGCATCTAAATATGGGGTGGTTCTTTGGTTGGAGGACTTTTTAAGGGATTCTAACGCGTATACAAGTTACAGCAGAAAGAAACCGATCGAAGCTCCAGACCGTTTGACGCTTCAGCCATCCAATATGTAGAGTGGTGTATCCACGCGGCCATAATATTTAAAACTAGTTTTTGAATCAGCGGATAGCTCTTTAAGCAAGCGCAGAAAGAAACTTACGCCATTATTGCAACTGCTTGGGAGAACTTTTTAGTAAAATTTTCAGCATGTTCTTTTCGTGTTCTTCATATTTGGAAAACCAATTACAGACATCTGTAAGTAATCTGTGAGCAGCAATATCTTCTTAAAAACGGTCAAAAAGTCAAAAGAATTTAACCCCACTCAAAAAAAGGGTAAGAAAATCTGAAACACTTTCAAATTTTAAATAAGTACTAAAGTGCTATACATTAATAGCGTACCATAATTTTAGCGTCTTCCCTATTTTCTTTCCTCATTAAGTTGGGAAGTGTTTAATTATTCATGAATGTGCTGTATTTTTCTCCCTTGTTCCATAAAACACATCTTTGGAATCTAAATTTATCTAAAAATCGCCAACTAAAACTGTTTTACAATTTTCGCCAGGCATATTCCAACTGTACTTCACAATTTTAAATACTGTTTGGAATGGGCATCATAATCCATGAGTGTGCCGTGTTTGCCTTTCTCGGGTTGATTTCTACTTTACCGCCCCGACTTCCGCCAAGGTGGCGACAATTAAAATGTGGTTACCACGACGAATTTTTGTAATTATGTGTCAACCTTAATTTAGAATTAAAATGGCGATTTGGAACAACATGCAAGTACAGCATTCCATTACTTATTTATTTATTTTGGGTTGACAATTAAAGTAGTTTTAATAATTAAGCGTCTTCAAATTCCTTAACTGGGGCGTTTATCGTTAATTTGTTCACTTTAGTTTTCATCTAGTTCTTTGGGGAGTATTGAAACTTGTGCATAACTCCTAGCGACCCATGACTACAAAGCTCACCAAAGTGCGGAGATTTTTTAGGTTAGCGAGAGTGGAGCGGTAAAACAGGAATCAGCTCTTTCTCGTTCCATAAAACTCATCTTTGGTGTCGAAATCTATCTTAAAATCGCCTACTGAAACTGTTTTACAATCTTCGCTGAGCATACTCCAACTATATTTCACCATTTTAAATACTGTTTGGAATGGGCATATAATCCATGACTGTGTCGTGTTTGTCTTTCTTGTTCCATAAAACACATCTTTGGAATTGAAATCTACATTAAAATCGCCTACTAACACTATTTTACAATATTCGCCAGGCTTATTTTAACTGTACTTTCCTAGTTCCTAGCCAAATTCAGATTGAATCGCCAAGCTCGGTTTTAAAGTTATTTTTTGGCAGCAAACTTGGCGATCAGTTTTCAAAAATTGCAAACCCTGGGCGACTTTCAAGATTTTAATCTGCCTCCCCCCCTCCTCACACACACGTGCGCGCACCGCGTTATCTGGCAAACACATTTCAAAAGATCTTCACCGTGACAGTTCATGTCAACAAAATCTCTACAAATCATGTCGACAAAGTCACGTAGCCAAAAATCTGGGACTGAAACGAAATAGCACCCTAGTGCTAAAAACTATAAATTACATTATTTGTTCCTTTAACTTTCACTTTTTTTACCTCTTATCAGTGGCGTACGCAAAGGTGGGTGGGATAGAGGTTGTAACAAGCCGCCCACACACACACACACACCCGTCCTTGGGGTGGCTTTATGTCCAGAAAACAAAACTGTTCGATAGTTTTTTTTATTATAAAGATGAGCTTTACAATTAATAAAAGGTTTTTTATCACCGATATATTGATATTGTTACGAATATTCTGGACAACCCGCTGTTCTGGAGTTTAAAATTCGTATTCTACGCGTCAAATAGTTAAATTTTGCTCTGTGTTGCATCAAAATCGGTCAACTAGTACCGGAGATATGGAGTTTTGGGTTTTCCTATTGATATTATAGCATTTTCTAGAAATCTCGAGAAATATTGGTCCTAGGCCTTTTTTGGCGATATTTCGCGAAAAGTTGCCAAACTAGGCGACATTTTGGTTATTTGGTGCGATTTTCCTAATGGGGCTTGTGTGGGGCTCCGCGGTGTCAGATTCATGACCAGTTTTGTACTAAGGAGATTCAGCTGTTGTTCACCTGAATGAGTTTCCAATGTAAGTTTAAATTTATGATGTCACTTGCATTGGAAAAATGCAAGTGACATCATAAATCTCACTTGCAAACTTGCTCATAATGTAACTTGTCACTTGCTCATAAATTTCTTTCAAATCGCAAGTGAAATCGACGTCAATTTGACGTCGATTTCGCTTGCGATTTGAAAATGATGAGTTAGGAATAACCACGTGCTGTTAAATTTAAAAGGTGTATTTAAAGTGCATTTCTGACATAAAATAACAGTTTGACACTAAAAATATTCCCTCTCGGTCGAGTAGCGTTAGACTTCGAGATGTAGTTGATTTTGCATAATGCAGACGATGCTGTCAGAACATTTTGCACGTAAAAAGTAGGCGCAATAAGTCTTATCTTTTCTTTATACAGTTTTATAAGTATTTTTTTTTTTAATGAAAATAAGAATTTATCCTACAAGATATAAAATAGAAAATTTTATAGCATCAATAAGAAGTATCATATTTTCTTTTCACTGTATGGAGAAATAAAAAAGAACCAATGCTAATATATACAGTTAGAAGCGATCAAAAGGGGCAAAATACGTTGCACACACAATGCTCTCATTCCAAAATTTCTACAGCATCGCTGGAATACATTATAAACATGTGGACTGAGTCTGGTTTATCTAAAGGTACTAATTTAAGTAAAGAAGATGCCGAAGCTCATTACATAACATTAATAAAGCATTTGCTGAGAAATGTGGAACCGGACATTTTAAGCACACTTTACAAAGATTCCGTAAAAGGTTTTCCATTATTAGAACATCTCTTGAAATACAGCCATCATTCGGATGTCATGATTAAGAATGCTGCTAGAATAAGCGTGATGGTCATTTTCCAGAAATGCCAGGGTGAAGCCATGGAATATGTCAATTCCATAATCGTACCAAGACATGCATGTGACATAATAACGCAGCTGAGGGAAATTGCAATGGACATACAAGTTTCTTATGAGAGATGCAATGTAGCAGCCATGAAAAAATCATTTCTCAGTTATGAAGAAGAACTGGAGTATGCAGACGATATTTTAAAGCTTAGTGCTTCCTCCAGAAAATTTATAATTTTAAAAATATTCAAAGAATTTATCGAACCTTTCCTCATTTCCGCATTATTTTATGAAGAACTGCAATCGCCGTTATCGTGCAAGGTCGGATTATGTCTGTTTTCTAAATTATTACAAACAATAACAGACTCCGATATGAAAGAATACACTGAAAAATTTATCTTGCAAGAAAACGATTTTTCAACAGCAAAAGTGAACTCTAAACACGTAATAAAATGTTTGAAAAGGTTACTTTTAATACATAAAGCAGATGTTATCTCTCTCTATGCCCTTTTTTTCCTACATAACTTTCAAACTCACATCTTAGAATGTAGCAAAACAAATTTCAGAACGTTTTATGACAAATTTCTCTGTACCCTTTTAAAACTTTTACCGGTTAGCTATCACTTTGATCCAACTACGAAATACTTGCAATTAAAACTGCTTAGTACAATTTTTAAACCTTTAACCCAAAGAATAGCTGCACATGAAACTGAATGGCTAAAGCCAGGGAAATTTTTTTCTCAGGCTATAGAAATATTGTACGCCAATACAGGTAAAAAACTTCAGAACAGAAACAATAATTTAGTCGATGTAATAGACCGAGAATATGAAACGTACAAGAACTTTTCTGTTGATGTCAGCAAATTCTTTAATGATGCAAACCATTTAATTGGAAACCATAACTATGGTAACGACATACCGAATTCATCAAAAATAATACTGAATCATTTATTCTGCATTCGAGACTTGCAACTAGCACTAAAAAATGCGAATGAAACCCTTCTTCCACTATTAAAAGGGGAGGAACAAATAGGCAGTGTGACATTCATTGGTGATTGCATACCTTGTAAAAAACTGATTTGCGACAATATTTACAGCGACAAACATTTTTTAAAGGTAACAGACACACAGCTGTTAATATTGCAGAAAGCCGAAAAGGAAATGGAAGCAATAATAATCTTCAACGCATACTATAAAGACATAATTTGGTCTACAAGCATAAATACTATAAGGATTTGTGCTGAATTTAGCTGCACTTTAGAACCTGGTGAAAATATATCAAAACCATTATGTACTCAATTACAATTTGAAAATGAAGACGATTTGGAACTTGTAAGTGATATTTTGATTAAAGCAAAATTCAGTCAAATAAAAGTTGCTCAAAGAAAGTTAAAACAGCTGTTGCAACCATAGGAGAAAATAAAAATATATATTTAACGGAAACAAAAAAGGATTGTGTCATTTATAAATGTAACTATCAACACAAAAATCCTTGATGCCTTATCTATCTATATAATAATAAAAATGAATGTTTGTAAATCTGTCTGTCTGTATGTGTGCGGTCTCCAGACAAACCTACTGCACGCAGAACTCTGAAAATTTGAATATATAAGCCCATGAGTCCGATAATGTGCACCTGAGAATCAGAATTTTAAAATTTTAATTACTTTTTTAATTATTAATTAAAAACCGTTTTCAGGATGCAGTGGCGCAGCGACGGGGGGGGTCCAGGGGGTCCGGACCCCCCCTATGAGCTAAGGGGCCGCTATGAGCAGGCTCCGTTTATCTACAGGGCGAGTGGAGCCCATGGGCCACCAATTTAAAGGGCCCATTTTTTCTCTTTTGCTTCTTTTTTTTCCAAATTTATTCTCTAAAAAAGTGTCTTTTCTTTAAAAAAAAATCTTTTTAAACTTTCTATCCATAGTTGGCTTGAAAAAGAGGACGCAAGATAAAATCATCAAAGGCTTCCAGCAAGCACCGTCATAGAGACTCCTTAGGCAATAAATCTCCAGTCGTGTCTCTGATAGGGAATTTGTGGGGCTAGGATGGACGAATCGGACAATGTAAAGGGGAGTAATTCGCACCCTTGTAGCTCAAAGGAACGGAATATCCTCAAGAAAGAAACTATTCATGCTACAATTAGCTGATAACAAAATTGTCATGAAGGAAAGCGGAAAATATATTGCCTATATTGTAGTCTTCAAGCACACCACTCTTCTTTTCTTGAGATAAACAAGCCACAGTATTCAACTTTATTCTACAGCTTGAGATTGAAAAATTTGTCAAAAATTAAATATTTTATATTTTTCAGCCGTTCTTCATTTAAATGATTTAGAAAAGGACACTCTGTATTCAGTGAAATTTTCAAATATACCTAGAATATATAATTGTTGTTGGTTGTCACAATGTAAAAGAAATTGGAAACAATAATTTATCTTCTTTCGAAAAATCACTAAAAATTAGAAATTTAAGCTAGGGATAACCGATTTTATCTTTTTTTGGAATCGAAACTTTCCGAGTATGCAATGCTAAAAAATTGCTGACCAATAATTAAAAAGATATGAGCTCATACATGTGCGATAACACTTTTTTTGGGGGGGGGATTTGGGGAAGATATTTGATAGTTAAAAAAAATTATTGAAAAATTAAAGAAAGCAATACTTAGAGTCACCGAAATTTCACATGCGTGCAAAGTTTCAGCTCGATTGGATGATAGTGGGTTAAAATCGATAGACAAATTTTGAACTGGAATGTCATACACAGTTAATTAAAAACTTAAAAAACAAATGATGATTAATTTAATTTTTTGTTTTCAACTAGAAAATATTTATGATAACTATATTATAAATACGGCATGTATTTTATAGTCGCAGATGAAAATGCTAAACATTAATAATAAGCCTAGGACCGAAGCTTAGAGCATACCCATTTACCCATTATAAAGTGGAATTTATTTTTAAGTCAATAATATTTTTTGTACTTTGACTACTTAAAGTATTGTTTTTTTAAATTTCTCTTGTAGTTTTTTTTAATTCTATTTAAAATATAGAATAATGTGTGTATATTATTCATACCTAATTACTCATTATTAATAGTCCTAAACTTATTGACAGTTTTTGAATAAAGACAAAAATTAGACTAAACAGAAAGTTTACTTTTAAACTGCTTAGTTTTGCAGTTCCAAACGGGAAATTTATGAATATATTTAAATATTTATAAATATATGTTCTTGAAGGAATGTTAAATTTTTGGTTCATTTTATCCAAGTAAAGAATTCTTTTGAACTTTGTGATGTCAAAGTCATGTTTCTGATCAAGTTTCCCTTGTTCTGACCTTCAAAAGTACCTGTTATGTAGTTAAAATTTTCATGACTGAAACAAGACATTTGCCAGTGGTCCACAAAAAGTAATTTGACGTAATTAATTAACAGTGAAAAATAATCAATATAAAACTGCAGTTGTTGGGTTATACTTAGACGTATGCTGGTGTTTATTTAGTGTTAATCATGAAAAGTGAAACGTAGTACAAAAATTATTGAGATAAAAAATGTTTTTTAAGATGAACAAATCTATAAACATAAAAATTATTTTAAAATTTTAATACTCCTTTTGTAGCAAGCCCTGACTATCGGACGGACACTTGGTGCTCGTGCCCTGGGCACACATGGAGAAATAAGCCAAAAAATTGAGTTTAACACGATATACAGGGCACAAAAATTGAGCCAGCTAAAGGACACAAAATCTGAAAAGTGCCCTGGGCACAAAAGTGTTATAGTGAAAGTCAGGCCCTGGTTTGTAGACATAAACCACATATAAAAAGAATTAAAGCATTTTAAAATAATTAGTAATAATGTAAAGGAGTTAGAGTTAGTGATTTTTTTTTTTTTTTTTTTTTTTGGAGGAGGGAGGCCTCAAAATTGAGTTGCGCCTCGGGCCTCTCAAGAGCAAAGTCCGCCACTGGGTGGGGGAGAATATAGGTATTCCCACTGATTCTGCGCTTTCTGGGGCCTGAGGGTAAAATTTCAAATGTTTTCTGTAAAGGTAAAATTCGTGAAACATTTCTTCCGGGGAAGGGATGACTGCTGAGTTCCTGTCTGAGACGACCATTCCCCCCCCCCTTCCCCTAGAAAAACTTATATGGGTGTCATTTACGGGGGCCCTGTGAACAGCAACATGATCATTTAAGGGGAGGGGGGGTCTGATCTCCCGAGTTCTGGACCCCCCCTAAAAAAAAATTCTGGCTGCGCTACTGTCAGGATGCCATGCTCGGCGAGTTTCGCCAGCATGATACTGTGAAACAAAATCGCATGCATTGGAAAACATGAAATGGCACGGAAATTTAGTCAGTTTTGCGCCAATCTATATCAATAAAAATGAATGTCTGAAAATTTGCATGCGTGCGATGTCCAGAAAAAACTACTGGACGCAGAACTCTGAAAATTCGAACATATGAGCCCATTCCTTCGGTAATGTACACCTGAGGCTCAGAATTTTGAAATTTTAATTACTTTTTAAATTATATTAATTAAACACCGATTTTAGATCGTCATGTTTAGCGAACTTTGGCCTCATGAAAAGATTTATGCTTGAAGTGAGTGGTAACCGCAAAAGTAAAAAACCGTTTTTTACGTTGCCATGCTTGGCGAGGTTAGAACTCTGAAAATTTGAATATATAATCCCATGAGTCCGATAATGTGCACCTGAGAATCAGAATTTTAAAATTTAATCGCTTTTTTAATTATTAATTAAAAACTGTTCTAAAACGGAGATTTTCTTACCCTGTGTTACGAATTTTGGGAGCAACCCGCTGTTGTGGGGTTTAAAACAGTTTAAAATTCGTATTCTATGCGTTAAATAGTTAAATTTTGCTTTTTGTTGCATCAATATGGAATGTTCTGGAAATCTCGGGTTCTATGGGTCGTAGGTCTTCGAAAACCTAACTTTTGGGGACTTATTTTTGGCGCCAATTTTGGCGATATTTCGCCAAAACTCGCCAAGTTTGACGATTTTTCTGCCATTTGGCGCGTTTTTCCTAATGGGACCTTTTCATGAAATTTTTTTATGGTACTTTTTATGGTATTTAATACGTTTAATGGCCTAACATTTCCTAATTTTAAGAAATTTAAATCGAAAATTGTGGATTTTACAAGATAATTTGCTTAATTGGATGAAATATTTAATAACTCCAGCAATTTTAATGCAAATTACACGATATTTCTGGGGGAAATATGTGACGGCCACGGCAGTGAGTTGTCTTTAGTGGTGCGTTTGTAAGTACGTACCTGAAACTCTGGAACCATTATCTGCACATTCTGTTATACAATTGCGGCCTAGAGTACTAATCTGGAGTTGCAGTTTACATGTCAGATTTTGTAAATCGCATAATTTAAGGGGTTCACGGGCAACGCCGTGCGGGACTGCTAGTGAAAAATAAAAGTGAAAATTTGTAGATTCAAAAACAACCAAATAAAGCCAAATATAAAAGCTTCAATTTTTATATCTATTCACAAGAGTAGTGTTCCTCAACCAATGGTATTTAGCAAACATACATCTAACTGATAGAATACTTAGCAGTTGGTACATCGGACTAAACAAACGCCACTACACTGAAAATAAATATATATGCACCCTCTCAAAAAAGTATTCTAGTGAAGGTCAAACTTTTTACATTGGTTTCAAATGCCAAATATTGTTTATCATGAAATGCGATTACGGTTATGTCTTTATGCACTAAAATTTTTCATATTTCTACAGTTTCCGTTTGGTGAATTACCACCGATTATCTGCACTAGGAATTAAAGATCATAATATGAAAAATGGTGTAAGAATGTCAGTTAGTATTTGGTAACATTTCCTTTGGCCTCTATAACAGCTTCAGTTCTTTCTAGGCATACTTTCTACACTCTTTCTTTGTGATTGCAGGATTGTGATGCTAAACATTTATTAATTTTTCAATTAGTTGTCTTTTGTTTTGGATCATTTCCTTGACGATTTCTGTCTTTCTTATCGCCCACAAATGCTCGATGAGGCTCATATCCGGAGAACTGCCAGGCCAAACTGGTATGAAATGGCACGAATATGACAAAAATACCATAACACTCCTAGTCAAGGCACTCAGTTGTGCATAAACATGAACTCTTCATTTGTTAGAAAAACATTCCTGAAGTTGAGGTATCAGTAGAATTTCACTCCTGAAAGCAGGGCCTTATTATCGCATGGGTAAATTGGTATTTTGCCCAGGGCTTCCAGCTCTAAAAGACCCCAGTTTCAAATGTAGTTCTGAAATATTCTTTTTTATATCAAAATTTTGTGAAAAATAAAACAAATTTCATAGATGGGGGCCCCCCGAAGATAGTCCCCATAGATGGGGGCACTCTGGAGCCCACCAGTATATTAACTCGAAATTTTTCCCCTTTTGACACACAAACTGATTTTAGTGGACAGACCAGTCAGACTTGTTTCACCTCGAGCGTATCTAAGTCCTGAGACCAACAGATTTTGAGTCTTCTACTGAGTATTGTTTAGATTTCATGCTAATTTCAGAATTTTGCATTTCATTTCACTGTTCTGTGAAATGGTGAAAATATGTCCAACAGTCCAATACTATTTCATGAGAAAACTTTTGAATTACCATTATCTTAATAGAATGTACTACCTACTCCCGTATTACAAGGGTTGAGGGGATTTGCAGTACGCCAATCTTTTCCTCATGAGTATGAAAATGAGCTCTATAGAATATTAGGGCTTCGGCAATATTTTTGCTGGAAATTAAACCCTGCTGAGGACTGGAATAAGATCAATATCCATAATTGTTATAACAATTTGTGTTGATCTTATGATGTTGTATTTATCTAAATCGTAATAATCAGAAAAATATTTTTCAAAATAATTAACCTAAATTTTCTCATGAGTCCACATTTGAGAGTTTAAATGAGAAAAGCAGCTTTGTCCAGCAATGCACAAGTAAGAAGTATTACCCTGACTGCTTCGTAAAGAGGGTAAAACACCCTGTTAAAATAATAGTGTCAAAAGTCCTAAAAATGTTGGACATTTTTACATTGTACCATGGAACCATGAAACAGCACCAATACAGGAAAGTCTTATAAACTCGCTTGATACCCCAACTTCAGGAATACTTCCCTAAAAATGGGGCGTTCACGTTTCTGCATAAAAAGCCCCTTGACATAATGCAAGCAGTGGCACAGCATTCATGGCAAACTATTTTACCAGACAGACCATAACTGAACGAGTTTGCCATCTAGAGTTGCCTGGACTGCGAAATCTATTGATGTGAATCCTATCGAAAATTTGTGGGAAGTAAGGCAGAGGAATAGTTAAGAATCATAAATAGATGCCAACTGATTGAAATATTAATAAATTTTTGTGACCACAATTCAGCAAAGGCACCTAACTGCATGGAAGTATGCCTAAGCATATTGAAGCCCTTATAGAAGCCAAAGGAGATGTCATGCAACACTGACTAACATTCTTATACCTTCTATTTTTTTAAGTATTATATTCTTTTATTATATATACCAGGTGATTCGAAAAATAGATGTTAAAGCGATTATTTTTCAAACCGTAAGTGATCGAAACATACTTCGATCGAAATACAGTGATCGAAACATACTAGAAAAGTTCGTCAAATTAAGAGTAGCTTTCAGATATGGCATTTTTTTTCACTGGGGGTTGTATACATATTAAAATACGAAATTTAATTTTTATACGGTCCCACCTTTCCTACCCTTTATATTTAGAAGAATGTTGCTCTTTGCCTAAGAAAATTAATAAAACAAATCCTGTGTCTCTAAGTGAAATAGTTAGCAAAAAATTTGTTTTTAAAAATGATGACTTACACCACTTTACCTGCTGTGGTGACGTCAGTATTCAAGTGAAAAAATCTTTACTTTGGGGGGACCAACTACGAGTTGAAAAAAGTTAAATAACGATCCCATTGTTGAGAAAGGATGTGTTCAAACGTATGAAATTAACAGGTACAGCTTTACCTGAATGGATCAGTACAGCGTTATGAAATTAGAGATAATTTAGTCTTTTAGGGTAGTCATCCAGTAATTAAGTCACGCTTCTAGTGAAGGAATTTTAAAGTGTAAAAGGGAATGACAAAATAATTATGTGGGTTACTATGGTTACTTTCACTATAAACTACCAAATTTGCGTTATAGGAAAATTATGGCTAAATTAAGATTTCAGAAATCAACTGCGTCTATCGAATGATTATTAACATAAATTAACTTCATTTGAAAAGTAATTACATTTTTCTCACTTTGGAGACATCCCCTTATTGCTTGGCGACAAATGCCAAAATTTTCAAATTCATATATCTCGGAAACTACTCCACGTAGAGACACAGGATTTGTTTTATTAATTTTCTTGGGCAAAGAGCAACATTCTTCTAAATATAAAGGGTAAGATATGAGGGACCATATAAAATTAAATTTCGTATTTTAATATGTATATAACCCCCAAGTAAAAAAATTATATATCTAAAAGCCACTCTTAATTTGACAAACTTTTCTAATCGGAAATATGTTTCGATCACTTACGGTTTAAAAAATAATCGCCTTAACATTTATTTTGAATCACCTGATATTTCTTTTAGCTGAAAATAAGGAAGGAGTGTACAAAAAATACAAAGGAAATCATTTATCCTGTACAATCAGAGTTTTTCCAATTTTTTTTTGTAAATGAAATACAGAAATATCCATTTTTAGAAAGTGATTCCATCAACCTTTCAAGTTATCAGGCAAGTTGGAGTGTATAGGCTGATTAATTTTATTTTTCACCAACTATGCGAAAAATTCCAGAGCTGGGATTCAAACCCAGGACTGCCGCATAACGTGCGGGTGCTCTACCACTGAGCTACTCTAGGACGATTCCCAGATGAAATTTCTCGCATTATAACCGTTGGCCTAATACAGAAATATCATTTTCTCCCTCATAATTTGTTTGCGTGATTATAGCAATGCTAAACTGGGGCGATCAGCCAAGGATGGGGTATGCCTTGGTAGAAGGACTTTTCAAAACAAACTTATGGATCTGATCTCATCAAGATCAGAGAGATTAAAAGGATGAAGAAGAAAAGAAAGGAGTAAACTGCACAAAGAAAGAATTCACAAAATAGCAGAAGCACTGAATTTGGTGATAATAAATTTATTGATGTTTTCTAATAGATACAATGACTACAGTTACATTATCTCCACTGTGCTTTCGTATTGCTTCATTTACAAGACGATTACAAGCTGTTTCATAACATATTTCCGGATTCTGTTCATCTAAAGGATCCTGGAAAAATATATTATGTATATATAAGAATACAAATTCCCTAAAATAGCATAACCAGAAATTTTTGCAAAAGATCCTATAGAAAATTCTAACCACAATGGCTTAGTTAATTTTTAACATAATTTATGAATTTTTTATAGAAAAACAATGCAAATTAGAAATATAAGAAAGAAATATATCAGGGTTTGGCAAAGTGCAGCTCATAAGCCTCATGTAGATCTTATTATAAGTAGTGTGGTCAACTCTTGTGCAAATGTATACACAGGGTGTCCCAAAAAGGTGGTAACAGACTTAATTCTTTATCTATTAGAGGAAAGTGGGCTGTGTAAATTGAAAAAAAAATGTTCAAAATAAGGTTGGAAATATTATGATTATTTTCTAAACCATAAAATTTACGGTTTCAGGTTCAACTCCCATCAGTTGGGGTTCGACCCTAGACTAGGCGTGGCTGTCATTGTGTCTGCCCCTTCATAGGAGGCAACATTGGTCCACCTACTAGGTGCCCCCATAATAAAGAGACCAACAACTCTGGCCTTAGTAATGGCCAATGCCTCCAAAGCAGAGGCCCACCACTCGAAAAATAAAGGTTGGAAATAAAACTTCATTAAGAAAAAATTCCTCTTATAAAGTTTCAAACAGTTACACTTTTTTAATTTGTGTACGACCCCCAATATAAAAAAAAAATCCCAGTTAGTAAAAAGTGCCCCATACACTTATGAGGTGATGTACAAAATTTCAGTCTTTCATCATAACACATCTCAGAGATATCTTCAAATAAAGATGATCGAGGGCTCACATGAATTTGAATGCAAACGCTTATTGCTACAGTGGAGGGGGGGGGGGAGAGAGAATTGTAATTTCAGCACGACCCCTGAAGTGCAATCATACAATGTGATTTTTATTTTTTTCCTTCAAGAGCCATTGAAAAGTGTAAACTTAAACAGCCAGCACACTTTTAATCATATTCCTGACACTTTTCAAAATATAATTTTCAAATTTTGTACATCTCCCCATTTGTGTATCAGGCATATTTTACTAATTGTGAATCTTTTTGTATGGGGGATCATGTACAAATTTAAAAAGTGTAACTTATTGAAAATTAATTATAGGAATTTTTCCTTAAAGAGTCTAATTTCCAACCTTATTTTGAATATTTTTTCAATTTACATAGCCAACTTATCTCTAATAGAAGAATTAAAGCCTGTTACCATCTTTCTGGGACAACCTACATATTAACCATGGTAAATTAAAACTACTTAATTTGACAAAGAAAATAAGTAATTTATTCTCTTCTAAGTTAAAAACTTAATAATGTTACAGTAAAATCTTGTTACAACAAACTTCACTTTTATGAATATTTCAGATTACCAAATAAAATATTTCGATTAAAAAAGCCATATTAGTATAAATTCAATGACACAGACATTCTACATTAACGAACTTTTCAGAATTATAGATTTGATCCTTGATCCCTTGAAATGTATTATACAGAGATTTTACTGTACTCAAAAACATTATTTTTAATGATACTGATCCTATGAAATGAATCTCAAAGTTAAATTTGCTAATGGATGTGTTATGAATGCTGTTTATCAAAGCCATCAGTTGCCAAAAGCTTAATTAATGACTTGTCAGAAATTTCTTGCAGAGATTAAATGCTGATCAGATAAAAAATGACTGATACATGTTTATTTTCAATACACTTAATTGCTGAATACATAGACTTGCAACAACATGAGGTGCCATAAACTGGGATGAGTCACTGATGCACACTCTGTAATTTTAGGATATTTTTGTTCTGGAACATATTTCCCAAGCTTGGTAAAATAACCATTTTGTTTTACCTGTTTTAATCTTCTTAAAATATTTTTCAAACAAAATTGGACTTTTCATTGTATTAAAAAAAATTGTTTAAAATTCATATCTTTGGTTCAGATTTTTTTGTTTTGTTTTTGTTTTCCATGCTAATTTTTTATAAAAAAAATAAATGAGGTAATAAAACAGTATTTTTTTTCTTTCAAAATATATCTTTTATTTTTTTACTAAATATATCCAGTTCCTGTTGCAATGGCTCTAAAGCATATGAAGCAGACCTTTTATACCAAATGAAATGATCATCTTCTTGAAAAGTACCATTTTATGTGTGTTATCATACAGTTTGGTTTTTTTTTTTTTTTTTAAACATTCTAACACCAGTTTACTGAGTATTCTGGTAAGTGAAAACAAAGATAAACTTGGGGAAGAAAAAAAAAAAAAAAGATGGACACACACACAAAAAAAGAAGAAGAAATTCTATATTTTTTATTACAGTCCCTCATGTCGGATATCTGCATGTCGAAGACTAAACTGCAATGTCCTATATTATCCTAGAAAAAAATACTATTTCACAAAATGTAATGAACAGTTACTGATATTTTCTCTTGATTATGGGTTGGTGGTAGCTAGATGGTGAAGAAAAAAATGAGAAAATATAAATAACCGTACAAACTATGCATGAAATAGGATAACGTGACTTTGCAGATGTGCTTCAGCAAGCAGATATAACCTTAAAGTATCAAAATAGATGTTATTTCAAATACAAAATTTATCCTGCAATCCACTGCTTGTTGAAAAGGAAAGAATTTAAGAAAAGCTCTTTATATAGAGAAACTTTTAGAGAAGATTACATACAGTTACACATACTGCAGGTATATCTTTTATTGAAAATGTTGCATGAAAAACAATTATGAAAATAGAACAGGGATTAGAAAAACCTTTTTTGAGTCCATAACTATTTGTAAAACCTCTTCAGATG
This sequence comes from Cheiracanthium punctorium, assembly GCA_038373885.1. Lineage (NCBI taxonomy): Eukaryota > Metazoa > Arthropoda > Arachnida > Araneae > Cheiracanthiidae > Cheiracanthium > Cheiracanthium punctorium. Next base: position 53,845 of record JAWZYV010013842.1, on the reverse strand, counting down.
TAAAAACCTTCCATAAGCCATCACAAGCTAATAGAACAAACATGTCATCATCAGTGAGCTGGCATCTCTTAATATCAGGTATAGAAGTAATTCCAAGAGCTTTATACTGTCCATCTCCAATAGATCTAGAAACTTCTATGATACCCATCACTCTGCCATCACTGAAACAACAAAAATTGGGGGAAATTAATTTATATTATTGCAAAATAGAAAATGTATGCATTTAAAGTGCATAGCAGTTTGTTTTGGCAGCAATTTTTGTCTTTGTAGTCAGTAATTTTAAACTGGCAATTTCAATTTATTAACAGAATTTATTTTTAAATTTATTAACAGCATTGACAAGTTTGGTATCTGTCACTGAATCTCATACTCATAGATGAGACGGAAAAGAACAAAAAAATTATGTTAATTTTCTACAGCCACAATATTAATAAATATTTCATCGGACTTCATTGAATTACTAACTTTATGTTCAAAAAGTACAGAAAAGGAAAGGTTTTATCCATGATCAATCTTCATGAATCAAGAAAAAGTGAAATAAGACAGTTTTAGAAATAAACAGTCGCTAGTCGTATTTTGCACCCAGAAATTTAAGTTTGATGACCATAAATAATACCTGGTCGTCATTTTTGATGCCTAATTAAAAAAAAAAAAAAAAATCTTAACAAAGCATACTGATCAACGGCAATCGATATAACATGCCTGACACATTCAGAATTTTACGAAAAGTTTATCATCAATCATCCTTCAAACCATATTTTCTGTTTCCTGATCAGCGTCGTCTTTTGTCCTTCAAAAATATTTCCACTTTGAATCTCTCTATTCTAAAAAAAAGTAAGGGCCGCTGTCGCTGGCGCTGTCAAAAGCTTGTATGCCTATCTCCTCCTAAACCGTGGGGATTTGAGTTTCGACTAAGGTGCCCACAGATTCGAAAAATTCCGAGGAACCTGCAAAGCTGACTTAAATTTCGAAAATCGAATTATTTTAGAAGATATTAATAAAAAACTGAAAAAATAAACATAATGGTTGCCAGATTTGGCATAAAATCATTCATTCCTTTGCAACAAAGCGTTTCAAAGTATCTAGAATCGCGTGAAATTTACAAACATGAGTTAGAATTACGCCCATTTTACGCCAAAATAAAAACTATATGAAATAAGTAACTCAAAATGTGTTACACAAAGTTGACAATTTTCAAATAGTAAGTTCGCTTAGACAACAGGAGTTTAGAATTAGCGATTATTCGTTTTTCCAAAACAGAATAACTAATATCTTGAAAATGAAAAATAATTAAAATGCAGATTATTTTAAAGCCGGTTCTCGTCCAGCTGGATTATTTGCTACCAGTAGAAATATTTGGCGGCGTTAACTATGCCATTATAGCAGTTACAGTACACTTTGGATATTTGCTAGCGCGACGAGATGGTATAATTCGTGGTGCTAAGTACGCCAATCTGCAAACGATTATGTAAATGAAAATATGGGTAACGGTTTTCCGGTAACCTTAAATGAACAGTAATTATAGGTTGTGAGTATGTGTAAATCGCCAAATAATGAAAAGTCGCCATTGGTGGCAAGCTATCCTATCTGTTCCGTAGCTTTTATTAACTTTACATGTACGCAAGTCGCCAAATAATGAAAAATCGCCATGGGTGGCAAATTCGCAAGGTGTCCAATAGGTTTTACATTATTAAAAATACAGCTGAAACAGATGTTCTGATTTTATTATGCTTTAGCTCCTAATTAATATAACTTTTGAATGGCAACATTGAAAATCATTGTGTTTCTGAGGAGTGCAAATAATTTTTCCAGCGATTATAAGCGGAGTCCGCACTCCAGGTGTAGTATAGCTCAGGACCCGTACAACACGGATTCCCATAACGGCAAGACCTGAATACATAGCTGCCAACCTTGAAAATTGTAAAACCGGGAGGTTTTCGCACGCGATGCGCGGCACATGTACCTGATAGCTAACGTAAATACACACACAATTTAAATATATAGTAAGCACAACTTTATAAAAACTGAAATATGAATACCATATACATCTTTAAAATCAAATCAAATACAGACATGTGCATGTTAAATTGCCTGTTAACAATTAAGTTATTATTGAGATCTTCAAAAGCAGAACAAAAACAAGTTCTTTGCATGGATTAAAATATTTCAGATGAAATCACCTAATTAAACTGAAAAATTAACACTGAAAATCAATAGAAAAAAATTAGAATTTCCACAAATTAAGTTTCTTTGAGAGATAACATTGTTGCTGTCTTAGCTTTCTTTAAAAATTTGTCATCAAAGTTTTCTTCATAACATTTCCCTTTCCTTCGACACTTGGTGATTAACAATTTCTCCAGAGCTACATTTGATAGAGATGACCTAAATTCTGTTCTGATTTTCCTCACTTGGCTGAACATTCTTTCGCATTCAGCGTTACTGTGAGGAATAGTCAGAATTGATAGGGCAGTATAGGAGAGCCGGGGATATTTTTCCTTGCCACAGCCGTTCTGCATTTTTGATATTAAAGTCCACTGCTTATCAGCATGCTTCTCTTCCAGAATTTCACAAGAGAGATCCTCGACTTGAAAATCACAAAATTCGGCATGGAGTTGATCGATGGCATTATCCATAGTTTCATTCTCAGTTTTTAACAGCATGATTGGGAACTTTTCAATGAAAAATTTGAAACTTGAAAATGAGGCCTCTGTAATAGTAGCAACATTAGCTACTGCAGCATGGATAAGTATATCATTATTGAAAGGAAATTTATGAATCATGTAATCACAAACAGTAGAAAAATACTTTCTCACAGAAGCATAAAAAATATTTCTCTCAGTGTCACATAATTTACTAACAAGTTTCTCAGTTGTATAGCCAACAACTAAATCAGAATCAGTTTTTTGATTAAGAGGATTATTGTACAGTACTTCAGTGGAGGGGTTTTCCTTCACTACCTTGGGCAGAACAAACTTTGAAAGCACTTCTTTCAACAATTCTAAAAGAATAAATCGCAAATTATGAATGAGTGGTTCTTTTGTTTGCAACAAGGTATTCACCTTATCCCATACAGGAACAATACTTAGCAAAAATGAACAAAATGCTTTGTTTAACTCAGAAGACAAAAATGCATGTAATCTTTCCTCTCTATTATTAGGAAATTTAGTCTGTACCGATTTTTTCTCAGATTTATCTGAAGATTTGGGCAACACAGGAGTTAATTTCTTTGACAAAGACATAGGGAGATATTGAACTTTTGAATTACTTCCAGACTTATTCACTGGATGGCTTTTTTTAGACGAAATGTTTTCGGATGAACTTTCCTCTATTTTCCTTTTCTTTGGGATAGAATATGATTCCAGTGAACCAACACCAGATGACTTTATCTTTTTTTCATCTTCAAAAAAACTCAAAAGTGGTTCCCATTGCTCAAACAATCGTACCAAGCATTTTCCTAATGACAACCATCTGGTTTGTACGTGCTTTAGGATTTTTCTCACTTCTTTGTCATGCAGTATTTGAAAGTTCTTCAAGCTTTCTTTTCTTTTAGCGCTCTTTTCTAGATAATAGAAAATATCAACAAGAATTTCATCAATCTTCACTGGCAATGAATTTCCACCTTTATCGGCAGCTAAATTGATCAGATGGCATAAACAACCCATCACAAATAACTCTGGCTGTACCTCTTTCAGGACAGAGGCTACACCCTGTTTACATCCTATCATGACTGGAGCATTATCACAACCTAGAGCAATGCAGTTCTCAATAGGTATGCATCTTGATTTTAAATTATTTAAAATCATATTGCCAATATTCAGTCCTGTTGAGTCTCCTTCCAGGACCGGAAAGCTAAGAAGGCAAGTTTCTATTGAAGACTCCTCAAAGAAAGTAACCACCATGGGGTACAACTTGTTATCAGAGTTATTACTCCCATCAGTGGAAATGCTGAAGGGCTTGGACTGCAGATGTTTAATTATTATAGTTTCTTCTTCTGTACCCATCTGTTTAACTATAGCTGCCGTTTTAGTCCGTGCACAGCCATATTTTTTTGCCACTTCGTTGTTGGGAAACATTTTCCTTAGTAAAGGGCCCACGTGGTCTGAACTACTCAGAGGTAGATTGTGCTCTATGATAAAGGCCGTCATTAAACATTCAGCACGTATTACACTATTATTTTCTGTTGGAAAGAAACTGCGTTCGATGCTTACATTTCCTTCAGTCGAAATTTTTTGGTCAACATGCTTTTTGGTTTTGCAGTGAGCAATAATATCTCCTCTTCCACTGTGGGAAATTTTAAAGTCCGCTGAACAGATTGAACAAAAGGCATATTCATCACCTTTTGACGATTTTAAAATGAACTTGAATTCTTTAGAGTACGCTTCTTTAAATTTTTGGTAATATTTCTTATTAGGCATAGTTCAAATCGAGCAATATCATAACACGTGGCAAGAACAGTAATTTATTTGCTTATGGCGACACTGCACACCACGCGACTTGACTACACAAACACAGCAAAAGCACAAGACACGATCTTCACTTCACTTCAGACTGCATCGGTAATTGCTTTCCATGGAGCACGACCGAAATGAACTACGCACGCTTGTGTCCCTTCTTGCTTCGCTAGCCTCGTTGCTTAGCGCTACCAGCGTCCCCAATACTATCCTTCCCTCTACCCCTACCCTGCATCACGTGTGTTGATGGATTTGAGTCAGAAGAGCTAGGTTTCGGCGACACGACGAAAGTCACGTGAATCGTAGTTCCGGTTATACGAACTCCGCACCTCAAGAGAGCTCCGGTGCAGTGCCTTGTTGGGAAGAAAAAATACATGGGAAATAAAAGGCTAAAAACCGGGAGATTTGGGTGATTCACCGGGAGACATGATGAAAAACCGGGAGGGTTGGCAGGTATGTGAATACCAATTCAGAATTACATGGAATAAGTCATTACTATAAGAAATCTCATTTATCCTTGGTAATTATCTGATTTTGAGACCCCAGGCTAGTGCCCCGCTTACCCATGTGATAGTCGGGCTCTGTTTTTACCATAAATGTAATGAAATGTTACATTTGTTTTTTTGCTTATTTTCTTTTTCAGACAAATTATTTTTTTCCCTGGGTTTATTTTGTTTACTTGTTCCCTTTTCCCCCCCTTTAAGCGTAGAACTCAGTGCCTTTTTAGCTTGGCGATGGCGCGTGCCACATGACCTTGCACATATGGATGGCAGAGAGTCTACATAGGATGCAGAATTTTATAAAAGAACAGGATTTTGCAGCTCCAACTTTTTTCTTTTAATATTGCAGTAATTTTATTATTATTAATTCGTTTGCGGCATTTTCCTGCATTTAACATTGTACATATTTACTTTCCTACTTAAACATGTATATATTTACTAACCAAACTTTAATCAGTATTCGTACTTGGCTATGATTTGATATTTGAATGACTACACTTAATAATTTCAAAATTACGTCTAAGTAGATCATTTTGGTAACTAAGATAAAATAGTTGGGTGCCATTGGCACCTTACTTTAATATCTTAATTTCTAACCCTGAAATAAGATGAACAGTACAATCTTAACAGCATGTGAAAAAGAAATTTTTTATTTCTAAATAGTCTTTACAGTAATACATCTTTAAAAATCAGATGTAGATACTGCATGTTTTCCCATACATTTATTTAACTATACACATTTTTGATACACTTCACTGAAAATTATCCAATCATCTAAAACCTTACCGAACACAACCACCTGCTTTTTGGATTCTCATCCGCTCCTTATAATCTGTGGGAGAGTGATCAATACTGAGAGGTACAGAAATGTACTTTTTTGAATCTTTATTATACCTGCATAAAATTGCCTAAAAAAGAAAAAAAAATGATCAGCACACAAAATTACGTAATTACTATGCATTTAGAATAATGTTAAAACATGTTGTAAAGTTCAACATGTTTTAGCATCCTTTTTTCACAGGACTGTAGTAAAATATATCACATTCTGTTTCTCATCACTGCATAAAAGACAATTTTAGGAAAAACTATAAATAATTCTACGGTCAAACAAACTTTTAGCAGCAAATTACAACTAATGCCCACTAATTTCAAACTTTGATCCAAAGGATTCATCATCAAAAACCTTCTAAAATTGTTATAAAGTGTAAAATAAAGAAAAGCAGTAAATGGGTTTATGCCAGTCTTGCATGAAAGATACTTGTTTTTAATAGTACATTTGCAAAATGAAAATTTTGAGACCTTTTTAAAAAAAAAACCTGGTACCCTTCTTGTAAGATGCACTGAGGCTTCTTAAAATCAGAACCCTCCCTGTTCCAACATGCATCATATCACAGAGATATGCAGGGATTTATTTTTATGCAGCTTTTTACAAAATTTTTAAATAGTTTTAAAATTCAGGGAGGGGTGTGCAATGATCCCAAAACATATCGATCTCCTTATTTTTAGTTCTAGATGGACATATCTATCTCCTTATTTTTAGTTCTAGATGGAGGAAGACAAACTAATATAAAAAAAAAACTTGTGCAAAATACACAGTGTGTAATGTAGATAAAAATAAAATTCTTACTTTGCTATCACCCAAATTAGAAATGTACAGTATGTTCTGAATAACTAAAACAACAATTGCTGTGGTTCCATCTTTCCAGGATGGTTTTGTTTTGGTGGCCTGTTTCAGAAACTCTTCATCAGTTTTCTTAAACACTTCTGCCATTGTTCTTTTGATCTCTTTTTCAATTTGAGAAAGAGGACCTTAAGAGAAAATAATGAAGAACGTCAATGAATAAGTTTGAACACTCAATAAAATAAGTGAATCTAAAGTCTTTGATTAATTTTTAAAGGTGGAACAAAACAGGACAAAATTTCAGTCTATCTACATGAAGAGAAGGGGTAAAACATGCTGCAAATGTAATAATATGACAACTTATTTAAATAATCGGTATTCATAAAACAATATACATATTTAAAATAATAAAAATTATAACACTACAAAAATAAAAATACAGTAGAAGACCCAAAATCCATATAGCTTGCAGTTAGACACTGTGCACATGTTAAAATTTTTGGTTAAAGTAAGAAAATACTAAAATAAAATAAATACTGGATGGAGCACATGAAAATAATGGGAACATTTTCAACTTTTAGGACATGAAGAATCTTGTAACATAAATCTAAAGAAATATAAGAATATTGTAACATAATGGTGAAGTCATTGACTAGGAGAGAGCATTCTTCTCCTCCCGGGTCAAGAGAGCTGACCCAAAGGGTGAGGAATGAAAGACACCGAAGTTCAGAAGAAACTCTACAAACCAAAGTTCAGAAGAAACTCTACAGACCGAAGTTCAGAAGAAAGCAAGAGAGAGATGGATTTTAGCCATGGACAGTGCAGGTGCTTCGTACAAACTGCTCCATACTTAGAAATACTCATGTAGATGTTTCGAATACTATTTGTATATACCATGTGTGTATATGTAAATAAAATTAAATGTTATAAGAAAAGCCTCAGAGAGAATATGATACCACTGTGGTGCTATATCACAACATACTTTTTTTATTTTTATTTTTATTTATTTTTTTTCAAAAATTGGGTGGTGTAGAGATTTGTTTTGCCACAGTACAATGCTTCAAATACAGATTTATGTATGTATATTATCCACTACCCTCATTTTTTATACAGCTTTGCTCCTCTAAAATCCTCAGATAGTGTTCTCACTGGAACTAAACCTCCATCAAAAAATGTGAGTTCATCAACAGCTGTGAAAATAGCTTTTTCAAATTGCACTATGATTTTGCAAACACATAGATGACAGGTTTTATTACCACTGGCAAATTTTTAAACAGGCTATTACCTTTTATATACTGCCTATTAATAAATATTGCCTACAACGACAAATTTTTGAAGGTGATAGAATAGGTATTGCTTTGGTTCAGATTATAGGCAGCAGTTTTGTTCAGCCTATAGATGTCAAATCTGTAAATACATCTCTGGGAGACACAATCTAGATTTTGAGTCTTCCACTGTATTTTACTTCTCTATTTTTTGTCAACTTTCTGTTGACTAAAATAATTTTTTTTAATCTAATTTTCTTTTACATTGCACTAAAAAGAAAAAATAATTAAATATCATTCTAGAAGAAATTACTTGAAAAGATCAGTTTATTTTGTTTTTACAGAATTATTGAAACCCTATAATTTTCTAAATCACATTAAGGCACACCGATAAAGAATACTGCTAAGTTATCATTTCATCTCATGCAAAATAAAGGTGTACACAATTAGCTTTTAAAAAAATTCTATGCAAGGTTCCTTTAAACAATGTAAAAGGTAACCCTTCAATTTAAAGTTGTGTATGCATTTTTCAAGATAAAAGTCACATAGTGTACTCAAAAATTGGAGCAGCAATGTCCAACTCCTTACACTACAGATTAAATCTACAAAATGTACTTGTGCAAATTAATTCCTAAGTTAAAGCAATTTTACATCATAGATATACAGTAAGAATGCAAATAAAGTGTGAAATGTGTAATAATAATATTTGGATTCAAATTAGTCTGTTTTCTTTATATTACCTATACATCTATACAAGTAAAGTCACGGATGAGGTGTCACTCTTTTCAAGGGAGTCCCCCCACTAACCAAGAATTCCGAGCAACCGACTAGTGTTAACTGACCTTAATCTAATGAAGCAAAATGGTTAAAAAATTCAGACTGGAACACTGTGGATACCCTTGGGAAATTTTTGGGCCAAATTTAGATGCAGGTGACTGCTAGCAAACCTGGAAGCTCGAACTCCACCATGGCCATCATAGACTGCATAGTAGGACAAGCGAGAACTGAAAGATAATGTCACATTATTTCGTATAAACACTGCAATAAGAATATTTCAGTATCAAAGTTCTAAAAACATTAATAGCATCTGCAATTCTTTTTTTTTCAAATTATTGAAACAGTTAAAAAGTACACTGGAGCATTTCAGACCACAGTGTTTTAAACCAATTAAAATATTTTAAAGTTTTAGTCGTTAAGAATAAATGTAATACTTGGTGTGTGTGTGTGTGTGTGTAACCAGTATGTTCTCCTTTGTTTGTTTGTATTGTTATGGCAACACTATGCATGGACAATCTGCCAAGGATAGTGGAAGACTTGATCGGATGACTTTCTACGGGGTTCTAACTATGTATTCACATTACATCTGGAGAGAACTGGGTAAAATCGACCAAGACGATGCAAGCCCCATGTAAACACAACGACAGTCATTCGAGCTTGGCAGTTGCCAAGCCCCAGCGACTGTCGCCAACCATTTTGCATGATCAGCAAAGTAAAGTCAAAGAATTTTAACACATTAAAATTGCACAAAAATTCCACTAACAAAAAAACATCAAACAACAAATACACCAGTCCATATTAACCTAAAAAAATCTGAAAATTCAGCAACAGGTAATTTAAAATGAGCAAACAGTGGACCGTTTTTAACCTAAAAAAAGTACAGTGGATTAAGCAACCTAGTTCTACAGCTAATGTAAACTGGGCAAACACTGGCCCATTTTCAACTCAAGAAAACATTGGTGGATTAAACAACCTAGCTGTACACCTCATAGTCAGTATGATTAGAATTGCACATAATAGCACTATTGAAAACATAAAAACATCAAATATCAATTTAAAATTCACATTAAAAACCTTAAACATCACAAAGATTCATTAAAAAAAAGCACTTATCTGTATTTATTTTTTTAATTAACCGCCCAAAAATGTCCCTAATGCTCTCCTGTCTCTAACACTCACTGGCTTATAACATAAAACCAACATGCTTTCTTCTATTTAGTTTTATATCCACACCCTATTTCTAACAAAAACACAAACTTTCTTTTCACACAATAACATATTTCATTCCTTTCCATCCATAACATGGAAAATTTTTCTAATTCCAAACATTTATTCTACTAACAAATGATAATAATTAAGATCATTATATAATTAAGATCAACACATCCTTTTTAGCATTTATTATAAATTCATGATTGCCAGTATCATAAATTTGGGTTATTTTTCTATTTCCAGTAAAAATAAAGTAGAATAACGGAATCTATTATTTATTCACGTTATTACTATTAATAACTTATAAAATATATTAGAGATGAAAAAAGAAATCTAAAATGTACATGTGTTCTTTAAGTGCAAGCCTAGCAGTATGATCGTTTTACCCACTTTCTTTGAGCTACTCCAAATAAAAAATAATACGAATACAAATATCTTGATACAGAAATGTATTCTTCAAAATGACAGTAGGCTTTGTATCATCAAATTTCAAGAACTTTAAATAACAAAAATGCTACAGCAAAGTAAATTTTAACCTTGTATAGATAGAGTCAAACATGAAACTGTAAGTGCTGCCATTACATATTAAAGAATATTACCAAATCAATAAATTAGTTTAAAAATATTGCTTGTAATGTAAATGAGCTAAACAAAAATCAGTATGCCAATAAACCAATGCATTTGACATTTATTGTCTGCTTTTTGTAGACTGTTTATTTTACCTCACCTAACCCTACTGATGAAATTATCATTCGGAAATTAAAATAAAAAAAACATGATTTTAAGCCATTGCCTAAATAGCTGTCAGTAAAGGCAGTATGCCAAAAATCAGCAATATTAACCACAATTTACAATTTATCACGAAGTTAGGCACCAAAAAATAAGTCCCCAAAACTCAACTTGACAATATTTTCTATATTTGTCAAACAATTGTCAAATGGCCCTCATATTCAACAGGAATATTAGATTTGCAATTCACATTCTAATTAAAGTTCGATTAAAATATGTCATACATTATGTTACAATATGATGTAACAGGGCATATGTACAGATGATGAAGTAATTTTTATTTGTTTATTTTAGCTCAATGTTTGAGGGTTTTATATATTTCAAACATTAACTGGCTTATAAGTTTGTTGGGTTTAGGAAATGAAACTGCAACACATGCATGAGAGCATTTTGGTTTCTAATATTTTCTTAACAAAAGCAATTTAAGAGAGAGTACAAATAAATAAATGCTTATAAAATTCATGAATTCAGATAATCAAATTATTAGATTTACGCATCAGAAATATATGTTTTTAACAACATGATCATGATACATACATGGAAGGATGAAGATTCGGTATCTGTTTATGAAAGTCATCAATTAAAACATGGAAATCTTGCATTTCTTCCCTTTCACCTTTCTTTTCAGCAAAATAGCCTTGAACGTGGTATAAATTTTCCTCTAATAAAATAGGTAAGAATGTATCAGAACACATTTTATGAGTGAGACAGGAACCAAATACATTTTTTTAAAACAGCAACAGGAATGGCAACAGATTTTTTTTTCTCTTTTCATAAACATGGCTTTACAAGAGCAATTAGGACTTTTTTTTCTTTTTTTTAAATATCACAATCATCAGGTTTTTTTAGTGCAAGTGCAAAGAATGTGAATATTGTCCAATAATTTATTTTTTAAATGTGTTTTACTTGATTTATTGCATTTGTTAATTAACAAATATGTATGTAAATGTTTATGCAATGAACATAAATTAGATATGCTTTCAATGCTTCAGTCTGTTATTTGGAAACCTGGAGAATCCTGAAAGCATTACAAATGCAGCTGAAGTAATAAAGCAGTGGAATACTTTTTAACATGATACAACAACGATGCATACAATTTAAATTTTAAAAATAGTAAATTAGTCAAATGATTCAAAAAAGTTATTTAATAGGGCATTGCAAAAGAAAAAAATTAATGATTTATTTAAGCAAACATTAATGGCAGAAAAATAAACCTAAGTATGAAATCAGAACCTTATTATCACATGGACAAATTGGTACATTGCCCAGGGCACCAGGCTTGAAAGGGCCCTGATTTCAAATGCTGTCCTGAAATGTCGGCTAAAATGTGCTTTAGCCTACTGTTTAGGGACATTCTTATGTATGTGCCAAATATTGTAAATTTGACAATTTAGAACTGTGGAAAGACCCAAAATATCTTGCGCATGCGCAATTGTTATCTTTATACTCTAGCTTCTGTTTGGTGCATTTAGGTGAAAGCAATGAATATGCTTGCTCAATTTGATGTCATTGAGCTGTTATTTGCATTTGTGTGCATGAGTTATTGTTATTTCTTGTTATGTCATAATCTAGTTATCCTAATTTGCATAGGCTTAACAGTTAATGATAATTACACCCTGTCATAAAAGTATTTGAGTGAAATTGAAACTTCTTACGTTTGTTTCATACATTAAAAATTATTTATCATAAAATATGATTTAGGTTATATATAACTATAGCTTTTCATATTTCTGTTAAGTTGTACATTCTCGAATGCTTTTTTTGCAAATGTAAATGACAGCCTGATGTTTTGAGTTTAGCAACGGGCAAGTGATAGCGTATTTTCGAGGTGGCCCCCCGCAATGGCCAGACCCAGAGTTGTTTCTTTGGGAGGGTCTCGCAAAGGACCAGCGGTAGTATGTTTTCGAGGGGACCTCCTACAGGGATGGCCAGACTCACTGATGTTTTCTTGGGGTCATGCAAAGGCCCACCAGTGACATATTTTCGAAGGAGAAATAAACCAAAGTAACGGAAGCCGCAGATTATAACCCAACCGAACAGAGCAGAAGAGGTTGCAATCTCAGAAACATGCCAACATGCCAGTTTGCTGACAATTGCCAACCAGTGGGCTAAAGCACATTTTCACCATATTCTTTTTTATATGAAAGTTTTATGAAAAATAAAACAAATTTCACAGATGGGGACCACCAAATTCATCAATGCCTGGAACCCCTGTTGGTCATAATCGGGCCAGGTATGAAATGACTTTAAAATGTTACATAGTGCTATTTCAATACAAATATATACATATTCACCCTATTTTATGAAACTAAAACAATAATATTGATAATTTAAAATTTTCACGCAAGAAAGAACAAGCAAGAATGGGACGATTTACGCAATGTATATTTAAATATAAATCTTACTAATTTCTTTCTGAGATTCTTCGGCATCAGGCTCATCCAGCTTTCGTTTGATGCCTCGACTTTCTGTAGTATTGGAAGGTAATGGTAAATCCGAAAAAATATCTACCTTAGCATTGTCCCAAGACTGTGGTTTCGTTTGTGGTGAATTAGATATTATGTCTTTTTCTAGAAACAAAATTCGAAAAATTATTACATTACCCTACATAATAATTAAGCTGTGACAGGATAAATGAAGATAGGGGCGAAAGAAAGTTACGTTAATTTTATTACCTGGTTCGGGCAAGTCGTCAAATAAATCCATGTCTATTTAGAATTAAAATAAAGAAATAAAAGGAAAAACTTTGTCTCAAAATATTCCTCCTACAACCTCTTCGTTAATCAAAATAATAGAATTAAATACACTCACAACATTGAAAGGTTTTTTTGTTTGTTTGTACAAGGCAGTGGCTGTGGCTACAGCATCCCGCAGGGCCGGACAGGTTCAGAGCCGGGTCCGGACAAGGTCACGATGAGAGGGAAAAGCCAGACCCAGTGAATAGATATTCTTCAACTCTTCCTTAAGAAACCGTCAGCGAGATTCGTGGGCGCGCCTAGAGGCCGAACCCCCGAAACGAAGTAGTCTGGAGAGGCCAAGCCACTAGGCGTGACGTTTCAAAAACGTAATCTGAGTGACAGCCGATGTCGAATGCACATTCTTTCTGCGCTGATTCTCCTATTGTCTTTCTATTGTATTCAACAAATAAAAAGGGTATTAGAAACATCAGTTTTAATTATCCTTAATAATCACAGCATAAAAGTACCATTCGAAAATCAAAGTCGAAGATTTGTTTCCGTTCAATCGATTACAATCTACCAAAAAATTGAATTTAGTACTTTTTTTAATTTTAAAAATTGGGCTTTGCTTGTTGAAATTCATTACTTACAATCGTTGGTGAAATCCTACCCAACGGACAGACCAGTCTCCCAAACTGCAGTCACCGTGGGACGGTCCTTATACACAATACTAAACAAACGGAACGATATCGTTCTGCAGATTCGTAAGTCACTAATTCTAAACGATTTCGTTAAAACCTTCCACTTCCAACGAAAAACTGAATGAACAATTCATAGCTTTTATAGATTTTCGCCGCAAGAACAACTACAAAGACTTCAATAAGGCCAAAATGTCAATTTCGATTTCTTGGAACTAGATTAGAGGCACTCTTCTGCCTCCCAACTCCGGCACCTTCACCGCGTCTTTCATAGTTGGACAGTTCTTTGAAGAAGATCCAATATCAGGCTATTGAACTTGCACAGGGTCCGTTGAACGCAGTGGCAGCTCCTCCATTTGAGCAAGTGAGCCCCCAAAGGAAAAACGAAAGAATAAACACATTAACAAATTAAATTTAAAACAAATATTAAGCACACTTCCCGATTTTTGTGAATTTAAAACGTGAGTTTTACTCTCTCCCCCGTCGCCCCCCCCATTATTAAATACGCTTATTATAGCTAACGCCCTGTAGTGTAGGTTACTACAGCACAGTCTTAAATCGATCGCACGTGCAAACGGAAAATTTTCCTGCTGAACCGTTCTCTGGGATCAGAAGCCGAGACAGCTAGAAAGGAGTAAGGCCCTGATGAAATCATTCCGTTGACACATTTTCATTGTGCACACAAGGCCATTTTTGCGGTATCGCTTCCGGATTTTGCCTTGGTTTGTTACGTTCGGTTAGTTAATTAATTTTTATTTCATTTTCTTAATATTTTCTTTATTTCTATCATTTTTCACTACATTATTTTTTTGCAGACTAGTGTAAATAATTAAGATGGAGTAAAAGACGCGTTTCGGAGCCAAGGGCGGTTCTAGAGTTGCAGTCTGGGAGGGGTAATGATATTTCATAATTTTATGTGAACTCAGTGCCTCATAGAAGGAATGACAACCGGGGGGCGCACAGAGGAAAAGGGGGCTTCTTTGACTGCACAATACACTTCATATATGTGAATAAAATGCTTAATTAATCGTCAAATGTGAAATAAATGTTTAATTAATCATACAATTGATGAAATATGTAAATACCGAAAATAATAACTTTGCATCTTCAACCCCATCGATCAAAATTGTCCCCCCCCCCTACTAAAATGAGACGGTCTCGGGCTCTGGAATTTGGATTGTGAATTTCCTATGCAGAATTATTTTTCACTTTCGTTTTCAAAATCCTGGGAGGGATAATTACCCCATTACACACATCCTCCCCCGTAAAACCGCCAATGCCCCTGCATATGAGAGCACAGTGCAGAATACATAAAAGCTGTCATCAAAGAGGCTAATTAAACAAAATGTAGGAGGCCCCCATTGAGACTTCTGCCTCAGGCCCCGGTTTGTCATAATAGGGGCTTGTTTATATGACATCTTCTAGGAGTATTCTGGACACGTTTGTGCTATCTGATCTGGGGCATTTCTATACCATTGTTTTGACGTCATAATTCCCTGACATACGGCATGATTTCATTGATGCATTTATTGCGGCTCCGCAAGCTCACGCGCGGACAACCATGTTTCGAAACGGGAAAGATCGGTGTGCCAGAGCGCAGTGAGCGCATCCAGCTTAAGGTGACTGGCATTTGAATGCAACGTCTCATGACAGATAGGATATTTGAGATCGGAAAATATTGAAGATGAACAATACAGGGATTTCAAATCGTTCCACAACCAATAATCGACTCGGGTGAATTCAGATGATCATGGAGGCTGGAGGCCACGCGATCTTGCAACCTCCAGTGATTCTGATTACTCCAGCTTCCCAAAAGGTTCTCAACAAGAGTCGTTTCACTTTTTACTGGACAGGCAAAGTGTGGCGGTGTATCATCCTGCATAAAGGTTACTACAGGTAACACACCTTTTTACTGACTGTCGCGCAAAAGAGTGAGATAACGTTCAACCAGTGGCGGCTCGTGGGTTATTTAAAAGGAGGTTCACAAAACAAATTTCGAAAATTAAACAGGCAGGTATGACGCACCTTACAAATTAAAATTCTATATTTGTTTCCAGCAGTTAAGGAAAACAATGCACGCAACTGAAAGAAAACAAGTCATCTTTGGTCTTACATTTCGTCACCAAGATAAGTTTTAGCAAAGGTGCTGTCTTGATTCATTTTATGTCAATTTTTTTTCAAAGGATAATATTGAAAAATGCTATTCCTTTAGCTCCGGACACGGAGATGAAGACTCGCTACGACACGAAGGCTATGGGACAGGAGTTCAACAAAGTTGACAAGGTTTGGCTGTGAAATCCTACCCAACGGACAGGCCTGCCTCCCAAACTGCAGTCACCGTGGGACGGTCCTTATATACAATACTAAACAAACGGAACGATATCGTTCTGCAGATTCGTAAGTCACTAATTCTAAAAGAAGAGTTTTACACTACGACATCGAGAGGCTAGCCATGTATTAGCGTGTAAGACTCTTGTTTAGTGTTATTCATTAACTAATTACAACCGTGATATTAACTAATCACGGTTGTAATTAGTTAATATTTTAATTTATTATTATAGACCCTGGTCCATGGCGTAATTCTCCGTTTTCTTCATCTCTCATTTCTTCCCCGTCTCTCTCTTACCTTCCTCTTCCTTTTACTGAATGCTTACGCCTTGTTCAGTGTTCATATTTGTGTTCATCAGTGTGTATTTGATTTGATACGAAGCACTCTACAGAACACCTGAGGATTATATTTTGGAGGTCTATGGCTCAGGGCCGGCCCAAGGGGGGTGCGAATGTAGGCGATCGCCTAAGGCCCCGCGCTTATAGAGGCCCCGCTCTTGGGCCATTTTATTGCTATTTCATAAGACATGATAGAGAAGAGGCCCCGCACGCCCCTCGGGCCGTCTCTGTATGACTCTTTATCAGCCTTTTACCTCACTTGTTCGGATGACTCGATCCAATGCAAACAAAATTTTACACAAAAACATAAAAATAAAAAGCAGAAATAAAGACACAGCACAAGGAAGCACAAAAATAGAGAAGGATGTCAAACAAAAGGAAAAGAAAAGACTAAAAAATTAAAAGAAGGGAAGAAAGACAGGGCACCACGCGAAACTAAAGGGTTTTCCATTACGAGTGATACAATTTAAAAATAAAAAAATACATAAATTATTCAGTGAGACACAATTTTTTTTATTTATTTGAAAGCTTACATTATGCCATTAAGTATGAAAAATAATATCGTTCATGTGAGCACTACCACTTCTTTGTACACCCCCCAAAAAAAGTATTTGAGCAAGAGATAAATTTCCTACGTTGGTTTCGTATATTAACCCATTCGTGCCTGGATATTTTTGCGACTTTCTTCGATTTTTGCTAACACCAGCAGTAATTGATAAATTTCTGATGTCAACTTTTTGAACAAGGGATGATTTCATTTAAAATCATTACGTATAAAAATTGAAATGTCAACATCCTACTTGGCCATATTAAAATATTTTGTAGAATTGAGGTTCAATACTCGCGAATAAAGGCTAGGAAAAATAAATAACGTTTTCGACTGATAGCGAAAATGCCGTCCCAAAAAAACGACGCTAGGCATAAATGGGTTAAAACTTATTTACCATAGAATATGAATTACGCTATGTATAAATATGAATTCCCATATTTCTGTCAAGTTGTGCATTTTTCAAAAACTCAATTATTATTCGCAAATCTAAAATAGGAAATTTCTCTTTTGCTCGAATACTTTTTTTGGAGGGTGTACATACCGCATTCTGTTAACCCAATTTTCCATGACTCTTTCACTTGGTATCATTTCACGAATAACACGTTCAATGTTGGTTTTAATTGCTCAATTGTTATTGGATTATCAGCATAAACTTGTGACTTAACATATCCCCCTCCCCCCCCCAAAAAAAAAAGAAAGAAAGAAATCACAAGGGAACAAGTCGATTAACTGAATTATGTCTTCCATGAATTCTCCCCAAATTTCTCTCAGTATTCACACATGAATACTGATTTTGATAAAACAATTTAATAATTTCGAAACGTTGTTCAAGCGTGCAGTAGCGGATCCAGGCGAGGGGCTAGGGGGCTTCAGTCCACCCAAAAAAGATTGCTAAAGGGTAACATTCTGCTTTATTATACACTAGCTGAAGTACCCGTTCTTCGCACGGGAGTGAATGGACTTTTTGATATTACGATTTGTGGTGATTACTATTCATTGTAATAAACAGATATAGCAAAGTGGATATCGCGTTATATTGTGTCCAATAATCATGCATACCGAATTGCAAGGCAATCGTTTGTACGGTGCAGAAGGCCATGCGGCGTAGCGCAATCTAGTGGCGAGTTTTAGCAAAACGGATACGGCGAAAATATTTTTCGCATTCAGATATCGATGTATACGAATTTTCATGACTATCGGCTGGACAGTCCTGAAGTTCATGTGTTGACGCGACATCTAGTGGCAAGTTATAGGAAAATGGATAGCGCCAAACTCTTCCCCGTGTTCAAATATCTATGTATACCTATTTTCATAGCGATCATTTGCACAGTCAAGAAGTGATACACTGCAGGGCCATCCAGTGGTTCAATAAAGTAATGATTTGCTACAGCGCCGTCAAGTGGCGAGTTATAGCAAAATGGATAACGCCAAAATATTCTCATTGTTCAAATAGCTATGTATACTGATTTTCATAGCGACCGTGTTCAACTATCTATGTATACCAATTTTCATAACGATCATTTGCCCAGTCAAGAAGTGATACACTGCAGGGCCATCTAGTAGTTAATTAAAGTAATGATTTGCTACAGCGCCGTCAAGTGGCGAGTTATAGCAAAATGGATAACGCCAAAATATTCTCATTGTTCAAATAGCTATGTATACTGATTTTCATAGCGACCGTTTGAATGGTCAAGAATTTGGCCTGCTGCAGCGTCATCTAGTGGCGAGTTAAAATAATAATGCATTGCAGTGTCATCTAGTGGTGAGTAACATCAAAAGGAACGCAGTTAGAATATATTCTTCGTGCTCAAATGTGTAAGTATAAAAAATTTTATGCCGATCGGTCGAACGGTATAGAAGTTTATGCTTTTCAGCGCCATTTAGCGGCAAGTTACAGCAAAATGGATAGTGAAAAATATTCTCCGTGTTCTAATATTCGCGTGTACCAAATTTCATCGAAATCGGTTGGACGATATTCGCATAGCAAACGGCTAAACGGAATAGAATTCGACGTTCTGCTGCGCCACCTGGTGGCAAGTTAGAGGAAAACGGATAGCATAAAAAGCTTCTCCATGATAAAAGACTTAGGTGAACCAAATTTCATGGTGCAACGGTGCTCAACGGTGCTGGAGTTTTTCAACCTCATACACTCATACCAACATTCATTTTTATCTATAACCAGTGTCATTATATATCCCAGTCTCAAATAAAATCCAGTTTCAAATCTAAGCCTCGCCAAAATGCCAACATACGCCATTTTGCAAGCGTTTTTTCAGGAAATCATTCGAAGCATTGACTTAGCAGCAATAATATATGGGAAATGGTTCGACCGCGAAAAAGTAAAGCAAGCCTTTATTTGAAAAGTTGAATCCCTTAATACAGCCGAATTTTTTAAAATTATCAACTATAACGTGTTTTATTCATCATTACTCCGATGTACTAAATGAGAAGATTTCAATTTTCTGAAATTTGGCGGAATTCCCCCAACTTAAATCAATGTACTCATTTGGCGAGAATTCTGGAGATAGATCAATTGAAATCCCTTAATAACTGCATTATTTCTTCACGGATCATTAAAATTTAACGCTGTATTCTAATAAAACCTTTGCACTTGTTTTCAAAAATCTATTTCCTTAAGCTCTCAATAAATTGCGCAGAGCCGAAATCTGTGCAAACCGCTAGAACTCACTTTCACAAAATCGGCATTTGAGCCATTTTATTTTTTCGCCAAACTAAAATAATTTACCTATTAGCCTCGGAAATCTTCAATTCTTATTGTTTTGCGTGTAAAGCATTACATTCCTGCTCTGATTTCCCATGCACACGATATTATAATTAAAAAAAAAATAACCTTACGAATATAAACTAACAAAAAAAAATCATTATTATTCTTTTATTTTTACTTTGAGAATTTAAAACATTTTATTCGGCAAAATCGCCACACATGGCAACCACGATCCTTATTTCACAATTTTTTCACTACAGGGGTTACAATTACGGAAAGCTTTTTGCGTGAATAGCATAAAAAATCTCTTAAAATCCGGGAACGGGTGGACTTTCAAAGTTTTAAAGTGGACTACGATTTATTCTATATTATTTTACATATCTGTGCTAAATTTCAGGCCGATAGGTCCATTTTTGTGGATTTGTATACGAACGACATTTTATTCGGCAAAATCGCCACACATGGCAACCACGATCTTTATTTCATACTTTTTTCACTACAGGGGTTACAATTACGGAAAGATTTTTGCGTGAAGAGCATAAAAATTCTCTTAAATTCCGGGAACGGGTGGACTTTCAAAGTTTTAAAGTGGACTATGAGTTATTCTATATTATTTTACATATCTGTACTAAATTTCAGGCCGATAGGTCCATTTTTGTGGATTTGTATACGAATCAAATCCACAAACAAACAAACAAACAAACAGAATTTCATTTTTATTTATAAGATTTTAAGTAGGTAAAATGATCTTTTTTATAACTTATCCCCTCCCGAAAAGTTTTACACTACTGTAGACTAAAATTTTGCTTTATTGTACATTTTGTTTGGGTGAAATAAGCTTTTTCCAAGATTTAGCGCCTCCCCCCCCAAAAAATTCTGGATCCGCTACTCCAAGCGTGTATCTTTCCATGATTAAATGGCGTAGCATACTAAACACAAATGACACAAGAAGCGTCAATAAAAAATACTCAGTGTTGCCATTCTAACAATTTAAAATTGTATCATCCATATTGGAAAACCCTTTAGTGACAAGGCGGCGTACACAGTGGGCCCAATTCGAATGATTTGTTTGAAAAAAAAATCTGTATTGGTTTGGTATTTATTTTTTAATGCGTATTTGCTTATTATGTTTACTTGGTTAAGACCTATTGTTAACTGTGTATTGTAAATGTCTGTGACCTCTTAAGTAGGGATTGTACTGCCCAAGAAGTGCAGTTCTTTGGAATAAAATTCATGCTCCACGCTTCAAATAATTAAAAGTTGCGCTTTGTTTCATGAAAATCGGTTGACTAGAGAGCGAGATGGGAAGTTTTGGGTTTTCCCATAGGGACATCAATTAATAGGAACATTAACATAGGATTTCCTCGAATTCTCGAGAAATAATGGAGATATTGCTTACCTGACTTCAGATTTCGATACTTATTTTTGCGGTCAAATTTTCGTGATATTTTGATAAAAAGTTGTCAAGGTTAGCGACATTTGACTAACGGGGGCCCGTAATGTTTATTTTCCTGCATTGGCATCAAGAAAGAAGATATTAGCATTGCGTTTTCAATATACACGACCAATAGGAAATGTTCCCGGCTAAGGCATTAACTGCAAGAGTGCTAGAAATTTCGCAGCCTACACAAGAAGGGCATCATGTCCTAGCAATTGAGTTCACTGCATTAGGCTCTGTATTGTGTGCTTTTGTAAGCGATCTTTCAATTATTTTGATAAGCTTTTTTTTTTTTTTTTTTTTTTTAAAGATGTTAGTGACTACTTACCTCATTGTTGTGGTGTTTTCAGGAATAAATGAGTTTTCCTCGAGAATTTCCAAGGAATTTAAGCCCATGGAAAGATTTTATCGTGCGAGAAATACATCATCTGAGAAAGCTGTGTTAAGCTCACTAGTACAAAGCATGTTACTGCTTATTAATTTCTGCGAACTGAAGATTGTCTGTCGACTTTCTAGAATCACTAAAATTTGTTCTTCATCCTGTCAACTGGACTGTTTATTAGAACTTTCCATATGCACTGGACTTTTAAGCTACGAACTTGGAAGCTAAACACTAGGGTGTGCTGAGATAAGCACATTCTTTTTAAACATCAATTTTGACATATAGCGGAAAAGTTGCATAATGGGCTAGTTAGAACTCATAAACATTTTCAGCAATATTGTGCAATACTTAGTCGATTCTCTGCGACATTAAAAAACAGAAATAAAATTAAAAAATCAATTTTTGTGAAAAATATGTTTGGAAAAAGAATTAAAATTTTTTTACTGGCATACCAAGAAAATGTTGCATATTGGGTTAGCTAAGAGTCAACTGAAAATTTTCTAAAAAGCTGTAGTTATGAAATTTAATTTTTGAAATTGCAATCGACGTTATTTGATTAAATAGTACTTTAACCATGTTAATTTTGTAACCAGGGGCAACCCGACACGGTAAATATCGCATCTGGGCGCCGGCTACGAAGGGGCGTCATTTCGAAGTCAAATTTTTTTTTTTTTTTTTTTTTTTTTTTTTTTTCCATCCCAACTTTGACAAAAAGGGTAAAGAAACAATAAGAAGCAACATAACAAAACAATAAAAATAAAGCAGGACGAGTTGGGAAGCATTGCGACTGAGGGGGCAGTCGTCACCCTACTACGAAGCCCACTGGGGGGCTTGGCGCTGGTCAACCAACACCATTCCTTCCCCTCATCGCCCCGGGGATAACCCGGGAGGTCATGCAACTGAACCGCCTGAAGCCCTCAAAGGTCGCCTGCAAAACTCTGCTCGCCATGACGCGTAGGTCTCTACGACGAAGTATGCCGAACCTAAGAAGTTCATCAGCACTGTGTTGCGACCAGATGCCCCTCCAGTTCAGGGTACAAGAGGTTACCCGAACGGAGTGCGCACCTGTGAGGGACTTGACACTCGAGAGGAGCGCGTGGCTCGAATATTTAGCCACTTTTTGCATATGCGCCCCACCGAGGTCAACACTGTCCCCCACTACCTGGGCGTCCACTATGGTTGCCACACCATCTTTTATGGCCACAACATCAGGCTTCAAGTCACCCGAACTCAAGCGATATATAGGTTCGAGTGCTACTTCATGCCCACTATTGACCAGGGAGCGCTCAATATAAGAGACCAGATGGTTATGTCTCTTCACCCTGGCCCCGTGGGTCCTGTGGCAGATCTGCACCACATGGTTCGGCGTCTCTTGCGCGGAACACCCGGCCCGACAACTCCTATCTTTCAAAGGGCGTCCGCGCGAGGTTCGACTCCTGGCAGGGAGCGCATTTATACGGGCCTTCACACATCTAAGATAATTCCTGCCAGTTAGCATATTAGTGCCGTCGCTTATCCAGCTGTGGGAGCTACGGACAAGACTCGCATCTTTAAGAGCCTGTCCGTCTGTGGACTCATGGAGACGTTGGGCCCACATGTTTTGCTCCCGGGACTTAGATCCGATGGAGATGCCATTGTATATCATAAACTTTCGCCACCTAGAGATTTGTAAGTGGATAAAATCACGGTCCCCGCCAGCGGGGCCGATCGTGTATAATGCTAAAAACTTCTCTAGGCGGCTCACTCTCATTCTTGGCATCAACCACCGCAGAGATGGAATTCCAAGTCCCCCGTCATTGACGGTTGCGTGGAAAAAGCCGACCGGCACATCGTGAGGGAGATCTAACCACCTTCGGACGTATCTTCTTACCAGGATGTCCGCCCTCTTGAGGCACCCCACATTAGTGCGCCCCAATACTAGTTTATGATAGACACCTGGCAAGAGATAGCACCTGAGGGCAAATAGCCGTTGTTGTGGCTTGTAAGGTGCTTTGGTTAGAATCTCTAGTTTAGCATTCACGTCCTCCAGTAAAGACACTAGGACCCTCCCAGTGGTAGAGTAGGTGGCGCCTAGATATGTGAACTCCTCCCCTACCCCAAGGGCTCGGAGAGGAGTATTGCCTACCTTAAGGTCGGTCTTAACGACCTTTACCTTCTTCTCTTTTCCACTGGGTACCATAGAAATGGTGAAGGACTTTGTATAATTAATCTTCAGGCCCAGTGACTGGAGGATCCCTACTGACACAGAGCTCCTGCATGCCCTGCTTCGTCTCTGCGAACAGAAGCAGGTCATCAGCAAAGGCGGCAGCGTTGACAAGTTTACCGCCAATGGGAACGCCCAGATGGTCGGGCAGGCTCCTTAGGAGTACATCGATTGCCATATTAAAGAGCAGGGGACTTAGTGGGTCTCCCTGTCTGACCCCCCTTGTCGGGTGTATTAGGTCAGAACACCCATCAGAGAACTGAAGCACTGTACCCGCCTGCAGGTACAGGGACTGCACAAGCTTAACAAACATTGCCTGCAGTCCCGCGTACTCCAGAACCTTCAGGAGTGCCTCATGAGCAATGGAATCGAAGGCCTTTTGGAGGTCGACGGATGCAACAAAGGACGACCGAACCTCAGACCGCCTTACTGATAGAACAAGGTCGAGGACGGTCGAATTGTCCATGCATCCGTCCACGGGCTGAAACCCCCTTTGCCTCGGGTCTATATGAATCTCATCCTTGACCCGTGTACTCATGACTTTTGTAAAGAGCCTTGTGAGACCGTTAGAGATGGTAATCGGTCTCAGTTCCCCAGGACTGGAAATTACGCTCTTCTTTGGAATGAGCACAGTCCTGGCTGTTAACATACTTGCAGGGAGCTCGCCACACCAGAGGAACAAGTTGAGAAGTTTCATAAGAAACTCCCAGGGTAATGCTCTCAACTGCCTTGGCGTGACATGGTCAGGACCTGCGGCCGACGAACTCCTGGGAAAGCTCGCCTTGATCTCATCGTAGACTATGGGACGCCAAAGTACCGCTATAGACACTTTTTGGCCACCATAGTCAACCGCAGGTAGACTTGGAAGAGGGGAGACGGGCTGAGTAAGCAGAGACTTCCAGAAATCTTCCGCGAAGTCCCTGGTGACTTTAAAATCACCACCGTCACCTTTGAGGGTGCTCTTTATTTGCCTGGAACGGTTCTTTTAGTAACCGTTCTGCACCCTCGCATACTCAATACGCCTCGCCTTACGTTTCGAGATAGCGCCAGCTGGTTGAGTCCTGGCCCTTTTAACTGATTTGGGTCCAGACTGCGGTGGTGGTGGGAAGACCGACCGCAGAACCGCCTCCAACTCGGCAAGACAAGCTTGCTTACTTAGAGTATTTAAGGAGGCGATGACTTTGTCTATCTCAGAAAACGCTCCAACGGAAGGGGGTAAAGATGTTAGTACCTCTTCCAACCGCCGGAGGGCCCCCTCCTCCTCGAGACTAAGTGTCCGAAGTATAGGGCTACCTCTTGTAGAGGACGCCTGGACCGGAATGAGGTCGCTCATGGATGACGAGCCCTCGCCAGCACTCTGATCTAACCCCATGGCGCCCTGCTGGGGCGGGGGCAATCCCCTGCGATCAGGTGAGGTAGGAGAGCTGTGGACAGAGGCAGGGGAGGAGTCTGTTAATATTTCCTCCACCAGGCGCCGGTAAGCAGCTTGACGCCGCTTACCCTTAATAGCTTCGAGCGTACGCTCGGGGTAGAGGGAGAGGAGCTCCTGGTTAACAAATTTAATCCCCTGCTTGACCATCTTCGCCTCATCATGAGCCAACATGCGGACCTCTTCATCGGTCCAACGAGCTTTAGTACGCTCACCATTGATGTTGGCGTTGGCGACCTCGGGGTGCTTTGATCTTATGTGCACCCCAAGCCCTCTTTTCGTCGCAAAAGACTTTAAGCAAGAGTCGCAGGCAAATTCGAGGACTGGCGGGTCAGCGGGTCGGTCCGATGAGGGACCAGCACCAACACCTTGGGAATCCCGTCTCATGCGACGGGACTCGTAATCTTCGGGTTTACTCTTAGGGCCAAGGCTTAAGAACCGAAGGGTTGGCAGCCCCAGGGTTCGTAACATCCAATCTCAGATTTAGCCTGACAAGGGTTGCCCCAAGTCAGTTACCGGCGGGGCCACGAGGAGGCACTGAGACAGATTCGAACAGTGAGAGGCTACGGTCTTCCCGAAGGAGACTATATTCGCTTACAACTGCCGTGCAACTAGCGGACCCCAAAAGGACAAGCCTTAAGAGAGTCATAGTTACTCCCGCCAAAAAGTCAAAACCTAAGTCAAAACCAAAGTCAAAAACTAAGTACAGCATAAAAGGTGGCGCACTTTACCCCAGGGCCGCTCCTGTTTTTAAACATCTTAATTTTAAATTCCATTCAGATTCTGAGAGATTTCAGTGCCAAGGAAGTCGGTGAGGAACACACGCTTAAACCAAACGAGCGAAATTTGATCAGTTGGAGCGATTTTTGGCCCAGTTTTCAAAAGTTAGCTTCTCCTTTACGAGCGTTTTTCGAGCGGAGCGAAATATAACAATAAGCGAGGAGGAGAATTCTCCGAAAAAGAGGAAGCGAGCACGGGAATTCTCAGAAAAAAGACTTTCCGGAAATTTTCCTTTCGCTGAAATACCGGTAGATTTCCATGAAACGAATCGCTCCGAAATGTATCGTTTCTTTCGCTGTTTGGGGTTAAGAGTGGGATTCTCTCCGAACATTAAAATAGCGAACCAACTGGTCGCCGGAGGCGACTAGTAATCTCTATATAAAACAAAGTGTAAAATGTCCGTTTGTCTGTGTCTCGCGTAGCCCCAGACGGATGATCGTAGATCTGCCAAATTTTGTTTGGAAATTCTCCAGGACGGGTCCCGACATACCTCGAAGCGATTTTTTCGAAATTCGAATTATTTTAGGAAATATCGATAAAAAACGTGTCGCAAAAGGCTCATTTTTGCACTCTGCCATTTCGCAATTGTAACTTCGCAGTGGAAAATCAGGATTAAGCATATCTAGGTTGCCATATTTTGCAAGTTTATTAAAGGATTCAGACTCGAAGTAGAAATAAAAGAATAACGATTTTTTTTTTGTTTGTTTGTTTAGATTATTTAGAAAATAGGGAAGACGCATGGATAATAATACGCTTTTAATATATAGCACTTTAGTGCGTATTTAAAATCTGAAAGTGTTTCAGATTTTCTTACTTTTTTTTCCCCCTTTCCGTTTTTTGATAAAGGCCAATATATCCAGAAGCTCTTCAGAATTAATATAGGACGAAAATAATTTGTTCCTTTTTGTAGGTTTTTATTATTTAACAATCTTATTTTTGTAATCAGGGCCGGCCCGACATAGTAAGCATCGCATCTGGGCACCGGCTTCCAAGGGGAGTCATTTCGAACTCAAAAACTATGTAGAGCATAAAAGGGGGCGTCTTTTTTATATTAGCAGGGGGCGACACTTACCGTAGGGCCACTCCTGTTTGTAACCATCTTAATTTTAAATTCCATTCAGAATCTGAGAGCTTTCAGTGCCAAGGAAGCCGGTAAGGAACAGGATTTTCTCCGAACAACATTTATTAAGATGGAGAAACAACTGGTCGCCGGAGTCGGCTAGTTGGCAAAATAAAATTGATATTTATTATTCTAAAATTAATAAATTTATTGAAAATAATAATATAGTCACAATATTACTAAATTTACTATATGCCTTTCATACTTGAAAATTCCAAATCACGTGTAACAGTGAGGGTTTTTCTACGTTGGATAAAATAAAGTAACTAAAATTTTAAAATTTGTCTTCTAAATTTACAAATTAGGATAATAATGAAATAATTATTATTATATTCTAAAAATAATAAATAATAACATTTATTGAGATTATTAATGTAATATTACTGAATTGATTAATTATCTTTGATGGTTAAAAGGGGCATCTGGGTGCCGGCTTCGAAGGGGCTTCATTGGGGTCATTCTTAAACGGGGTGGCAAAAGCGAAAGTTAGCAACTTGCATAGTTCTGTACGGTTGCCAAAATTGCTTTGCACTAGGTGACGTAAATTTCAGTTGCGGTGCAAAATAAGTATTCCTATATTGATTGTATTACGAGTAATAACATGTTAATCTTGCGTTCTCGCACGAAACTGAATTCCGACTCTCTCTGGGTATCAAATGTCTACTAATGTTTCTATCTAGGACACTGACGGTTTAAGGAAGCGGATGAGGACGCTCTCTCTCACAGAAATTTTGGAAAAAGTTCCCTGATTTGTCCCTGTTCGTGTCATACCCAACAATGATCAAAATATCAGTGGCAGTAGAAAACTACAGAGTTTAATAATGGAACAGGGGTAACAATAACCATGAAATTCCACCCTCTTGTTGTAAAGCACATATGGGCTACCGCTGGTCCGTGGACCGAATGTGGCCCGCCCCAACGTTTGAGCCGGCCCGCGGAACATATCAAATCAAAACCCACATAAAGTACTCAAAATTTCATATAAATTCCGATTATACGGCCCGCGACTTTGCGTACATCCTAAAGTTTGGCCCGTAACTTACTAAAGATTGCCCATAACTGGTGTAAAAGGCAATCGGCAATCGACCTCTAGGGATAAAGAATCGTCACTTTTCAATGATTCGTTACTGGATAGCTCAGATGCAGAAGTTTTGAACAAAAAAGAGTGTTTCATTTTTGCATTCATATGTCTGACTGATTCACGTGTCTATATGTATTGGCGTAAACTGACATGGCATGAAACATGGGGGGGGGGGACAAAATGTTTCCTAATATAGAAAATAGCATTTTCAAACAGGTTATAGCTGACTTTTCTTAAATTTGAGGGGACAATTGTCCTCTCTTGCTCTTAGTAAGTAACGCCTATGCCTATATGATTCGGATGTCTGGTT
Organism: Cheiracanthium punctorium; assembly: GCA_038373885.1. Lineage (NCBI taxonomy): Eukaryota > Metazoa > Arthropoda > Arachnida > Araneae > Cheiracanthiidae > Cheiracanthium > Cheiracanthium punctorium. The sequence continues at coordinate 25,169 of JAWZYV010013842.1, read as the reverse complement.
TCTTGTTTGATCCGTATCTTAGTACAAGTCCGAATAACTGCGATTTTGGTCTCATAGTACCCAGATCACTTGATTCTGAATTAATAGTGTGTCTGCATCAGTCGAGTATTGCATAATCCAGACCGAACCTATGACCTTGTTCACAAGGCATAAACAAAGTTCCTTAATTTTCATAAATTTTTACAAAATTCCCTGATATTCCCATGATTTTTCCAGATGGATAAAGTACCCTGATTTCCAGGATCTGTCGCCACTCTGTGTGGATATATTGATATCTTGGGAGTGTGTGTGATCTTTGATTACTGTGGGTTATCACTCCCCAGCGAGTAATTACATAAATAATGTAAGATATGCAATTTTACTTCCATGAAATGAACATAAATTTCATCTAACAGCCCCATCACTAAAATTGCATTGATTCGTCTGTGATCCAGGATGTGATTAGCTCTTTGGAGAGACGCTTTCGGAAACTTAATTATTCTTCTGTCGAGATTAAGTTCTTCTAGTCATTAGCTGCTCACTACTCCGAAATATATAACTATCCGCTTTTTTTAAAACAGGTATTTTCGACTTAAAATATAGCAAAATTTATGTTTTTATTTCAAATTGGTTACTTTTTCAAAAAAGTGTATAAAAGGTATATTTCTTGAAAGAAGTGGTTAGTTATGTAGAGAGTAGTTGGCAGCTATGCCAACTACTCTCTACATAACTAACCACTAGCGTTTAGTAGCGTTCGTGTTAAACAAACGGCTTTCATTTCAGTTCGTTTTACTGACAAATCGAGGCTCTATCTATGGCTAACCCCCCTCTCACTTCTTTTATGGGATCCTTTTATGCATTATTTAAAAGAAGAGCTCTTCAAAAGGTGTATAATTGTTCATGCTGGTTCAGATTCCTTGATGATTCTTTCCTTAATCTGAAAATATTTTTGAAGAAAGAACTGGGGACAAATCAGTATCGTGTCACCAATTCCGAAACAAACGTAAGGGACACTTTATAAAGTCAGTGCTTTTCACAAAAGAACTTATATTTATTCAACTAAAATATTATTAACATTCATAAATGTATATTTCAAAAACTTATATAAAAGAAACTATATTATATTTTTTAAAAAGAAGAAATATTAATTGTAATTAATATTTTGTCCCCAATTGCTGTATTACATTTTGGGAACAAATTGAAAAAAAAAAAACTGAATTTAAAGACTCTCCCTCAAAATTTAGGACGCTTGGACACCTTAGCTTTCGTCCTTGTGGGTTCCAATTGTGGAGGTTCTGGAACAATAGCTTACTTTCTAGTGTTGATTTTGTTGATCCACGTATCCAGTTTACTTTGGCCAAGAAACCTAAAAGTTTCTCTACTTCTGTCTTTTCTATTTCATTTCGTCCTCATACTCTCTCTGATCATTCTCACCAGGAAAGACTTTTACCTTTTACCGTTACAAGTGTCGTACTATATATTAAAACCCTTTCTCATATTCACTATGCTGAAAGCGGACTTCCTCAAGGTTCAGTCCTTTCGCCAACCCTATTTAATATTTACATAAATGACGTCCCTACCCACTCACATACGAATATAGCTTTATTTGCCGACGCCGACGCAATATTTAGCTCAGAAAAAAATATCAAGTATGCAATTCATGCTATTAATTCCCATTTAAAAACTCTTAACCAATGGTTCACAAAATGGAAAATTGCAATAAACATTGATAAAACAGAAGCTATACTTTTTTCTAATATAAGACCCTTTACCAAAAATAAATATATCATTAAACTTAATAATACCCCCCTCCCCTGGTCTGACAATTGTAAATATCTAGGAGTCATACTGGACTCAAAGCTCACCTTTCAACAACACTTCAAATACACAATTAATAAATTTCGAGCAGCTAAAAGTCTATTATACCCCCTTCTTGCTCGAAATAGTGCTTTATCATTTCAAAACAAGTGCCTCATTTACAGTTCCTTCCTTAGACCAATCCTCACGTATGCTATTCAAGTATGGTCATTTGCAGCCAAATCTAATCTAAATAAACTTTGTAGGGCTCAGAACGCAACACTTAGGCAAATTGCTGATGTCCCTTATTACGTGAGAAACACTCACATCTATAGGGAGATCAAAATCCCTCCTTTAGCGGAATTTATCGAGAAACTTAATAATAACTTTTTTAATAATATCACTATCATTAATAATGAAGCTTTAAACACTCTACCCATGTATGATGGCTATGACTTGACTAACAGACGGAGACCCCGTGCTGGAATCAATATCTCTAATTATGTTTAAAAATATTGCCTTTATTTTACTCGCATTTAACGAATTTCTCCAAAATCACTTCCCGCTTATAGCGAACCTCTTTGGGAACGCTTAGTAGGATCTTATTGACTACCAGAAAACCTCACAGTTGATCCTGCCCCGCCCCCTCCGGATAACGGATGTTCGCAAAGCAAAGACCAACAAGAAAAGTCGAACTTTTACAAATTCATGCTTTTCATAAGTTCTACTCAATATTTTCGCAAAATTCAAAAATCGCTTAACTCCTCTTTTTACCTTCTTTCATGCACTATTACCCCCCAACAACATAATTCAATTAAATCTTTTAAGTTTAATTTTTTATTTACTTCTAAAAATCCACCAGAGTTCGAGCTCTCTGATTGGCCGAGGCCTCTCTGCTCATCCAGAACTCTCATGTCATCTTGCATTTCCGCAAGAGCCCTGCTCTTCAGAGAATTTAATTTTAATTCTTTATTCATTTAATAGATTCCAGCACAAAGTATTACTAAAAATGTATATTAATGTGTTTTCACCATGATGAACAAAAAAATCTTAAAAACCTTTTCATTACTCTATGGAAAAAAAAATCAAACCAAATGATTTCTCTAAATCTCAAAAAATTAAGAACCAAGAGTTAATTTGTAATGACATACTATTGTACCCTGTCTCATATTATATTAGTTTATTTATCAATATATGTATTGCTCAAGTATCTGCACTACTAATGCTCATAAGTGTTTAGATTTTTAATCACACTTAGAAAAATTAGCAAACAAGGGATAACCTGAAACATAACTACTGTATGCACCATGTACTCCCCCCCTATCTAGTGTATTATCATGCTTATTCCAATGCTCAGTTATTAATTGGCAAGGTAAATGCATTGCTTGCTAATATAACTTTTATATGAGCGGAGTTGAGGGCTAGAGCCAGGCACTCTGAAAACAAAATCCGAAGTATTATGCTTTTTAAATGCAAAATAAGACATACTAATTCTAAAAAAAAAGCTTTAACACTACTTTTGAACTTATATGCAATTGACTAATGTTTAATATTCTTGTGTCTTTAAATGAAAATTACTGTGCTTTTAAAATGCAAAATAAGATATAACTTCTTTAAAAACTTTACCACTTCTTTTGACGTCATGTGCAAATGTCTAATTGAGTATCTTAACTTTTTTTTATGAAATATATATTATTACACATCGACAACAAGAAAGTAATATAGGATGTTTTTTTTTTTTTTTTCCCTTTCAGTTTCTCGCCTCGTCTGTGATCGGTGAGCTGGGATAGATTTGCATATTACATGATTGTTTCAGTTCGAAAAGTCTATCAAAATCTCTTTTATACTGCTTGAGTGACTGAACTATAGCTGCCAACATATACGGAACATTATTAACCACCTTTTACGAACAATATTCTCTTCAATATTTTTACAATAAAGAATGGATTGCGTCTAACCCAGAAATTCACCTATTTTCTAACCGCCCAGACAGCACATAAGCTTAAATCTAGTTTGACATTTCTTTGAATTTGACGCATTAATGCAAGCTTGAAAATTGGTACTCGCGTGATTTTTCCTTTTTAAAGGAGCGTTGATGGCGCCATCTGTGAAAGAGAATGGACATTAATTGTCTAGCGTCCTAATATTTGCTGAAAGTTCGTAAAAGATGTGTTTTATTTTATATTACCAGTGCCATATTACCGGCAGGGCAAACGGGGCAACTGCCCAGGGCCTACAGATTTTAGGGCCCAAAAATCTTACATCTTACACTTTTGTAATTTTAAAATAAAATTACAAAGGATAAAAAAAAATCAGAAGTTAAATAATTTTTTTAATTATAAAGTATGAACAAGGAAAATAATTCAAATTTACATTTGTATAAATTAATTTTAACTTATTTTTAATTCTTCGAAATGCTCTATATCACTATAGCATACCAATATGTAGGAAAATAACCACATTTGTAAAGAGAATTTTTAGCGTTAAAAAATAGCAAAATTTTTCAATTATTTGTTATTTTAAGAAATGTTTACAAAAATGACTAAAGTGTTTGTATTCCATACATGTTAGCAACTGTGATATAGTATTTCGAAGTAACGTTTAACTATCTGTTTCTTTGATTTCAGATTACTTAACACAAAATTTGTGTTAAGTAAACCCATTCTATATTTCCAAATATGGAAATTCTTCAATTATACAATTATACTACGAAATTGATTTCAAAATCAGTCGTTTGTCTCGATTTTGGCCAGCAGTATTGCTTCATGAGTGTTGCGGTAATGAAAGTTTTAAAACGTGTTTTTTTATTTTAATTTAATTTATTTTGATGCATTATTTTAATTCTGATGCATCCCATGGAAAAATAAAAGAAACAAATAACACATCACCCACTTATCAATTTGGCGAGAAAACAGCGTGGTAAGTCACTTCAAACTTTAGTCATAGCTGCACAAGGCTACGGTGGCGGAATGGATAGCGTGCTCGACTGCGGAGCCAAAAAGGACGGGTTCTATCCCAGCGACGAACACTCGATGGAAACAGATTAAATTAAACTGAAATTTCAGCGTAGAGGGGGGAAATGCGCGGAAAAATAAATTATGTGGGGCGCGTTAGCCAGCGGGCGCCCCGTGTATTTAAAAAAAATTTTAAGCTTGAAATGTCAAGCTTAATGCAAGCTGGGCAAGTGTAAACAAGAACACTTGATTCAAGCTTGCATCAAGCTTACACGATTGGAATTTTCAAGCTTATTGACTTGATAAATCAAGCTTGCTGCAAGTTTGCTGTGCTGTCTGGGAACTGTTTCCCGCAGCGGTTCTCAGCCTTTTAACGTCTCCCCCCCCCCCTCCCAAACAAAGGCTAACTTACGCTGGCGGCCCCCCCCCTCACATTTTTCAGCATACATTCAGTTTTTTAATCTTTAACAATGAACATTTAGTCGAATTTTCTACAAAATAATGTTATCAGTAAGGTTTGAATGAACATTTTAAGTGAAAATGGATATATTTTTGAGTCAGAGACGGCCCGAGGGGCCCCAGGCGAAGCGCAAGAGCGGGGCCTCTTCTCTATCATGTCTTATGAGATAGCAATAAAATGGTCCAGGAGTGGCGCCTTAGGCGATCGCCAACATTCGCACCCCCCTTGGGCCGGCCCTGTTTGAGTAAAAATGAGAATAAATAAAGTGATTTTTTAAAAACGTGCATCATTACTTGCTCTTTGGTTTTTCTCGCCCCTCCCCCCTGGTGGGCGCGCCCCGCAGGTTGAGAAACGCCGGTTTACGGAAACTGATTGATTATATTCCTTACATGTTGGCAGCTTCGCTGATATTAGAAAACTGAAAAAATCTAAGTATAAATTATGACAAGTTGAATAGGACTTTTCAAATTTTATTTCTCTTTCTGCAAATCTTCAACATGAATAAATGGATGATTGATAATGCAAAATAAATATTTACAACATACGAACAATAAACATATTACAACTGCGAATGGTAAATATCAAGTTCATGATGAAAAATTCATAAACAAAAATTTTTCTGTCAGCTGATAACTGTTTCAGAAGAATGACTTCACGGAGTTCCAAATGTTAACACCATCATTGAAACTAATGAGTACAAATTCGATAAATGGATTGCATCTTTCAACTGGTTATTGCTTCAGCAGAATTTCTAAAGGTTGATAACTATTGATGAAAGGAATCGGAATGGACTCTGACTGTATGGATGGAATCCACGTTTGAATTAATAATTCTTATGACGCTTCCAGTACTGCTTCTTGCATTCGTGGAATAAATTCTGACTCCTCTTTCTAAAGGCGAAAATGCTAAACCGATATCCTCATCGTCTTCATTTTCGGAATCATCAGAATCATGTGGGATTCGGTGTGGGAATCTACTACCACCCCCAATCCCAAAGTGGAGAACTTCTGAAAACGAAAAAGTTAAGGCTTCACTTAACGGATCTCGAGAATAATTTGTTTGCTCCACTACATTCCATATTCGAAATGGCGACCTGCAAGTTGGGCAGGTATCTGCAAGCCTCCGCCACTGCTTCAAACAACGTACGTGAAATGTGTGTCTGCACCGCGTCATAGAAAACTCTCTGTCCTCTTTTTCGCAGTCTAGACAAATTGCGCATTTAATGTCCTCGTCCTGGTCTTCCGAAGCCACACCTTTTTCGTCCGAGTCAGCCACGATCCGCGTATCTGCAGCTTCGTTAGAACTTCCTGCATTCCTCGGATGATCATCTCCAGGTGGGGAAGACATCGAAGCTTCTGCGTTGCTTTCTGCCATTATTATCTAAAAATAAGAAAAATCATGAAATGCCGGATTAAAATAAACTGAAAATGTTTTGATAACCCTTTAACGCGCAGTGTTCCCGCTCTGGGAACACCAAACTCTGACGTTTTGACTGTTGCCAGTCACGAAGAATATATTTGATTTCTATAAAAATAGTTGCGGGTGACATAGCTCCACGAGAATCCTTTACGTTTTAGCACGTCATTTCCCGTAAAAAAATTGTCATGATTATTTTTAACAGCACTGACATCTGCTGAAAAATGGAAGAATGCGAGAACAGCTGGATAGATTGCGTAATGCTTAAAAAAGGGCAGCCGTTGCCATCGCTCGACTTAACTACCAGCAAGATGGCGGACGATCGAAACGTTCATCATGTGCCACAGATCTAGAGACCCCTTTTTTGACGACAGCTGGCTGTGCTGGCGGACGATCGAAACGTTCATCGCGTGCCACAGATCTAGAGAACTTTTTCTTGACGACAGCTGGCTGTGCGGCACAGCCAGCTGTCGTCAAAGAAAGGGTCTCTAGATCCGTGGCACGCGATGAACCTTTCGATCGTCCGCCATCTGGCTGGTAGTTAAGTGGAGCGATGGCAACGGCTGCCCTTTTTTCAGCATTGGGGAAGGGTTGCGCCTCAAAGGTCGAGCTTAACCCTTTGACTCTAACGAAACTCTAATTATTTTAAGATATGAATTTAAAACCACGTGCTATAAATTTTCATCTTTTATTGCAGTTTTAAATAAATAGAGCTGAAAACAGTAATTAAATGTCCCATGACTGTGAATTAGTATTAATATCCCTTCCCAGCTGAATACGCCGACCTGATATCACATTTGTTAGAAAATTAAAAATATTTGAAAGGATCAATCACGTTAAAAAAAAAAAATAGACAGAACATATGAAATTTAACACATTTCCCATCTTTTAACAGAAAATCATCAGTTCACGGAAAAAAACAGGCGTTTAATTCATGCACAAAGCTCTACTTCACTAAAATTTAACCTATCACTAAAACTTAACCCATCAGCATTTCGTCAAATCCTTTGAGCCAACGTCTCGTCTTCTTCTTGTAATTTTTATTATAAAAAATATTCCATTCTAAGTCTGTGATATATTAATAGGCAGTATGTTTACCTTTTGATATGTTCGTTTATTGTACACCTTGATACTAAGTTTTATGAACATGCATAAATGTTGGTCAATGCATAAATAATAAAAGTGGAAAAATATGACTTTCATTGAAAATAAAAGAAATATTTTTGTTACAATTTTTTTAAATCCCTCGTAATTAATTATATCTTATTGCTGCAATCTAATAACCCCCATAAGTGAACACTGGTGTGATTATATTTTCCCAGATGAAAATGTCCAAGAAAATACCATTTTACAGAATCAAGGCGCACCTTCGATATACCCCCTACCTTGATTTTTGGCGATTTTTTTTGGCGCCAAGGCCGTTTTCGACGGCGCCAAAAACGAAAGAGAAGTGGCCAAAAATGCCGTTTTCGACGGCGCGAAAAATAAAAAAAATGGCCGTGAAACCACTTCCGAAAGCGGAAAAACAATAAGAATTAGAAGATTTCCACAAAAAATTTAGGGTTAAAATGTAAAAATGGCCGCGAAGCAACGTTTTCAGAACCGGAAAAAACTATGAGAATTTTCGCGTTTTCGAACAAGAATTTAGGGCCATAAAAATGCGTCTCCGAAAGCGCAAACACTATTAGAAATAGAAAAATTGTAGAAATCATTAAGGGTTAGGAATCTAAACACGAATAAATTCAAGGAAATTTAAGAATTGATGGACACAGAAATCGCGCTTTCTAACAAGAATTTAGAGTTAAAAATTTGAAAAAACGTAAATTTCACAAATAATGGGATTTTTATGTGAGGCGGGCTCTGCCCCCTCAACCCCCCCGTTTTTTTTTTGTTTGTTTGTTTTTGTTTACGAAAAAGGTAGTCGGGAAAACTGGAAAAATAAGAAATCGAGTAGAGCGTTTTAAGAAAAAAGCCAAAAATTGTGAAGCCATTCGCCTGTACAAATAGTGCACAGTTACCACGATGTATAACACGAAAGATTATTATACGTTAGCAAAAATATCTCGGAAAGGTTAAGCTCCCACTCCGAAAGGATGTCTCCCTCAAAAAATCCAAAAACTTCTCCTGGTCCACTAACAAATAGCTGATAACAAAAATTATATTAGCTACACCTTTCTTCCCACACGTGGGATTTTTATCAGACAACTTTAACGTTAAATTTTGTTCAAAAATACCCTGATAATTTTCAATTACATTAGCTATGTAAGTACTTAAAAAATCATAAAATCCTAACCAAAAATCAAAAAAAGTACAATAAAATATCAAAAGATCACAGTACCTTTGTTTGAAGCGCTTTCGGTCAACTTACTACCTCTCTCTAAAAAGGTGAAAAAAAGTTCTCACAAGCTTCCACGTGCAGGAGCGATTGCATCACGGCGCTCTCTCATTGGCCGGCCGGCTGGGGTTTCCATAAATAGCCATCCCCCAATGTCGCCAATGCAATTCGTTAGAGTTACCAAAAAATCCCTTTTATAGCCGAACTTGGCGCGAAAAAATTAATTTGGCGCCAAAAAAAAAGAAGGGGGTATATCGAAGCTTAGCCCAGAAGGCGCATCAATGTCAAAAATTGCGAAAGCGGCAAAATACAAAACTGGAAATTTCATGTTCTTTCACCTTAGAAAGACACGTTGTTTATTGTACTTGGACACCTTAGCTTTCGTCCTTGTGGGTTCCAATTGTGGAGGTTCTGGAACAATAGCTTACTTTCTAGTGTTGATTTTGTTGATCCACGTATCCAGTTTACTTTGGCCAAGAAACCTAAAAGTTTCTCTACTTCTGTCTTTTCTATTTCATTTCGTCCTCATACTCTCTCTGATCATTCTCACCAGGAAAGACTTTTACCTTTTACCGTTACAAGTGTCGTACTATATATTAAACCCTTTCTCATATTCACTATGCTGAAAGCGGACTTCCTCAAGGTTCAGTCCTTTCGCCAACCCTATTTAATATTTACATAAATGACGTCCCTACCCACTCACATACAAATATAACTTTATTTGCCGACGCCGACGCAATATTTAGCTCAGAAAAAAATATCAAGTATGCAATTCATGCTATTAATTCCCATTTAAAAACTCTTAACCAATGGTTCACAAAATGGAAAATTGCAATAAACATTGATAAAACAGAAGCTATACTTTTTTCTAATATAAGACCCTTTACCAAAAATAAATATATCATTAAACTTAATAATACCCCCCTCCCCTGGTCTGACAATTGTAAATATCTAGGAGTCATACTGGACTCAAAGCTCACCTTTCAACAACACTTCAAATACACAATTAATAAATTTCGAGCAGCTAAAAGTCTATTATACCCCCTTCTTGCTCGAAATAGTGCTTTATCATTTCAAAACAAGTGCCTCATTTACAGTTCCTTCCTTAGACCAATCCTCACGTATGCTATTCAAGTATGGTCATTTGCAGCCAAATCTAATCTAAATAAACTTTGTAGGGCTCAGAACGCAACACTTAGACAAATTGCTGATGTCCCTTATTACGTGAGAAACACTCACATCTATAGGGAGATCAAAATCCCTCCTTTAGCGGAATTTATCGAGAAACTTAATAATAACTTTTTTAATAATATCACTATCATTAATAATGAAGCTTTAAACACTCTACCCATGTATGATGGCTATGACTTGACTAACAGACGGAGACCCCGTGCTGGAATCAATATCTCTAATTATGTTTAAAAATATTGCCTTTATTTTACTCGCATTTAACGAATTTCTCCAAAATCACTTCCCGCTTATAGCGAACCTCTTTAGGAACGCTTAGTAGGATCTTATTGACTACCAGAAAACCTCACATTTGATCCTGCCCCGCCCCCTCCGGATAACGGATGTTCGCAAAGCAAAGACCAACAAGAAAAGTCGAACTTTTACAAATTCATGCTTTTCATAAGTTCTACTCAATATTTTCGCAAAATTCAAAAATCACATAACTCCTCTTTTTACCTTCTTTCATGCACTATTACCCCCCAACAACATAATTGAATTAAATCTTTTAAGTTTAATTTTTTATTTACTTCTAAAAATCCACCAGAGTTCGAGCTCTCTGATTGGCCGAGGCCTCTCTCCTCATCCAGAACTCTCATGTCATCTTGCATTTCCGCAAGAGCCCTGCTCTTCAGAGAATTTAATTTTAATTCTTTATTCATTTAATAGATTCCAGCACAAAGTATTACTAAAAATGTATATTAATGTGTTTTCACCATGATGAACAAAAAAAATCTTAAAAAACCTTTTTCATTACTCTATCGAAAAAAAAAAATCAAAACCAAATGATTTTCTCTAAAATCTCAAAAAAATTTAAGAAACCAAGAAGTTAATTTTGTAATGACATACTATTGTACCCCTGTCTCATATTATATTATTTTATTTATCAATGTATATGTATTGCTCAAGTATCTGCACTACTAGTGCTCATAAGTGTTTAGAATTTTTAATCACAACTTAGAAAAAATTAGCAAACAAGGGATAACCTTAAACATAACTACTGTATGCACCATGTACTCCCCCCCCCCTATCTAGTGTATTATTCATGCTTATTCCCAATGCTCAGTTATTAAATTGGCAAGGTAAATGCATTTGCCTTGCTAATATAACTTTTATATGAGCGGAGTTGAGGGCCTAGAGCCCAGGCACTCTGAAAAACAAAATCCGAAGTATTATGTTTTTTAAATGCAAAATAAGACATACTAATTTCTAAAATAAGCTTTAACACTACTTTTGAACTTATATGCAATAGACTAATGTTTAATGTTCTTGTGTCTTTAAATGAAAATTACTGTGCTTTTAAAATGCAAAATAAGATATAACTTCTTAAAAAAAAAAAACTTTAACACTTCTTTTGACGTCATGTGCAAATGTCTAATTGAGTATCTTAACTTTTTTTTTATGAAATATATATTATTACACATCGACAACAAGAAAGTAATATAGGATGTTTTTTTTTTTTTTTTCCATTCAGTTTCTCGCCTCGTCTGTGATCGGTGAGCTGGGATAGATTTGCATATTACATGATTGTTTCAGTTCGAAAAGTCTATCAAAATCTCTTTTATACTGCTTGAGTGACTGAACTATAGCTGCCAACATATACGGAACATTATTAACCACCTTTTACGAACAATATTCTCTTCAATATTTTTACAATAAAGAATGGATTGCGTCTAACCCAGAAATTCACCTATTTTCTAACCGCCCAGACAGCACATAAGCTTAAATCTAGTTTGACATTTCTTTGAATTTGACGCATTAAAGCAAGCTTGAAAATTGGTACTCGCGTGATTTTTCCTTTTTAAAGGAGCGTTGATGGCGCCATCTGTGAAAGAGAATGGACATTAATTGTCTAGAATCCTAATATTTGCTGAAAGTTCGTAAAAGATGTGTTTTATTTTATATTACCAGTGCCATATTACCGGCAGGGCAAACGGGGCAACTGCCCAGGGACTACAGATTTTAGGGCCCAAAAATCTTACATCTTACACTTTTGTAATTTTAAAATAAAATTACAAAGGATAAAAAAAAATCAGAAGTTAAATAATTTTTTTAATTATAAAGTATGAACAAGGAAAATAATTCAAATTTACATTTGTATAAATTAATTTTAACTTATTTTTAATTCTTCGAAATGCTCTATATCACTATAGCATACCAATATGTAGGAAAATAACCACATTTGTAAAGAGAATTTTTAGCGTTAAAAAATAGCAAAATTTTTCAATTATTTGTTATTTTAAGAAATGTTTACAAAAATGACTAAAGTGTTTGTATTCCATACATGTTAGCAACTGTGATATAATATTTCGAAGTAACGTTTAACTATCTGTTTCTTTGATTTCAGATTACTTAACACAAAATTTGTTTTAAGTAAACCCATTCTATATTTCCAAATATGGAAACTCTTCAATTATACAATTATACTACGAAATTGATTTCAAAATCAGTCGTTTGTCTCGATTTTGGCCAGCAGTATTGCTTCATGAGTGTTGCGGTAATGAAAGTTTTAAAACGTGTTTTTTTATTTTAATTTAATTTATTTTGATGCATTATTTTAATTCTGATGCATCCCATGGAAAAATAAAAGAAACAAATAACACATCACCCACTTATCAATTTGGCGAGAAAACAGCGTGGTAAGTCACTTCAAACTTTAGTCATAGCTGCACAAGGCTACGGTGGCGGAATGGATAGCGTGCTCGACTGCGGAGCCAAAAAGGACGGGTTCTATCTCAGCGACGAACACTCGATGGAAACAGATTAAATTAAACTGAAATTTCAGCGTAGAGGGGGGAAATGCGCGGAAAAATAAATTATGTGGGGCGAGTTAGCCAGCGGGCGCCCCGTGTATTCAAAAAAAAATTTTAAGCTTGAAATGTCAAGCTTAATGCAAGCTGGGCAAGTGTAAACAAGAACACTTGATTCAAGCTTGCATCAAGCTTACACGATTGGAATTTTCAAGCTTATTGACTTGATAAATCAAGCTTGCTGCAAGTTTGCTGTGCTGTCTGGGAAGTGTTTCCCGCAGCGGTTCTCAGCCTTTTAACGTCTCCCCCCCCCTCCCAAACAAAGGCTAACTTACGCTGGCGGCCCCCCCCCCTCACATTTTTCAGCATACATTCAGTTTTTTAATCTTTAACAATGAACATTTAGTCGAATTTTCTACAAAATAATGTTATCAGTAAGGTTTGAATGAACATTTTAAGTGAAAATGGATATATTTTTGAGTCAGAGACGGCCCGAGGGGCCCCAGGCGAAGCGCAAGAGCGGGGCCTCTTCTCTATCATGTCTTATGAGATAGCAATAAAATGGCCCAGGAGTGGCGCCTTAGGCGATCGCCAACATTCGCACCCCCCTTGGGCCGGCCCTGTTTGAGTAAAAATGAGAATAAATAAAGTGATTTTTTAAAAACGTTACTTGCTCTTTGGTTTTTCTCGCCCCTCCCCCCTGGTGGGCGCACCCCGCAGATTGAGAAACGCTGGTTTACGGAAACTGATTGATTATATTCCTTACATGTTGGCAGCTTCGCTGATATTAGAAAACTGAAAAAATCTAAGTATAAATTATGACAAGTTGAACAGGACTTTTCAAATTTTATTTATCTTTCTGCAAATCAACATGAATAAATGGATGATTGATAATGCAAAATAAATATTTACAACATACGAACAATAAACATATTACAACTGCGAATGGTAAATATCAAGTTCATGATGAAAAATTCATAAACAAAAATTTTTCTGTCAGCTGATAACTGTTTCAGAAGAATGACTTCACGGAGTTCCAAATGTTAACACCATCATTGAAACTAATGAGTACAAATTCGATAAATGGATTGCATCTTTCAACTGGTTATTGCTTCAGCAGAATTTCTAAAGGTTGATAACTACTGATCAAAGGAATCGGAATGGACTCTGACTGTATGGATGGAATCCACGTTTGAATTAATAATTCTTATGACGCTTCCAGTACTTCTTCTTGCATTCGTGGTATAAATTCTGACTCCTCTCTCTAAAGGCGAAAATGCTAAACCGATATCCTCATCGTCTTCATTTTCGGAATCATCAGAATCATGTGGGATTCGGTGTGGGAATCTACTACCACCCCCAATCCCAAAGTGGAGAACTTCTGAAAACGAAAAAGTTAAGGCTTCACTTAACGGATCTCGAGAATAATTTGTTTGCTCCACTACATTCCATATTCGAAATGGCGACCTGCAAGTTGGGCAGGTATCTGCAAGCCTCCGCCACTGCTTCAAACAACGTACGTGAAATGTGTGTCTGCACCGCGTCATAGAAAACTCTCTGTCCTCTTTTTCGCAGTCTAGACAAATTGCGCATTTAATGTCCTCGCCCTGGTCTTCCGAAGCCACACCTTTTTCATCCGAGTCAGCCACGATCCGCGTGTCTGCAGCTTCGTTAGAACTTCCTGCATTCCTCGGATGATCATCTCCAGGTGGGGAAGACATCGAAGCTTCTGCGTTGCTTTCTGCCATTATTATCTAAAAATAAGAAAAATCATGAAATGCCGGATTAAAATAAACTGAAAATGTTTTGATAACCCTTTAACGCGCAGTGTTCCCGCTCTGGGAACACCAAACGCTGACGTTTTGACTGTTGCCAGTCACGAAGAATATATTTGATTTCTATAAAAATAGTTGCGGGTGACATAGCTCCACGAGAATCCTTTACGTTTTAGCACGTCATTTCCCGTAAAAAAAATTGTCATGATTATTTTTAACAGCACTGACATCTGCTGAAAAATGGAAGAATGCGAGAGCAGCTGGATAGATTGCGTAATGCTTAAAAAAGGGCAGCCGTTGCCATCGCTCGACTTAACTACCAGCAAGATGGCGGACGATCGAAACGTTCATCATGTGCCACAGATCTAGAGACCCCTTTTTTGACGACAGCTGGCTGTGCTGGCGGACGATCGAAACGTTCATCGCGTGCCACAGATCTAGAGAACTTTTTCTTGACGACAGCTGGCTGTGCGGCACAGCCAGCTGTCGTCAAAGAAAGGGTCTCTAGATCCGTGGCACGCGATGAACCTTTCGATCGTCCGCCATCTGGCTGGTAGTTAGGTGGAGCGATGGCAACGGCTGCCCTGTTTTCAACATTGGGGAAGGGTTGCGCCTCAAAGGTCGAGCTTAACCCTTTGACTCTAACGAAACTCTAATTATTTTAAGGCTAGCTGAAGTACCCGTCCTCGACGGGTTAGTGAATGCAAATTTCCAAAAAAGCAAGATCTTTCGTCAGCATTGTATGAGTACACAGAATGGATGTAGTATGTTGCCAAAGTAAAGAAAGCGAAGTTATAATTTTTATGTATTGTTAAAATATTACAGGTTAGAGAGTAACTAAGTAATATCATTTCATTCGCATTAGTCGTAATTATGTGATGCGCGAACGAAATTTGACGCATATTGAAATAATTTTCGCAAAATCTAAAAATTCAATCAACATTTTTGAAAAAATGGAAGCCTAGAATTTAAGTTGAGTGACAACCTATCCTGTCAACCAAATTCGTTTCATTCCCTGCAATCTTTATTTCGTGATGCTGGAACAAATTTTCAGCATTTTAAAACGATTTTAGTAAAATCTCTAAATGTAATCAAAATATTTTAAAAATTCAACGCCTATAAATTAAGATTAGCAACTACCTATCATATCACTAAATTTCGTATCATTCGTATTAGTCGTTATTACGTGATGTTTGAAGAAATATAAACGCATTTTAAGAGAATTTTCACAAAATCTCAAAATCTAATATAAATGTTTAAAAAATTGGACTCCTATAGTTTATGTTGAGCAACCATCTATCGTGTGACCAAATTTAATATCATTCGCTTTAGTCGTTATTACGTAATGCGGGAACAAAGATTCACTCAGTTTTAAACGATTTTCACAAAATCTCGAAATCTGATCGATTTTTTTTAATTAGATGCTTATAGTTTAAGTTGAGTGACCACCTATCATGACACCCAATTTCATATCATTCGCTTCAGTCGTTTTTGCGTGATGCTTGAACACAAATTTACGCAGTTTGAAACGATTTTCTCAAAATCTCAAAATCCAATGAGGATTTTTTAAAAATTGGACGCCTATGTTTTAAGTTGAGGGACCACCTATCATGACACCCAATTTCATATCATTCGCTTAGTCGTTTTTACGTGATGCTTGAACACAAATTTACGCAGTTTGAAAGGATTTTCGCAAAATCGGAAAATCTAATCAAGATTTTTTTTTAATTCGACGCCTATGTTTTAAGTTGAGTGACCAAGCTATCATGACACAAAATTTCATATCATTCGCTTCAGTCGTTTTTACGTGATGCTTAAACAAAAAAAAGCGTCACGGACAGAATGACAGACCTGATATCACATTTGTTAGAAAATTAAAAATATTTGAAAGGATCAATCACGTTAAAAAAAAAAAAATAGACAGAACATATGAAATTTAACACATTTCCCATCTTTTAACAGAAAATCATCAGTTCACGGAAAAAAACAGGCGTTTAATTCATGCACAAAGCTTTACTTCACTAAAATTTAACCTATCACTAAAACTTAACCCATCACCATTTCGTCAAATCCTTTGAGACAACGTCTCGTCTTCTTCTTTTAATTTTTATTATAAAAAATATTCCATTCTCAGTCTGTGATATATTAATAGGCAGTATGTTTACCTTTTGATATGTTCGTTTATTGTACACCTTGAAACTAAGTTTTATGAACATGCATAAATGTTGGTCAATGCATAAATAATAAAAGTGGAAAAATATGACTTTCATTGAAAATAAAAGAAATATTTTTGTTACAATTTTTTTAAATCCCTCGTAATTAATTATATCTTATTACTGCAATCTAATAACCCCCATAAGTGAACACTGGTGTGATTATATTTTCCCAGATGAAAATGTCCAAGAAAATACCATTTTACAGAATCATGGCAAACCTTCGATATACCCCCTACCTTGATTTTTGGCGATTTTTTTTTTTTTTTTTTTTTTTGCGCCAAAGCCGTTTTCGACGGCGCCAAAAACGAAAGAGAAGTGGCCAAAAATAACAAAATGGCCGTGAAACCACTTCCGAAAGCGGAAAAACAATAAGAATTAGAAGATTTCCACAAAAAATTTAGGGTTAAAATGTAAAAATGGCCGCGAAGCAACGTTTTCAGAACCGGAAAAAACTATGAGAATTTTCGCGTTTTCGAACAAGAATTTAGGGCCATAAAAATGCGTCTCCGAAAGCGCAAACACTATTAGAAATAGAAAAATTGTAGAAATCATTAAGGGTTAGGAATCTAAACACGAATAAATTCAAGGAAATTTAAGAATTGATGGACACAGAAATCGCGCTTTCTAACAAGAATTTAGAGTTAAAAATTTGAAAAAACGTAAATTTCACAAATAATGGGATTTTTATGTGAGGCGGGCTCTGCCCCCTCAACCCCCCCCCCCGTTTTTTTTTTTTTTTTTTTTTTTTTTGTTTACGAAAAAGGTAGTCGGGAAAACTGGAAAAATAAGAAATCGAGTAGAGCGTTTTAAGATAAAAGCCAAAAATTGTGAAGCCATTCGCCTGTACAAATTGTGCACAGTTACCACGATGTATAACACGAAAGATTATTATACGTTAGCAAAAATATCTCGGAAAGGTTAAGCTCCCACTCCGAAAGGATGTCTCCCTCAAAAAATCCAAAAACTTCTCCTGGTCCACTAACAAATAGCTGATAACAAAAATTATATTAGCTACACCTTTCTTCCCACACGTGGGATTTTTATCAGACAACTTTAACGTTAAATTTTGTTCAAAAATACCCTGATAATTTTCAATTACATTAGCTATGTAAGTACTTAAAAAATCATAAAATCCTAACCAAAAATCAAAAAAAGTACAATAAAATATCAAAAGATCACAGTACCTTTGTTTGAAGCGCTTTCGGTCAACTTACTACCTCTCTCTAAAAAGGTGAAAAAAAGTTCTCACAAGCTTCCACGTGCAGGAGCGATTGCATCACGGCGCTCTCTCATTGGCCGGCCGGCTGGGGTTTCCATAAATAGCCATCCCCCAATGTCGCCAATGCAATTCGTTAGAGTTACCAAATAATCCGTTTTATAGCCGAACTTGGCGCGAAAAAATAAATTTGGCGCCAAAAAAAAAGAAGGGGGTATATCGAAGCTTAGCCCAGAAGGCGCATCAATGTCAAAAATTGGGAAAGCGGAAAAATACAAAACTGGAAATTTCATGTTGTTTCATTAGTTTTTGAGAGCTTTTTTTTTTTTTTTTTTTTGGGGGGGGGGGGAATAAATAATTTACCGTAACCTTTAAAATTTTACTGGAATGCAATGCAATAGAACTTACCCTGCCCGTAAAGAGGCAATGAGAACAGTTGAATGATTAATCCCTTTTCATGAAGAACCATGCTTGAAATTGACGTACGAAAATTTTCTTGCACTCGAATACGTTTTTTAGAGGGTGTACAAAGTTTCATGAAAAATTATCACAACATGATCCAATGTAAAAAGCAATGTCTTGTAAAGCAATGTCTGATCCAATGTAAAAATACAAATACTATTCCAAGAGTTAAACTTTGAATAAATTGCAATATTTCAACAGGATGTTCCTTTCATACTTCTGGTTTAATAAATAATCTGGTTTAAATGAATGAAATACTTCCATTAATTTATTAGAAATAAGAATGCACAATTGATATAAAGAGCTATTAGAGTTCATTTTTAAGTATCAAAGTCAGTCAAGATTTAAAGTATGGGTACACTGGTATATATGACAATATGTTGTGTCCTCGAATATGTCCCCAAAAATATGTTATAGTGTCCTCAAATTTTCCTTGGATTCGAGGACAATGCTTGATTTGTCCCCAAAAGACTGTTTAGAAATATGGTCGCCTTACCCTAACTTCAAACTGTTCCCAATGCCCTGTATCAGAATAATAACGCTTGCCCGCACACTGCTCGCATCAGCCAACGTGGTCTGCAAGGTGTACGGACGTTACCCTGACCACCGTACTCTCCTGATCTGTCGCCAATCGAACACAGTTGGGATGTGATTGGACGCCATTTGCAGACCCTGTCACTAGCTCGTTCAGAAGACGAATTGTGGCAAATGGTTGACAGGAAATGGAGAAACATTCTTCAGGACGCCATCCGTGCTCTCATAGACGCAGTACCTAGACGTGTTGCTTCGTGTATCGCCGTCTAGGGTGGTCCGACTACTTACTAAGATGACGCTGCTCTCCCTCTGTATTATGCATATCATTTTGAAATAAAGATAACTCCCAGACAGCACAGCAAACTTGCATCAAACTTGCAGCAAGCTTGATTTATCAAGTCAATAAACTTGAAAATTTCAAGCGTGTAAGCTTAATGCAAGCTTGAATCAAGTGTTCTAGTTTACACTTGCCCAGCTTGCATTAAGCTTGTCATAGCAAGCTTGAATCAAGCTTGACATAGCAAGCTTAAAAAAATTTCTAAATACACGGGGCGCCCGCGCCCCACATACTTTATTTTTCCTCGCATTTTCCCCCCCTCTATGCTGAAATTTTAAGCTGTTCCATCAAACGTCAGCGGCTGGGTTCGATCCCGGGAACTTTAAGCTGGGAGACCCGCTGCTAACCGTTCCGCCAATACGCCTCGGGCAGCTATGCCTAAAGTTTGTAGTGACTGTTGTCACGCCGTTTTCTGGCCAGATCGATAAGTATGGGCGATGCTGATAAGCTTCTTTTATTTTTCCATGGGATGAATCACAATTTAAATAATGTTATGTGTGATTTATAGACTCTACTAATATGGAAATAAGCATAATATAAACTTAAAAGCAGGACACGTTTTAAAACTTTCAATATCGCAACACTCATCGTTGAGCAATACTACTGGCCAAAATCGAGACAAATGACTGATTTTGAAATCAATTTGTAGTATAATTGTATTTTATTTTGAAGAATTTCCATATTTGGAAATATAGAATCTTTTTTTTTTAATTCTATGGTCAAGTACATTTATGAATGATTAATTATTTTGTGGAGGCCGGATTACGCCCCATTCTACCACCCATAACGTGAAGTATATTAACTAACTAAATTGTGTTAATTATATTAAAATTTATTTTTAGGGCTAATTAATTAGTTGATGGAAATACTAATGTTAATTATATGTAAATAAAACTAAAACTCCCCTCGTGTTACACTTCAGAGGGGCTTATCCCATTCATTCCTTCCCCTTGCGTGTTCTAATGTGCAGGTTTTGTGTTATAATAAAATAAAACACAAGTTTTACGAACTTTTCTTTATTGAGCAAATTTGAGAAACGCTAAGACAATTAATATCCATTCTCTTACACAGATGGCGCCATCAACGCTCGCTTTCGAAAGGAAAAATCAAGCTTATTCCAGCTTGACAATTCAACTTGACTCCTGCAAGCTTGCTGCCAGCTTAAAATGAGTTGAACTGTCAAGCTTGTATTAATACGTCAAATTCAAAGAAATGTCAAGCTTGATTTAAGCTTATGTGCTGTCTGGGATTGTTCACTGCCGTCTCTCTCTGCTTGCCGAGTTTCAACACTTTCTGACCACTCTTTTTGGGTGCTGCATTTCAATGTGGAGCAGTGTATTAAAAATTATTTATCATAGAATATGAATTAGGCAATATATAAATATGACTTTCCATATTTCTGTCAAGTTTTGCGTTTTTCAAAAAGTCAATTATTATTCTCAAATCTAGAATAGGAAATTTATCTTTTACTCGAATACTTTTTTTGGAGGGTGTACAAAAACTTCAGAATGAGTTTCCATAAGATGCATTGCACACTGTAATAAATGAAAAAAATGTGCCCTTTTTTGAAACATTTAGAAAAAATTCTTAATCCTGGAATTGTACAGCAAAATTTTTCAAAAGGGGGCACATTTTGCAAATGTTCGGTTTTTAGTACTACTTTACATTAGCAATCGTAATCTGACATTCAAGGTAAGTTATGCATCTTTGCCTAAGAAATGATCACTTAAATTATTATTTTACAGCGAAACATAGTAGTAAATAGTGGTGACATGACATCAGAACAGAAACTTATTTAAAATATGAAGCTACAGACAAGTCCTAGTATTAAAGGTATATGGATGAGTGAACGAGGAAAAATATTTCGATACTTAAAGAGTTTTCAGCAGTAGCGTATGTAGGTTTCCGTCTCGAGGGGAGCGGGGAAGCGATCTGGCATTTTAAACCTTTATTGTTACTAAAGTTAATATAAATGTCTGAAAATAGCTGTTTTTTAATAGCTGCTTTACACATTCGGAGAGCACCCCCCCCCCTCCCTCTAAATACGTCACGGGTTGTCAGTATAAGAGATCCCTATAAGTTCATTTCGAATTTGGTGTAACTTGGTTAATACGAAGGCTTAGTGAAAAATATATCTATTTCATGTTTGAAATTTTCATTTAGAAAACCGGCTTCACTAATGATTTTTGAATTTTCATTTCTCAAGCTAAAGAATATGACTCTATATGCAGGATGATTCGAACTCTTACTCTCCGAGCATGTAAGGGGTAGTAGACAGAACGAAGACGGTTCAGAATCACACAGCATTTTTGGTCGGAAACGTCGTTTTCACGTACTTGTTAATATTCACTTTGGAATAATTGCGAACTTTCTGGTCATTGTTCGTCGAAAACTAATTGATATTCCACAGGAAGCACTGACTAAAATCGATTAGTAACAGGATTGATTATTCAATCACGTATTACATGTTGATTACAGGATTATTAATGTAGCTATTAACAGGTAAATGAAGAGGCCGTTTCCGATCCCACATTCCTGCGTGTTGTATTTAGGATACAACAGATTTTTTTTTTCAATAAATAGATTGTCTTTTTTAAAATCAAATAATAAGTCAACACAACTTTTATTAGTGCGGTTTTTGTTTAATATAACAAGAAAGGTTTACAAACAGCTTTTCAAACGAAACCAACCCCCCAACCCCGCCCCCCACTAAATTTACAAGAGTAAGGTGGGGAGGCCTCGCAAAACTCGCCTTGCCCACTGCTAATTTTTGTCTTACCCCGCCACTGAGTGGTAATAATAGATTTTATTACTACGGTAACTATTGTGTTAAAAATATAATATTGTATTTTAGTTAGCTTGTTAAAGTGCAAATTGCAAGTGAATTTACAAGACATCCTTTTATCTAACGCGTTTCGAATTGCATCAGGAGCTCAAAAAAGCTAATATGCTCTTACTTAAAGGCTACTTCACGACCTTGTCCATTTACAACCAGCATCATTATTTTACAGCAAAAATGTTGCATTTTTAGCATCAAATGGACACACAGGGATGATAAAATATTTCATGAAGTTTATGGTGTTCGTTAATACTAAACATCGCATTAAATTTTCAAGAATAGCTTTATTTGGCGCACATAAAATCTCTGGCACAGCGCACCAACTTATAAAGCATTCGACCAATCGCCTTAAAAATTGGTATATTTACACATTTGAGCAGAGAGAATATTTTTTAGTATTCTTTTGGCTGTAGCCCCCAACTAGATGGCACTGCAGCACATTTGACTCGTCACTAGATGGCGTTTCAGCACATGAACTTCTTGATCGTTCGACAAACCGCATTGAAAATCGACATAGATACATATTTGTACTCGGAGAGTATTTTCGCGTTATCCATTTTGCTATAACTTGCCACTTGATGGTTCTGTAGCGTATCAACTTCTTTAAACTTTTTGCTATGAAAATTGGTACACATAGATATTTGAACATGAGAATATTTTGATGCTATCCATTTTGCAAAAACTTGCACTAGGTGTCGCTTTAACGCATTAACGCTTTTCATGGCTTTCAACGCTTTTCATGGCTTAACGCTTTTCATGGTGGTACAACCACCATGAAAATTGGTATGCAAAACTATTTGAACGCGAAAAATATTTTCGCCGCATCCGTTTTGCTATAACTTGACAGATGACGGCACTGCGCCGAATCACTTTCGTCACCGTATTCATTATTATTGAAAATGGATAATATTTATGTTATATCCATTTATTATGATAAATAGTAATTACAATAAACCATAATATTAAAAAAAAATGTTCATTCCCGTACGAAGAACGGGTACTTCAGCTAGTATTTAAGAGTAAAGATAGCGAAGCGTCATCAGGTTTTGAAAGAAAAAAATAATGGCTTTCTGAAAAGTTTGTGAAATTGGAGGGGGGAAGGTACACGGCCCTGTGAGGGACCCCCCCCCTGACTCTATGCTTATGTTTACAATATTGGAATGATATAACGCAAGATCTGATGCTAAATTATGGTTTTTAAAAACTTCCACGCTTTTGAATTTTGTCAACTTTCAGACCCAATAAAAATATATGACATTTTAAAAAGAACAATAACACATATTCTGCAGGTATAGGAAGTATTGTGTGTGTGTAATATGGCATACAGTACATTCTAATTTTTTTCAGTCTAAATTTTAAAAATCTGGAATGACTCCACTCGATTTTCCGAACACTTGATTTTTACCAAGCACTTAAATTAATTAAAATCTGTGAGTAATTCAACAACAACAAAATAATAAGAATCGAAATTATAATATGGTGTTTGAATATTATTCCCAAATTTGAATAGTTATGTCATTAATTTAGAAAATTAAAAAAAAAAAATCTATTATTTCACCAAATATAGATCAACTTCACGATTGTCTGGGGGGAGATGAAGTACAAATATTTTTATAACTGATAAATTTCATAAAACACACGTCCAACACGTATCTTTCACATAATACCATATGCGAACTCAAACACATGTTTTTCATACATTTTGTCTACCAAATTCCGACTCAATCGAATGACACACTAATGCACTTCAAAGAGTCCATAGGCCGCAATATATAAGAATGCTTTTCAGTAGCAATGTAAACCACTTGACTAAAACCATAGTTTACAAGTTCTATTTCATTTCCTTAATGAAATTCTATAGTGAAAGCCCACTGTTTATGAATAAATGAGTTACGATAAAAGAATTAGACGAACAATTCTTCTAATAGAATATTAGCAGGTACATGAATACGTTTTCGACCCCACGTTGCTATGCTGTTGTTGTACTCGAAACACCTATTTTCGAACTTGTGTGCTTGGTTTAAAAAGATCCTCTTTTAAATCCTCGTCGAGTAAAGTACACAACACAATGAAAGCGGGTGCCGGTAGCTTGGAGGTTAAAGGCCTGTCCCTATGCTAATCGCCTAAACGTACGGTTTTGGACTCGATTTCTCATCCGCTTTATTCGAGGACGATTTATTGGCGAATTCTAGAAACCAAGCACACGAATCTGACATTGGGTGCATTCGTAAACGACAAACTCGTTGCACGAGTTTTCGTAAGAAAACTGGAATGCGTGTGTTTAGTGCTATCAGTGGCTATCAGTTTCTTTTGCCTTTACGAACAACTTCAGTTTATTTAGTTTCGTTGCCGTGGAGACGTGTTTGTTTACATTTCACGTCTGTTATTTTTGCTGAATAGAGTTTTTAAAACATACTCAATATACAATCAACAGCATTTTTAAAAGAAAGAGGGGCCATAATTGAAGAAGTACTGATCAAAATTTAGAAATTTCAACTAAAACTTACATTTTTTCAGAAGTATTTAGCAAGAGAAGTTCAAATTTCCCTAATAACATTTTAAATCAACATCTATTTCAACACTAAAAGTATACATTTTGAATTTACTAAAATGAAAAATACAAGAAAATGATTACCTTTGAAAAACTCTGTATCTTCGTTGCAGTTTCTAGCAGCTTCAGCATACGTAAAGTACTTTTTGTAACTACGGACGCCATTTCATAACAACAACGTGCAGCAAATGTGTCCTCTGAATAACTGGACGAACCTGCTTCTTGCTCAGTTTATTAGTTTAAACTAAACGGACTCAGTTTTGTATGCGAACGCTTTAGTTTATAAACTGAATGCACTCAGTTTCCTTTACGAACACCTTA